>OU343224.1:205965542-206001624 GCA_910596185.1 Chrysanthemum makinoi
ATTTACAATACTGAAAATAAAGACTCGTGTTTCCGGTTTTCACTTTTCCGTGGACCGGCCCCAAAGCAACTACTTACTTGGCACAGGCTTGGTTTTACACCAGCAACATGCACTTCTGTGATCTTGAACTGAGGTACCAAAACACTTTTTTCAATGCATTATTCTGGTGTATATCTTTCGAAGGCATCGGTTTATTTGCTGCATCGAAATGTTTTCTATACCAGTAGACGCCAAACCTTGTAAAAAAATCATTATACCAGAACCCATTTCTGCAGGTACAACAACCGGACTACACACCTGCATAATCTATACACCACATGTTTTAGCTTTAGAATTTCTTACAGGTAGCTTGTGACATATATAATTATACATGCACATATCTATAGGTAGGATTTCTACAAGTAGCTTATATGCATAATCTACACTTGTATGACATATATGAGAATTTATTACAGGTAGCTTATATGACAGATATGAGTATACATAAATATGCATAATATATACGCCACATGTTGTTTCAATAACTGATGAAAAAAAGTTGTCTGAGTATTTTTTCTATTGTCGTACAATTTACATGGCTGGCAAAACTTTCTTACTTGACATCATATATGTTCCTGAAATATCTAATGTTGGTTCTAACTTATTAGTACCTTATGTTTATGATGTTGTGGAGGCGTGTCACTGAGATTCATAATAAGGAAGAAGAAGGGGAAATTCTTGGTGTTTTGACTAGTTAAATGGAGGTTAATTGGGCTTGTGAACAGTTTAAAGGGCCATTGGTATTCATATTGTCCGCCAATCTTGCTGAGACTTCTTTGACCATTCCAAAAGTCAAATTTACGACGATGCACTAAAAAAACATATGGATGCCCTACTATGACAACGATGCACTAAACATACATAAAGATGCCCTAATCATACTCACTAGACGTACAACCAGATGCCCAAGTATTTCCAATGATGCACCAAATATACACATGGATACACTAAACATAAAAATTAATACACTAAACTTACAACGATGCACTAAACATGCAAATGGATGCACTAAATACACACATTATTTTTTATTTATTAAGGAGAAGTAGCAAGAGCATATCAAATAATTCCCCCATTTAACAGTCTAATAAGCATAACAATAAATATCCTAATCGTAATGCATTTAATCTAAATATGCTTTTATCATTCAACTCTACTACTTTTAACACCACACAAAGTTCAATAAGCTCATCAAAGTGTTTGTCTAAGCTCACGTTTAATAATCACGATCAGTATATACAAACCTGTAACATTATATTTTAGGTGTAAAATGGGTTTGTCAAATAACAAGAAATTATGTAAAATGGTTTTGTCAAATAACAAGACATTATATAAACTACTAACAGAAACGCACAATTAACTATGATGCTTATGGAACTACAAATCCTAGGGCTATTAACATCTCCACGGTCCACATGAGCATAACCATCACGAATAGCTTCTTAAACTAACTAGTCAAAGGAACAAGTGTATCGCGGTAGCTTTCATGCTCAGAGTGTTGCAGCTAACACATTTATGGGATCTATCACAGAAATGTCAGTCCACCCCGGCTTTAAGATGACTAGTTCCAAAAGTCACTATAACTCATTTCCACTTAAATATGTTTTTTCTATCAATTTCTACGGACTGTTTCCAAAAACTGTTTCATTAATGAGCCTAAATGCTCATACAGAATTGATTAAACTAGGTCAGAGCTGAGGCCGAGTTTGTGACAAAGTTTTTGCCAGGAGATGTGGATTCACATTACTGTAAGAGACATTGCTTGCCTTTTTGTATATCCAACTAACATTTGATGAAACCTCCTATAAATATATGACATTATGACATCATTAGAAACAGAAACGCACAATTAACTACGATGCTTATGGAACAACAAATCCTAGGGCTATTAACATCTCCACGGTCCACATGAGCAGGACCATCATGAATAGTGATTACTCAGTTCGAAACACGCCAAGCTTGCTCACACAAGCTAGCCACTTGTGAATGACTAACCGTAAGAAACTTAAAACGGCTCGGACACTGATTCTTTGATAATGAAGGCTTAGGGGTTATGTGTGTGGATAAAACCTCAATATCGATATCAAAAATAATCACGAAGATAGATTCAAATTCCTTTAGGAAAAAGAATAATAAATCAAATCCCGTGTATGATCGTGTAATACGGATTAGTCAACCCGAATCGTTTCCCAACGAGCGTGAATTATAACGTCGTTCTTGGTTTGGAATTTAATGCTCGATGATTTGGATTAATGATTTGATTTTATTAAACTATGGGAATAAGGAAAAGTAATTAAGGAAATCTAAACTACGGGAAATCCTAAGTGCGAATCTATACTATATAAAATGGAAAAATGGTCAAAGTGGAAAAAGTGAAAAATGTTGAAAGTTGAATGTTGAAAACATGGTCAATGGAGAGAGAAATAAATAATATAATTAATACTCTTATTAAAACACCCCATTACTTAAAAGTACAATAATTTATTCACATTGTACACCAAATTAAAAGCACATCTACCAAATTAAAAACAACCAATTAAAACCGATACCGGGTTGACCCGTTGAAACCGATACCGGGTTGACCTGTTGAAATCGATACCGGGTTGACGGGGCGCTTCTGGTAGAGGGTGACCGGTTTAATTTGACATTTTTCGACCCAACCTATCGGTTTGACTTCGGTTTAAATCGACTGTTTTTATCGGACGGTTCAACCAGTTGAACCACCGGGTGAAATCGGGTTTCAAATTTGACAAAATTATATGAGAAATGATGAAGTAGTTGTGGAACCCGTGACAATGTTTTTGAAAGGAGAGACCAAGTAATTGTAGTTTTGGTTTATTTTGCTTTGACACATGTAATTTGTCATTTGTATAATGTTATATTAAAAAATGTTGCTCTTGCACCATTTAAGGGACTAGCATATATGAATCGTTCATTTAAAAGTTAATATATATTGTATAGCCCTTTGTCAAAAGTATTATCAATAATGTTATGTAAGTTTATTAAAATCACAAAAATAAATAGTATTGTTATCTTTAGCGATAATTATTTGTACCTCAAACAAATAGCTTTGAACAATGCATAAATATCTATACAAATTGATAGTACAAAATAATCTTATATGGTGATATCTAATTTGCAAAGTTACAATTTTAAAAGCCACACACCAAATGATAAGCGTTACACATGTAAAAAATAGTTATCATTGACTAAATTCTTGACAAAACAAGAAAAAGCGGTACACATGTTGGCTATACCTCAAACTAGCTTCTAATATAATATTGCCAACTACATAATACCGTTGGTTTTTTTAATGCTTGAATCTATTATTACTAAAAATCTTAATAACTTAAAACAATCATATTAGAAAATATACTCACACACTTAGACCGACTCCACATAATTTTTTAAAAAACTATATATTTATGATGCTATGCAACACACATCGCCAATTGTAGTTATTAGCGATTCTCTAATGCTACAAATACAGGTTTGTTGAAAGAAACTTATGGGTCATCAGAACTTTGCGAGAAAACTAGACTACTTCGCTGCTAGGCGCGTTTCGTCTAGTTAACTAAAACGTAATTAATAAAACGTAATTAAAATGCAACTACGTCTAAATCTTATCCTAAAAATGCCTAAAATTACTTTTATACTAAAAATGTAATATGAAAACTATTTTAGAATTAAAACTATTTTTTTAGGATTTTTCTGAATTTTATTAAAATTAAAAACTAATATTAACTATTTAAACTAATTTAAAATACTAAAAATTATAAAAATCAAAGAGAAAAATATGAAACTATTTTCTAAAAATCACAAATAACTCAAAAGACTTTTTAAAACTATTTTTGTATTTTTAAGATTAATTTTCTATTTTCTACAATTTTAAAACTATTTTAATCTAATTTAAATTGTGAAAAATACCAAATAAAAGTGGAAAAATAAGGAAAAATATTTTTTATGCTTTTTATATTTTTCTTAAACTGAGAAAATTGAAAAATTATTTTTTGGAACTTTTTCTCAATTATTTGCAATAAAAGCTATTTTAAAATACCTAAAAACTGATTTTAATTGAGAAAAATAGTAAAAGGTGACCAAAAATTATGAAAATCTCAGGAAAATTCTAAAATGATGTTATAAATCTATAAAAAATAAGAAACAAGCAGCTTATGTGTAAGATATAAAAGTTGTAGTGCAAACTGTTTCTAATTAAGCTAATGAAAATAAGCTAAACAATGAGATAAGCTATCAAACAGTTACAGAAGCTAATGTATACTAAAATAAACTAATTGCAGCTAATTATACCTACTCCTAACAAGCTCTAAGCTCAGATCAATGAATTAAGCAAACTGCCTAAATAAGCAAAACAGTGAATGACCCCCTAGGTTTGAGCTTGTGCACAAGCTTATTCAACAAGCCAAACCAAAAACCAATTGCACAGTCCTAAAGAACACTTGGCAAGCTACAATTAGACCAGGATACAAGCTCTAACTACTTGAAATGAGACCAATACCAAAGGCACCAAATTACACGTTTCACACTTTCAGTTAGTTCGAGTGTGAGCGCACAATGACTTATTTGAAGCAGCTCATTTGGGGCTTAAAATGACTAGATCAGATTTGACAAAAGCGGTTATCACAACTAGACCAATTGAATATGTAAATTCCAAGGGTTGAAACACTTAAACTCAGTAATGAATCAATGATTGATTCCCAAAGTTTGATGAAAATCAGTTTTGACAGATTTTGACTTTTGTAAAAACAGATTTGCAACTTTGACTTTGTTGAGATTTGATCCAAATTATTGAAGTGATTAAGATGTTCTAAGACTAATGATGATTATAACAAGCTAGATCTACTTACTTTAAACCTATATGTAACTTTTTAACTACTGATTTTAACAGTTTCAAAGACTAGATCAGTTACAAGATGATTTTGACTATTTGAGTGTTAACTGCTATAAACTCAACCCTAATGACTATCATTCACCTAAATAAGCATGAATCAATTACTCCTAACTGATTAACTAACCTCTGTCTCAGATCTATCAGCTAATCCAAACACTATATAACTACTGATATGAGATCTAAAAACAGATTATCACTAAATTATACTAAACTACCATTAAACACAGATCAATTACCACAGATTATCACTACAATTAGATTTAAACAACAGATTTAATGAACACAATGTATATAACAGATGTAGCACTTACAACTTTCCTAGCCACTATGGCTTGCAACACTGAAACAGTAACCTCTAACCTAATAAACCCCTAACCTAATCCAATTCCAGCTTAACTTCAACCCAAAACAGCTTCTGCATCATACCAATCCATGATCAAAACCCAGCACATCAGATCTAAAAAAGTAGCTTGTAGCAAGTTGTGATTTCATGAAGCCTGATTTTTGTGATTTGAGTATGAAACAAGAATAAGCTTCAAAATAAGCTATATTAAGCTTATGTGAACCTATCAAAGATAGATCAAGTATGGATCACTCCACAAAACAGATCTAATATGATTTTTATTTTTCAATGATTTTCTTAGATTTTTTTTTGGTATTTTTGAGTTTATAAAGAGAGAAGCTAAAAGCAGTTTATAAAACTGAAATAAGAATTAAACAAAGATTATAAGTAGATTCAAATCATAAAAACTTAAACAAACATTTGAAAATGAAATTCTAAATTTTATTAATAAGAGAAATTTGAGTACAAAATAGGAATACAAGGAAATTTAAAACATTAAAATTGAGAATTACACTAATTAAACTCTGAAACTAGAGAAGAAAAAAATGAGATACATTGTGAACGAAATAGGGTCCTATATATAGCTAAGCTCAAGGTCTTGGGAAGCTTCTCGAATTCCTCACTTGTGCTTCTTTTGAGCTCGTTTTCACCATAAGATCAAATCCCACGCATCTTCTCTTGATAACAACCCTTGGATCACTATTGATGACCTGTTTCCTCCAATGGGAGAGCAGCACGTGGCCTTTAGCACACGGATGGGTGACTTGGCATTCCTCATGTGTCAGTGGTGTCAGATAAAGTACGCATATGCCCTTAATTGCTGTAATTTTGTTCAATTGACCGAAGGGTAAATTAGGGTTCTAGATTTCCGGTATTGGGGTAAAAGAAGCGGGCAAAGTTTTTGGGTTTTTTTAATATATTTCAAAGAAAGTTGACCGGTTCATTGGGGGTTTGACTCGGGTTAAATGGGATTCGGGTTTAATATTTAAACCGGGTGTTGAGTGGTTTTGGATATTGGGCTTGGATCCGGGTTTTATGATTGGGCCAAGGGGTTTAGTAGTGGATTAGGCTTAAGGATTTAGGACTATATAAATGATCCAATGTAACTTTAAGGGACTAAACTTGTAAATTCGGATTTCCAAGGGACCAAAGGTGTAAATTTGAAAATGCTCATCAAGGACCTTTCTTGTCAATCTCAAATAATCCAAGGGTGAAATCTGTAGATTCTGAAACTTGAGGGATTATTTCTGCCAAATATTGAAAGTGTAGGGACTAATCTTGACATTTCTTCAAACTTGACTGAAACTTCAAAAATCATCTTTAGAGAATAAAATCTTCCAAAATGCACAATCCCGACCTTCCGGCTCAGCTTAAACTCTCTTGATCTCTCGTGCTCGGATTTACGTCTGATTTGGATCCTTTTTGTGTGTTTTTACATATCAGTACCTGCACAAGCACAAACTCAAGAAAACCACAGATATTAGCAATAAACGGCTTTTTCTTGGTTATTTTGGGTCAGTTTTGATAACAAAAAGGTATGTGTTGTAGCACATACCAAAATACCAGCACGAGACCATTGTCGTGTCCTCACGCAATGCAATCAACTCACGCTTCTAAAACCAAGGATTTCAATCTCTTTCTACTAAACCTATGAAGAAGTAGCAAAGATTCCTCAAAAGAGATTAAGAACCCTTAATTCTAAAAACGCCCCGTTTACCTTTTAATTCACAAGTAGATATTTTGATTAAGCACATTCCGATTATGAATGACGGTTTGTTGAACTTTCATGTCGATCAATAACTCCAACATTTTTTGAACGACACGTTAGGATCATGGAGTAAGAAACACAACACAGCGTGAAGTGACCATACGGATAGAATACATCGTCCCTGATTTTTCACAAGTCCCAAACTAAGCGTAAAACCGAAATCATTGTTACATACGACTCTAGATGCAAACACTACCCATGGAAGTTACTTGTGTAAATACCTTTTGTTCCCATTTTCCTATTTCCTCTAGAATTTTTTATTTTTTTGAGAAATGAATTTCTTCAAATTCTCGTTTCGATAACTTTTATTCCGATAAAGATACAAAGCTAAGTCGATAACTAGTTATCCGCCTTCTCTCAAGAACCATTGTCGTAAAAATGAGGTCCACATCAAGGAATTTTTATTCACTTATACTTGATTTTTCATTTTTTCAACATCATTTTTCATTTTTTTTTTTTTTTTTTTTTTTTACATGAGCTTTTACTTTTACTTATATGAGCAGTGAACCACGGAGCTTCACTGGGGTAATTCCAAGACTATAGGCTTCATGAAATGAGGATCCCGGCTGGCTAGGCTAAGACCTCACTCAATCCCGGTTAAAGATCCAAGGGTCGATCTCGACAGCAGCTCACAACTTTACTTATTACATTTCACATATCACTTATTACTGATTGCTTATTTATTACGGATCCTTGATGTGTACCCAATTTTTAAAACAAATATTCTTTAAAGAAGATAAAGAACTAACTATCGCCAAAAACTCAACATCTCTAATTATTATTAGACAGATATGGGGTGAAACAATTTTGTGGGAACAAAAAGCCATAAGTACCTTCGATGGGCTCTAAAGAGAACCAACTACTCCACGTTTAGCATCTAAACTCATAAGTAACTCTATCATTTCTCGATCTCTGCAAATTTAAAATCCCAAATAATGAGATCCGCAGATGCTTAGCCGATAATTTTTAGATTACCTAAGGTTAAGGGAACAAGCTAGGGCTCAAGCCGCGGTCAAGTCAGAATTCTATTCCTACTCTCACCAGCGGAAAGTCAACAAGGTGTCAAAACATATATTAACTTAGCAAATGCTTCGTCTAATGAAATAAAGTTATGCATATTTAAAATCACTCAGGGAAACTTGCAAAATCTTGGCCTTGTGAGCTAGAATTCGCATTTTATAGCTTCTAATCTAAGAGACTAGCAAAACCTTTCAATCAAAAAGACTAACAAAAGCTTACAAAATTTTTAAATTTTGCTCATTTTTGCACAATTTTTCATTTTCTAAGGAAAAACGGGGTTACGAGAGAAACACAACGAAATAAGCAAGTGCGGTCAAATCAAATCGAAGATTACCCTACCCCAGACTAGAACGAAACATTGTCCTCAATGTTTAAAAGCAAGGGTATCAACGAAAATCTAAAAGCCGTTTATTAAGTATGCTCAAAGATAAACGTTAGTCGATAAGATTAGGATATCGGATTTCCATCAGCATCGATCATGAAAACTCGAGTGGAGAAAATAACAAACTTCGAGCACGAGAGTCTTCATATCGGGAAAATCCTACACATAACATCACAAACAACCAAACACGAGAAATTGAAGAGGCGGACCCCTTCGCGTCACTTATTAGAAAATAGAAAGAAGATAGAAGGATAAGCATGGGGTGCCTCCCACGAAGCGCTATTGTTTTTGGTTACCGAGTCGCTAGCTTGACTCGATCCCCGAATTCAGTTGTCCTTAGGGAAAGTTTGGAGATCCGGGACAACCATAGATGGAATGTCCCCTCCGAAATAATGTTTCACACAATGACCATTCACCTTGAAATTTGGGCCATCGGGCTGAGAAAGCTCCACCGTTCCATACGGGAAAACTTGAGCGATGGTGAATGGTTCGGACCAACGGGTTTTGAGTTTGCCCGAGAATATCTTCAATCGAGAGTTAAAAAGGAGAACTTGATCACCAACGTTGAAAACGCGATTTTTGATTTTAGCATCATGAATCCTCTTAGTCTTCTCTTTGAAAATCAAAGAATTCTCGTAGGCCTGATCCCTAAGCTCGTTTAATTCATTCAATTGAACTTTTCGGTGATCACCCGCGGTCTTAAGATCGAAATTAGCATGTTTCAAGGCCCAGAATGCCTTATGTTCGAGCTCGATGGGCAAGTGACAAGCTTTTCCATACACCAACTTAAATGGGGTGCACCCGATGGGTGTCTTGTATGCAGTGCGGAAAGCCCATAATGCATCATCTAACTTATCGGCCCATGAAGCTCGATTTTCTCCTACGGTTCTTTCTAAGATCCTTTTCAAACCACGATTCGAGACCTCAACTTGTCCGCTCGTTTGCGGGTGATCTGTGGTAGAAAGGCGATGGGTAACTCCATATTTAGCCATAACTTTAGAAAATTGTTCATTACAGAAATGGGTACGCGATCACGATGATAGCACGAGGTGCTCCGAATCGGAAAACAAATTCTTTAAGAACTTAACAACCAATCGAGCGTCATTGGTGGGGCGCCTTCGCTTCAACCCATTTAGACAAGTAGTCGACGGCCACGAGGATATACTTTTTACCCTTAGATGATGGAAATGGTCCCATAAAATCGATGCCCCCACCGCGTCAAAAATCTCACAGACTTGAATAGCATTTTGTGGCATTTCATCCTTTTGTGAAATTTTCCCTTGACGTTGGCAAGAATCACAAGATTTGACTAAATCATGAGCATCTCGATATATGGTAGGCCAATAGAATCCGGAATCAAAAACTTTCTTAGCGGTGTAGCTTGAACCATGATGGCCACCAGTAGGTCCGTTATGGCAAGCATTAAGAATATCAAGAGCCTCTTGGCCATGAACACACCGCCGGATTACTTGATCCGCACAAATCTTAAACAAGTAGGGGTCGTCCTAGAAATAATGCTTAACATCTTTGAAAAACTTTTCTTCTTGTTGGGGCGACATCCCTTTCACGATGAAATTGCCCGCATGGTAATTTGCATAGTCGGCAAACCATGGGATGTTCGGGTCTTTCTTAGCAATCATCCCAAGTGTCTCAAGAGGAAATGTTTCCGTAATCTCCTTTTTCTCGAGCACACTTTGATGGGGATTCTCAAGTCATGAAAGGTGATCGGCAGCCGGTTCTCGCTCCTTTTTGTCAAGAATAGTAACATCAAACTCTTGAAGGAGGAGAACCCACCGAAGTAGACGTGGCTTAGCATCTTGCTTTGCCAAAAGATATTTAAGAGGCGAGAATGGTGGTATACACTATGGTCTTTGACAAGACAAGGTAGGGTCGAAATTTCTCAAAAGCATAAACAACGGCCAATAATTCCTTTTCAGGAGTCGTGTAATTGTGTTGGGCCTCAGACAATGTCTTACTCGCATAGTGTATGGGTTGAAAATGTTTCGACTTACGTTGCCCCAAGACTGCCCCAATTGCGTAATCACTTGCATCACACATGAGCTCAAAGGGCAAATCCCAGTCGGGGGCAACTAAGATCGGAGCCTCAGTTAATTTCTTTTTGAGAAAATTAAATGCTTCAATGCATTCGTTGGTGAAGATAAACGGAGCATCCTTTTCAAGGAGATGGGTCAGAGGGCGGGCTATCTTAGAGAAATCTTGGATGAAACGGCGATAGAAACCGGCATGACCCAAAAAATCCGAATACCTTTGACGGTAGTGGGATGAGGGAGTTTAGCTATAACGTCGACTTTAGCTCGGTCGACCTCAATCCCAGATTTTGAAATCTTATGGTCGAGGACAATGCCCTCTCGAACCATGAAATGGCACTTCTCCCAATTCAAGACCAAATTGGTGTCTTCACACCGTTTGAGCATGTGGTCTAGATGAGAGAGGCAAGAAGTGAAAGAATCTCCATAAACCGAGAAATCGTCCATAAAAACTTCCATAGAATTTTCGATCATGTCATGAAAAATAGCCATCATGCACCTTTGGAACGTTCCTGGAGCATTGCATAGACCAAATGGCATACGTCGGTAAGCAAAAGTTCCATAAGGGCACGTGAAAGTCGTTTTCTCTTGATCCTGCGGATCAATTGGAATTTGAAAGTAACCGGAAAAACCATCGAGAAAGCAATAGAACTCATTCCCGCTAAGCGTTCGAGCATCCGATCCATAAAAGGTAGCGGGAAATGATCCTTCCTTGTAGCATCATTCAACTTCCGGTAGTCAATACACACCCTCCATCCGGTGGCGTGTGGAAATCAATTCATTATCTTCATTGGCAATGACGGTCATTCCACCTTTCTTAGGAACACAATGGATAGAGCTAACCCATGAGCTATCGGAGATTGGATAAATGATTCCGGCGTCGAGGAGTTTTAGAACTTCCTTTTGATAACATCATGAATTTTTGGGTTAACCCTACGTTGTTGTTGAATCACGGGTTTGCAATCATCCTCCATCAGAATTTTGTGTACGATGCAAGCGAGGATTAATTCCTTTGATATCAGAAATTTGCCAAGCAATGGCACTCTTATGTTCTGAAGAATATCCAAAAGTGCGGTTTTCTCCTCATCTTTTAAGTTTTTAGCAATGATGACGGGAAATTTGTTCGGTTCTTCAAGAAAAGCATATTCAAGATGAGGAGGTAAATCCTTGAGCTCGGGCTCACGAGGTTTTCGGAGTTAGAGCGTTTGTACTTCTTTGATTTCTTCAATCGTAATCTCTTCGGAGGGTAGTGGTAATGGATCTTCATTTAGCAATTGTTCAAGATAAAGGATATCTCCCTCCGAATCATAAACACCATCATCAATTCCCGGTGGAATCGATTCGTCAGTAGCAAGAAACTCATCGATCTCTTCAAAAAGGAAGTCACCTCCCTCAAACGGAGTAAAAGAGGGGGAATAGTCGGCAATTATAGGCTCAGAAGATGGTTCAAAATGTGAATCAGTAGAATTGTGAGCAAAAACGAGAACTTCTTGAGCGTACTCCTCACAAGAAACATCAATAACGTCGATTCGATTGATGGAAGCATCGTCGAAATTTGAGGAGTACCTCATCGTTTGATTAATGTTGAATGTGACGGCTTCTTGATTAACTCGTAACGTAATCTCTCCTTTATAGACATCAATCAACGCATGGCCCGTCCTTAAGAAACTCCTTCTGAGAATTAAGGGTACTCGAGGATCGGCATCAAAATCGACTACAACAAAATCAGTGGGGAAAATCGAACTCCCCACTTTAACAAAGACATCCTCAGCTATACCCTTTGGTTTTGTAGTAGTACGATCGGCTAGCTCGAGGGTCATATACGTTGGGGTAAGTGGGGGTAACGAAAGCTTTTCGTAGATTGAGTTTGGCATTAGATTGATACTCGCGCCAAGATCGGCCAAGGCGGAGCATTGAACAATTCCTTGAAAATCACGTGGAATGAGGAATTTCGCGGGGTCTCCTAACTTCGGGAAGTTTCTTGAGGATAACCGCCGAACAATTCTCATTCAGAGATGTCGTAGCAAGCTCATATAGTTTCTCCTTATTAGTAAGCAATCCCTTAATCGTAGAAGCAAGTTTGGGCATCAAGAGAAGAGCATCCGCAAAACTGATTTCCACATTCAAGTCTTTGAAGATTTGGAAGAACGTTTCCATTTGATGATTCGACTTCTCACGAAGAGTTTGATCTTTAAGACGAGACGGATATGGGATAGACGGTTTTGGATTAGCTTTCTTCACATTAACGGGAGCATCTTCGGGCTCAGACTCTTGGACAACCGTGGGTTGGAAATTCTCAATACTCCCCTTATCGGTAGGAAGCACTTTGGGTCCTTTGTCACCCCGGTCTCACGGTCTACCACATGAGAGGAAGAAGAAGAATTAGTGGTAGGAACCGTAGGTCCATCGTAAGCAACACCACTTCGGGTAGTGATTGCTTTCATGTCACCTCTCGGGTTTGGAATCGTGTTGCTTGGAAGAGAACCGGAACCCGAGGGTTGAGAATAAGATATGGACGGTTGACTGGCTTGAAAGAAACTAGCCATCATATTCTTTATCTCAGACATCTGTTTGTTGCTTGTAGCTTCCATCTCCTTTTTGAAGTCCGTCCTCATGCCGTTAATTTGATTTTGCAAACTTTTAATGGTGTAATTAGAGTTCTTCATGTAAGTTAGAAAATCATTGTTCGGGGTGGCTTGAGGAGGTGCTTGATAAGATTGTTGAGGAGGAGGTGGTTGTTGGTAAACTTGAGGTGGAGGAGCTTGGTAGTGTTGATTACCATGATTAAAATTAGCTCCTCGGTTCTGATTAACATGATGATTACCATTGAAACGATTTTGATTCTGGTTTTGTTGTTGAGGTTGGTTGAAACCGGGAGGTCCGAGATAATTGTTTGAGCGGTAGCTAAGAAGATTTCGATCTCCTTGCGGTTGATTGTAGTTTCCTGTAGCGGCATAAACATTCTCATGTGCGTAGCCACCGACGGCTGGGCATTCGGAATAAGAATGTGGACCTCCACAAGTCTCACAAATAGGGTGTACTGCTTTCACTTGTTGGTTCGATTACGATTGTTCATCTGAGTAATCCGTAAGATATCATCGATCTTTTTGTTCATGGCGGCTATTTCGAGAGAAGAAGTCGTATTTGATCGAGATGATGCACCCCTTTCGGCGGTAGAATCCCAATAGTTATAATGAGCGGTCATGTTCTCAATAAGATCGTAACATTCCTCGGGACGTCTTTTCATGAAAGTTCCACCGGCGGCGGCATTGATCGTTTCACGGTGTCAAGCGTCAAACCATTATAAACGTATCAATTTGAGTGACAAGCAACATGTTATGATTCGGACATCGATCAATCGCAAGCTTATATCGTTCCCAAGCTTCAAACAAATATTCGTCGGGATATTGCGGAAATTCTGATATCGTTCCTCAATTTCGTCACCATCGACGGTGGAAAGTACTTTGCGAAACTTGAAACCATTTCCTCGAAGGTATGAATCGAATTCTTCGGGAGTCGATCAAACCAAGGCGTGGCATGATGAGTCAAAGAGTATGGGAAAAGATACAGACGAAGGGCGTCATCGGAGACCCATTCTGTACATTCATACTCGAGTGGCGGTCAAAAATTTATCAAGATGTTTGTTTGCATCGTCATCTGGTAAACCATGAAATTGACAACTGTTTTTACTTGTTCTATCATATGATGTTTCAAGCTAAAATCGGTAGCTTGAATATTAGTCGGTACAATTGGTCCTCCCTCCGTACATTGTAGGTTGACATAACTCCTCCATCGTTCGGAGATCGGGAGCTACATGTTGATTATCGGGAGGAGGATTAGGACCGGGGTTTGGTGGTCCATTGGGAGCAGCCATATTACGTAACTTCGGTGCGTTACGATTACTTATCGAAGTCGTCTAGATCGAGATCGAGTGCGCATGCACTTAAAACCAAGGCAATTAAAATGATACGGTATTCGAAAACACAATGAACTTAACCAATAATCCCAAGTGAATAAATGACCTCTATAAGACAAGCACAAGCGGCGGAGAAGCTTTTAGGTCAGCTGAAGCTTATTAAAAGCCGCTTCTTCTGCCGCAATTTAATGTCGGTAGCCGTCCTTATACCAGTTTGTTTATCCGATAGAAATAAATCAATTCACAAGCGACACAAAGGCAAGTTTTTGATCTTTAGTTCAGGAACTTATTAATGATAACACCTCCGTTGAGAATGTTATATAATTGGTGTCTTCTATTTATTAGCAAAAACACAAGAGAAAATCTTTTTGTATTTTTAATATGATATATATATAAAAGAAAAAGGAAAATATTTTTACTTTTATTTTTTATAGAAAAATAGTAACTTCACGAATGAAGGATCTCGAGTCACTAATCGTCAAACCTCAAACGATATTTTTGTGACACAACCTCCCGGCAGCGTAAAAATTTGATTACTCAGTTCGAAACACGCCAAGCTTGCTCACACAAGCTAGCCACTTGTGAATGACTAACCGTAAGAAACTTAAAACGGCTCGGACACTGATTCTTTGATAATGAAGGCTTAGGGGTTATGTGTGTGGATAAAACCTCAATATCGATATCAAAAATAATCACGAAGATAGATTCAAATTCCTTTAGGAAAAAGAATAATAAATCAAATCCCGTGTATGATCGTGTAATACGGATTAGTCAAGAATCGTTTCCCCGCGTGAATTGCCAACGTCGTTCTTGGTTTGGAATTTAATGCTCGATGATTTGGATTAATGATTTGATTTTATTAAACTATGGGAATAAGGAAAATTAATTAAGGAAATCTAAACTACGGGAAATCCTAAGTGCGAATTAACGAAAACGTAATTAATAAAACGTAATTAAAATGCAACTACGTCTAAATCTTATCCTAAAAATGCCTAAAATTACTTTTATACTAAAAATTTAATATGAAAACTATTTTAGAATTAAAACTATTTTTTAGGATTTTTCTGAATTTTATTAAAATTAAAAACTAATATTAACTATTTAAACTAATTTAAAATACTAAAAATTATAAAAATCAAAGAGAAAAATATGAAACTATTTTCTAAAAATCACAAATAACTCAAAAGACTTTTTAAAACTATTTTTGTATTTTTAAGATTAATTTTCTATTTTCTACAATTTTAAAACTATTTTAATCTAATTTAAATTGTGAAAAATACCAAATAAAAGTGGAAAAATAAGGAAAAATATTTTTTATGCTTTTTATATTTTTCTTAAACTGATAAAATTGAAAAATTATTTTTTGGAACTTTTTCTCAATTATTTGCAATAAAAGCTATTTTAAAATACCTAAAGCTGATTTTAATTGAGAAAAATAGTAAAAGGTGACCAAAAATTGTGAAAATCTCAGGAAAATTCTAAAATGATGTTATAAATCTATAAAAAATAAGAAACAAGCAGCTTATGTGTAAGATATAAAAGTTGTAGTGCAAAATGTTTCTAATTAAGCTAATGAAAAGAAGCTAAACAATGAGATAAGCTATCAAACAGTTACAGAAGCTAATGTATACTAAAATAAACTAATTGCAGCTAATTATACCTACTCCTAACAAGCTCTAAGCTCAGATCAATGAATTAAGCAAACTGCCTAAATAAGCAAAACAGTGAATGACCCCCTAGGTTTGAGCTTGTGCACAAGCTTATTCAACAAGCCAAACCAAAACCAATTGCAGTCCTAAAGAACACCTGGCAAGCTACAATTAGACCAGGATACAAGCTCTAACTACTTGAAATGAGACCAATACCAAAGCTGCAAATTACCTGTTTCACACTCAGTTAGTTAAAGTGTGAGCGAGCACAATAACTTATTTTGGCGGTGATTTGGGGCTTAAAATGACTAGATCAGATTTGACAAAAAGCAGTTATCACAACTAGACCAATTGAATATGTAAATTCCAAGGGTTGAAACACTTAAACTCAGTAATGAATCAATGATTGATTCCCAAAGTTTGATGAAAATCGGTTTGATGATTTTGACTTTTGTAAAAACAGATTTGCAACTTTGACTTTGTTGAGATTTGATCCAAATTATTGAAGTGATTAAGATGTTCTAAGACTAATGATGATTATAACAAGCTAGATCTACTTACTTTAAACCTATATGTAACTTTTTAACTACTGATTTTAACAGTTTCAAAGACTAGATCAGTTACAAGATGATTTTGACTATTTGAGTGTTAACTGCTATAAACTCAACCCTAATGACTATCATTCACCTAAATAAGCATGAATCAATTACTCCTAACTGATTAACTAACCTCTGTCTCAGATCTATCAGCTAATCCAAACACTATATAACTACTGATATGAGATCTAAAAACAGATTATCACTAAATTATACTAAACTACCATTAAACACAGATCAATTACCACAGATTATCACTACAATTAGATTTAAACAACAGATTTAATGAACACAATGTATATAACAGATGTAGCACTTACAACTTTCCTAGCCACTATGGCTTGCAACACTGAAACAGTAACCTCTAACCTAATAAACCCCTAACCTAATCCAATTCCAGCTTAACTTCAACCCAAAGCTGACCATCATACCAATCCATGATCAAAACCCAAGCACATCGATCTAAAAAAGCAGTGCTGTAGCAAATTGTGAGTTGTGATTTCAGTGAACTGATTTTTTTGTGATTTGAGTATGAAACAAGAATAAGCTTCAAAATAAGCTATATTAAGCTTATGTGAACCTATCAAAACAGTAGATCAGTATGGATCACTCCACAAAACAGATCTAATATGATTTTTATTTTTTCAATGATTTTCTTAGATTTTTTTTGTATTTTTGAGTTTATAAAGAGAGAAGCTAAAAGCAGTTTATAAAACTGAAATAAGAATTAAACAAAGATTATAAGTAGATTCAAATCATAAAAACTTAAACAAACATTTGAAAATGAAATTCTAAATTTTATTAATAAGAGAAATTTGAGTACAAAATAGGAATACAAGGAAATTTAAAACATTAAAATTGAGAATTATACTAATTAAACTACTGAAACTAGAGAGAAGAAAAAAAATGAGATACATTGTGAACGAAATAGGGTCCTATATATAGCTAAGCTCAAGGTCTTGGGAAGCTTCTCGAATTCCTCACTTGTGCTTCTTTTGAGCTCGTTTTCACCATAAGATCAAATCCCACGCATCTTCTCTTGATAACAACCCTTGGATCACTATTGATGACCTGTTTCCTCCAATGGGAGAGCAGCACGTGGCCTTTAGCACACGGATGGGTGACTTGGCATTCCCCATGTGTCAGTGGTGTCAGATAAAGTACGCATATGCCCTTAATTGCTGTAATTTTGTTCAATTGACCGAAGGGTAAATTAGGGTTCTAAGATTTCCAGTATTGGGGGTAAAAGAACGCGGGCAAAGTTTTTGGGTTTTTTTAATATATTTCAAAGAAAGTTGACCGGTTCATTGGGGGTTTGACTCGGGTTAAATGGGATTCGGGTTTAATATTTAAACCGGGTGTTGAGTGGTTTTGGATATTGGGCTTGGATCCGGGTTTTATGATTGGGCCAAGGGGTTTAGTAGTGGATTAGGCTTAAGGATTTAGGACTATATAAATGATCTAATGTAACTTTAAGGGACTAAACTTGTAAATTTCGGTTTCCAAGGGACCAAAGGTGTACATCTGAAAATGCTCATCAAGGACCTTTCTTGTCAATCTCAAATAATCCAAGGGTGAAATCTGTAGATTCTGAAACTTGAGGGATTATTTCTGCCAAATATTGAAAGTTTAGGGACTAATCTTGACATTTCTTCAAACTTGACTGAAACTTCAAAAATCATCTTTAGAGAATAAAATCTTCCACAATGCACAATCCCGACCTCCGGCTCGGCTTAAACTCTCTTGATCTCTCGTGCTCGGTTTACGTCGATTTGGATCCTTTTTGTGTGTTTTACATATGGGACCTGCACAAGCACAAACTCAAGAAAACCACAGATATTAGCAATAAACGGCTTTTTCTTGGTTATTTTGGGTCAGTTTTGATAACAAAAAGGTATGTGTTTTAGCACATACCAAATAGCTTCTGAAACTTACTAGTCAAAGGAACAAGTGTATCGCGGTAGCTTTTCATGCTCAGAGTGTTGCAGCTAACACATTTATGGGATCTATCACAGAAATGTCAGTCCACCCCGGCTTTAAGACGACTAGTTCCAAAAGTCACTATAACGCATTGCCACTTAAATATGTTTTTTCTATCGATTTCTACGGACTGTTTCCAAAAATTGTTCTTTAATGAGCCTAAAAATAGCAAGTAACATATTTTTCCCACCAGCACGTAAGTGCAATATCTAATATAAAAACTAGTACGGTTTAGATTCCAAAAATGAAACCTAAATACAACATACAAAAAAGTCACCTATAGTTCTGCCTAACATGTTGCCCACTCTGATTTCTTGATCTCAAAAACTACAGGTACTTCCTATGTCATGATCAGAGGCATCTTTGCATGCATGTATATATAGTCCGTTACCTGAACAAGATCACACCTATCACGATATCTAATCTGTTGGCTGCAAAGACCAGGATTTCGAAATATCGGGCAGTAATTCACCTGATAAACGATTATGAGCAGCAAAAATTTGGCCCAATGTTTTAGCATTATGTATATCCAATGTAATACCGCCTTCAAAACTATTCATCTGAATATCAATAATCTCGTTAGGAAGCCCCCATATTCTAGAAAATGCGATAAACATACACGCTGATGCCTTAAAATGTGCAACGATCTAAATGGATGCTCTAAACATACATATTGATGCCTTAATTTGTCCAATGATGCACTAATCATACTCGCTGATGCCCTAATATGTTCAGCGATGCACTAAACATACAAACAGATGCCCAAGTAGTTCCAACGATGTACTAAACATAAAAATGGATACCCTACTATAGCTAACGGTGCAGTAAACATACAAACAGATGCGGAAGTATTTCCAACGATGCACTAAACATACAAATGGATCTCGTATTATGACCAACAATGCACTAAACATAAAAACCGATACACTAAACATACACACTGATGCCTTAATGTGTCTAATGATGCACTAATCATACTCACTGATGTCCTAATCATAGTCACTAATGCTCTAATATGTTCAGCGATGCACTAAATATATAAAATATGCCCAATGTATGTCCAACGATGTGCAAAAAATACAAACGGATGCAGTAAACATACACACAGTGCCTTAATATGTCTAATGATGCACTAATCATACTAACTAATGCCTTAATATGCCATATGATTCAACAATAATACAAACTATGATTTGTTTACACATTGATGCCATAAAATGTCAAATATTTCAAATCATTGAATACCAACTATTTGTTTTAAACCACTAAAAATCATAATAGATGCCCTAAATTTACACAAATTCACAATAATACTAATTATGATATAATTTACCCTATAATGCACAACATAACATAGAAATTTTAGTGAATTTGTGTTATGTCGTATATATAAATTAAGTACAGATACAATAATAAAGAAATAAGCTAAACAAAATTATTAGATAACCTGAATAAGAAGATTCGTTTGAGTGAATTTGCATTATTTGAATAAGGAGACGATTACATTGATGCCTTAATAAGTTCACGGCGGTGTGACGGTGGCGGAGTGAAGATCGATGCGGTGGTTGCACAAAGGAAGACGGTGGGGATGGTGGTGGTGGTGACGTTGACAGTTGTTGAATGAAGATTGATGAGGTGGTTGCACGAAGGAAGACAGTGGCGACGGTGGTGGTGGTGACGGTGGTGGTGGCTCATCTTCTGGTTATGAAAGAGAGAATGTAATTCGTTTTGATATGAAGAAAATGAATATCTGATAATACCACTTTTGTTTTTATTTTATGAACTTTTACCCTAAACTTTCAATTGTCTACACAATCTACCCTGTAACTTTTTTTCTCACTTTTCTCTCTAATTACACTTTTCTCTAGAACCGGACTCTATATATATATATATATATATATATATATATATATATATATATATATATATATATATATATATATATATATAGAGTTAGGATCAAATAAGAAGAATAATTAAAATAAGAAGGATAAGAAGAAACCACAACCACATATTTTAGATGCACCTAAAAAAGTGGATGCATGTCCCTTCAAATTTTCCCTCTTTATTTAAAATGTGTGGCTAGAATTACTTCTTACCCTTCTTATTTTAATTAATCTTCTTACTAGATCCCTTCCATATATATATATATATATATATATATATATATATAATATACATAGAATCGGATCGATTGAGAAGGTTTTATTTTGAGAAGATTGAGAAGGTTTTCAAAAACGATAGATTTTTAACTTTGATTCATGTTTTCAAGCGTAAAACTCATTTTAATGTGATTAAAATTCAAAATGTGTAAAAAAATTTGAACCAATGTTAAAAATCTCGATTTTGGCGATATATGTAAAATACTGAATCATCTGTACAAATTTAATGAATCATCATCATAACTCGATTTTAACAATGATTTGTGAATCAAATTTGTGATTTATAGATTCGATTCACCATAAAATGATGTTTACTAGTGAATCAAATCAAAAACATGAATCAATTTGCTCAAACGAAGATTTCTCAATCTTCTCAAAATAAAAATATTCTCAATGGAACCGGAGCCTATATATATATATATGTGTGTGTGTGTGTGTGTGTATAACAGGAGGCATTTGACATTAATGCCACCTCAATGCCACATAATCCAATTTAATGCCACATAATCATTTGTTGTCCAACTAAGCAATATTTTTGTCCACCTAAGCATTAATTGTAAAATTTTGGATTTTTAATAATTTTTTTGATAATTTTCGGATTTTTATTAAATTTTTTTGAAAATTGTTTATAAAAAAGGAACCTTGCAAGGATTGAACCTTGGTTGTTTTGATAAATAACTTGTGTGTTTACCACTTTGGCAATAAGTTATTTTGATAATTATGTTGCATATTATAATATATAAATGGTTATAATTTTATTGGATATATTGCAAGTCCAAATCTATAAACATGTACAACAAATTATTGACCATTTTAATTAATTAGATAAGTATAAAAATCCCTACAATATACAAAAACTCACCATATCTATTCCTAAATTATAGTCCATTCATCCGATATATATATATTTTTTTTTTAAATCTCAGAACCATAATCCATTCCACAATTGTTTCATAACCCTAATATGTTAAACTATACACAATTAACTAATAATGTCATAATATATTTCTTTTATGTTTATGCAGCTTCTACTAATGGCCTTGCATTGATTTATCTTACTTTTTCATATTTCTTGAGGTTAGTATATATCATTGTTTATGTTCTTGCTATGATCCTGCTTATAAGTTTGTTAACATGTATATGTTTCGTGATAACTTGGACAACGATCTCTAAAGGAGTGTGTGTGTGTGTGTGTGTGTGTGTGTGTTTAAGCCTCTTTAAACTGATACAAATTCTCTTTTCATGTTGCCAGCATATTCTGATGCATGATATTAGTGGTTCTGGCTTTTAGATCCCGATGGTAAGCATTTAACAATTGCACTTATGTTTACACAAATTCTTTTTTTTCTTCATTTACGGAGTTAATTGCGTGAACTGAAACTCACAACTATGATTGATTTAAACATCATAAAGATATATATGTTAAATGGTTAGACTTGTGTAGATACGCGTGTAACCCCTACTTTTTTTTAACAATTAAACCTTTGATTTCTCATAGGTATGAATTGTTTTATTGAGTTTTTCATTGGATTAAAGTGTTACCTTTATGATTGAAAGTATTAATTACAATGCTTGATTATGTTTAACACATTACAAATATCATCTTTTTATAGCTACTTCACTCTCTTACATCGTCATATAATGTCTAAAATGTGTGAATCACTCTGTTATCAGATATCCAGAAAGGTATCCAAAAAGGTTTTTACCAAACTAAGAATGTTGAGCGTAAAGCTCACATTGAAAACTAAGGATAAATGGTATTGCCAAAGATTTGATTATTGTGTTTTCTAAATCTGAATGTCCATTGATATGTTGTATTTCAGACCAGAGTCTTAATATAAGCTCATGAATTCTAACATATGATGTTTGCGCCATTTGCATCAAAGAACGCGAGGAGCTTTTGCCTGCATTAGTCATAACAGTTGATGCTTTGGCGAGACATGAATGGATTAGCTTCAATACATGCTTCTTGCCCGTTTCTATGTCCATCACAATGGCAGTCCAAACAAATGCAACCATAGCCAGCGTTGTTTCGAGTATGCTTCTACACTATCCAAAACGCGATGAAATATGTGTGGCGTCCTTCACCCGAGGTCCACTTGGCACAACTATCATATAAAAAAATGCTTGATCAAGGCTATCATGATGTATGAAAAAATATTGAGCTTAAATGCTAGAGATTATGCACATCATTTTATTTGATCTTAATTCAGTTAATATGAAGTCCATTATATGATGTAGAAATGTGAACACGGCGTAGACATCACACACTGAAGTAGGTAAGATTTACCATTCGTTGATTGTAATTTTCATCTTATCACGTTTCATAATCATTTGTATACTTAGCATTCATCATCTATATTTTGACATTGACTATAATTCTAAAAGAATATCAGATTATAAATAGCACCAAGTTAATCAATAACCTCATCTAATTTTTTTTAATAAAACTCGCATCTTTAACTTTAAAGGTGTTAGTGCTCTATAGATTAAGACAACAGTGGCTGCTCTGCGCAACACAAACAACCCAAATTGCCTCACCTCGGGTGACTCACAATAGCAAAGATCATGAGAACTCGATTTTCTTGATTGGTAAAGAGCGTTTGGGCTTAATGATGTGGAAACGGATAGAGACCCAACCACAAACAGAGTGATGGTCAGATATCCAAAATCTGAAGTCAATATCCCTCTTTATCTATTTATTATTACAATTATATGTTGCATGTATTTATATGTGCAATCTCTTTGCAGTGGAAACACTGTCATATTTACATTATGGTTTCAGGTTTTAGTTTAACTATTAACATATTTTCTTATTGCTTATATTTAATTTTATTTGATCTTAATTCAGTTAATATGAAGTCCATTATATGATCAAAACCCTGTAGATACCGATAGTTACATGGTGATGTTATGCTACAAGAATGGATCTCTAACTCGCGAAGGTACACTTCAAGATCTAATATAATGTTGTTTGATGTATGGAATGCCTAATATAATGCTGATAATGTAAGTACTGATGTTATATGACCACCTCTTTGTGCCACCTATGAACCAATAACTTTTAGAACCATTTTTGTTGAAAGAACAACATCAAGTTACGAGCTTCATCATTACTTGAGCTCCATTCTTTGTGATTTTTATTGGGCTAGAACCACTATATTTTAAAGACCAGGTACGGAAATTTATAAGATGGAATGCTAATATACGCATTTCATTTTGGTGCATCAACTCACCGATGTAGAACTCTATTATATATTTATTCAACAATGCGGTGAGACATGTAAATGTTTAACTTCTGAAACTATGTATAAATGTCGTATCGAGACTACGCAAGCACAAGTGTAATGTTTTAGTACGTACATGATTATTTGTTGATGTGTGTGTGAGACTTGAGATGGAAATGAAGAGAGTGGAGGTAACAATTTCATGTTTTCATCTTAACGGGCTACTAATAGGTACGATATATGACTTTAATAAAAGAAAAACCAATTATTAGGGTGTTTGGGATTGCTTATTCTTGAATTGCTTATCTGCTTATTAGCAGTTTTTAGTAAGGAATCCATAAGCATCGCGTAAAAACAGAAAAAAATACGAACTTTTTCTAAAAATATGATTTAGTATGTTTTATGTATTTGAATACATTTTGGATTACTATTGACCCGTTTGACCCACTCAGCCCATTTGGCGTGTTTCTTCCAAATGGATGGAAATATTAATATTAATTACTTTCCAGGTTTGGGACAAACGTTGTTTTAGATCAAAAGCAAAGCCTACTGGAATCCTGATGGGCATCTCAAAGGAATTACATTTCTTGATAGCTGTAACGATGATGTTCATGTGGATAGCAAAACCTAAAACATCCGTATTAACGGTTTCTTCTTTCTGGATGGTCAACAAACTAATAAAGATGTGAGCCATTGCGGATTCTAAAGGACAAGGCTTTCTTTCTTTCGAAGAGTTTGATTCTTGCAATGCAGGTATTATTTATACATACAATTTTCTTTTGATGCATTAATCAACTGTAAAAGCTCATCTCATATACTATTGCCAACATCAGCTAATTTCATTGGAACAAGCGGGACAAACATTGAGCAGTGACCTCATAAACACAGACGGTAAGTTTTCTAATTTTTTAATTTTTTCAGTTATTCTATTTGTTAATATTCTTATGACAGATGGTCTTTTTTAGGTGCAAAAACTTTTAAGGTGAAATAACGTTGAAGACATGAAACCACCAACGATGCAAGGTCTGGATGTGTTATTAGCTATACGTCTGCCTCTTTTTTATTTTAGCTGATAATACAGGCTATCACAACCCTACACCTTACACATGTTTTTCTTGATAGTACTAACTAACAAGTTTATAAATACCGCAGAAAAAAAAGGCGTCATCATAAGTTGACGGATATTGATTATGATGATAATTATATATAATCTCCTACTGCTAGACTTACATCAGAGAAATGTTGAGGTATGTAGTCTCACATCCTATAATCCTCTTTTCTTGGGTCTTAGCATTCAGTGAATCACGGAATTACATTCCTTATTATTTGAAGATCAGAATAAAGTTTTCTTGATGATCTCTTTCCTAACTTTGAGTTATATTACATTTTGGTTGGTCAGAATGTTGTTGAGCTCGAAAAAGCACCACAATCCGAAAGAGGTATCAAGGCACGCTCATTTCTTGGTCGGCGGGAATGGAAACGGCACATACCAGGTAGTTTTCTTTGATGTGCATATTTGAAGCGGAATTCTCTTAATATATACCTGAAGTTACAAAGTATCGACGCCCATTCTTTCTCTAAATAGACATAATCCAGTCACATAGGAAGAGTTTATCGACACGTTTGTAGATAATGATGGCGTTGAGAGACGGTAAAGTCAACAGAACACTAGGAGAAATCGCAGGTAACATGAGTATATCAAGGGAGATGGATGGTTAAGAAGCATGAAGGCTTTGATGACGTTCAATCATCCAGCTTGAGTCGAATATCATAGCTCTTGTGAAGCAATCAACCAACTGCATTTTCTACATGTGTAAATAATTGTGTGCATAAAGTGACATGTATCATAGTTATGAGCTAAAATGAAACATAAGAAACACCCTACATTGTAGTTCCAAATTAAGTAAACCAAGAGAGAACGTCTTTCATGTACTTAGATCGCATTATACAGTCAAGCATATTGATCATAGTAAGTTTCATGTGATCATGTTACTACATTTATACATGAGCAGACCATAAACATTCTAATTTTCTTTATCTATTACAGCTATACCTATACAGTTAAATAACAGGTTTAGCACTATGTTTACAGCCAAACGATATTTAATATTTATAAAAACAAAGGTTGAGTAAGATATAATTACAACATATACTGGTATGTTTATAAATTATTTACAACATATCCTTTATTCTTGCGGATAATTTGTCACACCCCCAATTTACCTGTTTTGCAGCGGAATGGAATTCCTGGGGGATTGACTGTCATAGCACCACATCACAGTTATATTGAACGACCTAAAGTGTCGTTTTAAAAACACATCGTTGGATATTTCATAAAAATGTTCAGAGTACAACATCGGTCCCAAACGGTTTACAAAGTTTGCGGAAATACAAATATAATACAAATCCAAACGATGTTTTGAAATAAAGTGCCATAATGTACATAATGTAAGTCGACGCCGCGACTCAAAATGTAGGTCCCTAAACCATGTCATGATGAATGCCTCAGTTACCTGAAAATACATTGCTAAAAACGGTCAACAATAATGTTGGTGAGAAATCATAGGTTTATGTAAATGTTTTATACGACTACACAAGTATCAATCATGCATGACTATCCAGTCACGTAAAAATAATGTTACAATTGCCTTAAGCCCATGACCCCGAAACTAGACTGTTCAATCATGTATGCCCCTGCAGAGTGTTTGCCAGACAACTCCGTAATGTTATCAAATGAAATGCATCCGTTTACCTGGTTGGGATTCACCAACCCGGATGGAGGCGTCACCCTCGATAGATCTATCCACTCATCCTCGCTTCAAAGATTAACGGTTCATGTTCAAGTAATGGGGACTTTCAAATTGGCAAATGCGGTAACTTAAGCAATGTAATTGAATTTAACATACTTGGTATCGTACAAAAAAAAAAATGTAGTGCAATGTATTCTCCCCCGTGGGTTTGAAAATAATCGAAAGCATGTAAAACGGGGCTATGAAAACTCACTTGGATAACTGGAATAATGGCAAAAGTGAGTACACCGAGGTATAATGTGATGCGTTAACCGGGACCTATTACGAATGATATGATATGTCATGAGTTGCAATGTAATGTTATGCATGCACTTCATATGTTATTTATACCATTTGCGGGTTTTGAAAAATATTACTCGTCGTCGAAAAATACTCTTTTGACGTCTTGACCCTTCAAAATGACTTTACATGTTTTTACGTCAAAATGTCATCCTACAATGGTTTTATAATGATTTTTAGTGAAATTTCCACTTTTCGTCGCAAAACAATGTCGTCGGAAATATCATGAAATTAACAAAATGGCTTTGGAAAACTAGTCGTAAAACAGTGTACGTCGATCGTTAGAGAACGAACTCGACTGTTTTGGAAAGTTTGTATCGATATCTAAAAGTTTCAGTTCAGGAGTTTTCGTCCAAAAGGTCTCGAACATAAAGATATTAAGGGTTAAAGATGGTGGTTTTTGGCTAATTGTGTGCAGAAAATTAGTTACGGCAAGTTTATGAAAAAGTGCATATCTTTGTCGTTTCAAATCCGTTTTCTACGTTTTATACATCCTTAGCTTCGTATCGAAGTAAACTAATATATTTTTGAGAAGTCGAAATAATTTGTGAAGCTTAAGGCTCGTTTTTGACCCGAACAAGATAAATATATGATGCTGAAATTTCTGAAAAATATATTTTCCGTCGTCAACTTGAAAAATTCATAACTTCTTCGTTATAACTCCGTTTTAATCCGTTCAAGCGGCCACGGATTCGTTTTAAAGTATATTTTCTAAATATAAAGGCCAAAAATTCGTGCCTACTGTCGGATTTTCCAGAAAAACAAAATAAGGACAGACCACTTTTAATACTTGTCGAAAATAGTTTTTCTCGTACTAAACCTATTTCAATCCCTTCAAATCAACTCCAAAACTAATCTAATCCTACCATACACCTTCTTAGGGTGTCATGGGTTCCTAAACATCATCAAGACCAATATATACCAAGGGAATAATTATAGGATGACTTTATATAGATATAACTCTAAAAATCATGTAAAAATGGTATAAATCAACATAAGTCTTGCATGTTTGCTCCAAATATGAAGAAATAAATATGAAATGAAAGTGAAAGAGGTAAAATGAAGTGATATGCTTACAAGTTATTATGATGAGGTGATTAGAACAAGGATTAACCTAAACACCCTAGGTTTTTATTTCAAAACCTTAATAAGAGTGTAATCTAGATTGTTTAGAACTTGATCTTGAAAATTTTGATGATCTCTTCTTCTTCTTGTAGCTTGGGCGTTTTTAGAGAGAAGAAAAAGAGAGAATAGATGACTTGAATTATTGAGTGAAGGAATGAATGTGGTAAATGAAGTTGGAGTGTATATCTATACTATCAAAGAATTATCTACCCAATCAATAAATGCCTACCCTCCCCACATGACCGGTTTTGGGGGAGGGGATGTATCTCAAAATTTTTTTTTTTTTTTTTCTTTTATATATTGTAAAAAATTGTGTAAGTAATTATTTGTAAGAAAAATGTAGTTAAGTGAAAGATGTTGAAACTTGTATATAGTTGTGAACTTTGAGTAGTATGGACTAAAATAAGCTTTAATGGATCAAAGTGAAGTATAATGAGATCATAAAAATTGTAAAAATACATTCCTTGTAAAATTTGAGTGATATAATCATTATCGTGTAATTTTTAAGAAAAGCGTCGTAATAATATAAATTTAACAATTTATATACAAAATAAATTTAAAACACTAGGTAAACTCAAAATATAGTTTTATAAACTAAATGTAAGTATAAAAATATACCGGGATCATTTTTGGAAGTAGCGGATTAAATGTTCAAAAATATAACTCACGCGATAACGTTTATTAAATATAAAAATTACGCGTTAAATGCGAAATGAAATGTCATGAATGAATTAATGTGATGCAAATGATGTCAATGAAATGTAGACTAATCTTAGTCCATATGAAATGTTCGTGGTGATATGATCATGAATTCGCCGCTAAACCATAAAGGTTACGCGAATTTGGAACACGTAAACCTAGTTTACGATAAATGTTGAAATAGTGAGGCATAAATTGTTTCGAGAAATGACCTGAAAGTACGGGTTGTCACATTCGCCCATCCAAAAAGGAATTCAGTCCCTGAATTCAGTTCATGTTGGTCTATCGAATTTGAGTTTGTAATGAATAACGAGAAGAAAAGACATGGAGAAGTGTCGTTACGGTTATCGATGATTGAGAGTGTACAAAACATCGTAGTAAAGAAAGTATCGAATGAGTCTCTCATAAGTAACACTTTGAATTGGAACATGTGAACATTTTGCTTGCACTAAGATTTATAAATAACCGCTCCCAACATAACATGATCCCTCCAGAATTAGACATAGTTAGCTAGGCTATGTATAATTAAGGAACGATGATGTGACGTTCGGTTTAGTTGTTATAACTCTCAATGTTTACAAAGATTTAAACCGTGTTGTTACAATGATAGTTAAAGTAAAAGGAATTAAAATTCTCGTAAATGATAACAAATCGGAAAGAAAATAAGGTACGATAGATGAGAATATTTGGGTCGAATTGGTTCGTCCAGTGTTTTTTTTTTTTTTTTTTTTTTTTTTTAAATCGTACCACGCCTTTCCAAGACGGGTCCTTGTGCATAATTTGTTGCCCACTTGAAATTCTAATGGTTTGCGGCTAATGGGACATATCTCCAAATTTCGCATCGTATAACGATGTAGCTTATCTAGCTATATGTTGTTAATTGTAACTGATTCTTGATTTGTATGACTTCTTTGTTTGTTTCATGAATGAATCATGGACTAATGAATTGGACTTTCCTGATTTTTAATCCTTGAATAAGTGATTGATACCTCAACCTTACAGTGCCTCGAATGGTGTAGTCAATACGTTCATGAGTTAACTATTGTTGCAAAGAAACTTGTCGATGGAGAATGATTTACCTAATCATTTCTAGAAGGTCATACTGGCTTGAGCATATAATCTAATGTGGGAATTGTTCTCTAGCACTAACCATTGAGCTGAGGGTAGTAGGCGGTAATCATGTCCTAGTAGGTTTCATGGAAATCCTGAAATGACTGTCAGCAGTCTAAGATGAATCGAATAGCTTATAATAGGTACAACTGGAATTAATACCACGTGTCTTGTGTTATACTTCAAAAATGTTAGATCTGTAGGAAAGGACCTTATTGAAAAGAATAGATTATAGGTAACAGTTGTGATTCCTCGCGTTTCTAATCCTATCGAATGTCATGACCTGTGTATTACTTGCCTAATGTGCTTGGTCTCTATAACTAAAATGTTTATTGTTTGATTATCGAAGGGTTCCCATACTCCATGTTGTAAAGTCACAAACCTTAAATATTTAAATGAGGTGGTGTAGTGGTTGGTTTTCCAAGATTTGTTCCGATATTGAGTGCTTCCAAAAATAGTTCATCACTAATATTGTTATCATGTTAGCAAGAAAGTAGATATCAGCTTATACTATGTCGAAGAATGTTTGTTCTGGTTTCACTTGTAGGTGGGGAGTCATTGATTGTCCGACGTGTTCAAACCTGGGGCATCTCTTGATATGGAAGTGAGGTTACTTGGAATTTCTAGAGAACACAATGCCTTAGGGGAAGTTTATATCGATAACCTTAATTTAACCAAAATTTTCCTTTAAGGGACACTCATTGCAGGGAAATTCACATATTGTTGAGGCCATGTTTAACAGAATGTTCTACAGCCTCAGTTAGAAGACTTGGTATATCCCTATAGTGTTGCTTCATGGGTATTCGCTTCGTATTAAATCTCGTAACTCAGTCTAGCTAGAACTTTTGGAATGATAGAGTTTGGATTCTAATCCAAAATAGTGGTTCGGAAGGCCTCGTGATGTCTTAAGGTTTTTGTTGAGTTTTGAATCATCCTACCATCTAGTTCTAGTCCTTGTTGGTAATTCCAAAAATCCTTTCATTGTTTTCTTGTATCGAGGAATCCTCCTTACAGATGGTATAGGAAGTCTTTCCTAAAAAGGTCACTCGTCGAATCCTAACTTATCGGTTGAGTGAAAAATAAATGGCGTAAGCATCTATAGAGTGTTAACAGAAAGAAATGTTTATGCACGATATATCTGATTATAAAACTTTGCAATAGAGTTTAAATGTTTTGATAAATAAGCATGTATCTCGCCCCAAATAGTTTATAGGATTTTAAACAAGTAAAAGCGGGGTATGAACTCACCTGGTGTGATTGATATGTTAACAAAATGAAGTGCACGAAAGTGAGGCTCGGAACTATCCGCGACCTAAAATGAATGGTATGACTTTTGTTATGATATGTTGTCGTGAATGTATGATTTGAAAACGTATCACCCAATATGCTACTTGAAAACTAGTTAAATAAAATATTGTTACTTGGATGTGTGACGGTTCCTTGTCAAAAATAATCACTTTTGAGCAATTGGTGAAAATGTAGTTGAAACTAAGTAACGGTTTTAAGGATTGACAAATCGGTTTACATCGGACTTGACGTAATATATACATAGGAAAACTAGCTCGTTTTTAAGGTCCGTTTCCCCGAAACGTCGTTTAGGCCCTCAAAACCTTGATAAAAAAAATCCTGACAGCATACTAATGCTGGGAATAGTGTTTTCAGCACGTTTTTTACTCAAAGTTCGGTTAACCTTTATTCACTCGTTTTAAGTCCGTTTTTTTTTTCAAGTTCTTTATATCCATTCGAAGGTGATCAAGAGTACTAATATATTTTTAAACTTCGGAGACTTCACAAAATTTTTTTTTTTTTTTTTGTTTGGCTATTGTTTGGTCAGTTAAAACTCGGACTGTATAAACATTTTCCGAAAAATGGTAGTTTTTAAATCGTAACTTGGAAACCACGTATCTTTTTCGTTCAAAAGGCCACGTTCATAACTAAAAATCTATTTTCTAAATCTTTAATAAACTTATAAAAATGACTAACTTTTCGAAAAAAATTTATAAATTTCGACAGCGCTTCCGCGCTTATTTTAAACTTTACCATTTTTATCTACTTGTTTAACCACAACTAGACTTTGATGATCCATTTTTCAAACTTCTCATTTTTTATAAACTTCTAACTAGTACGTACTTGTTATAAAAATTAATAGGACACATATGGGTGATAACATTTGATAAACATGGATAAAAACTATAACAAATCAAATATGACCATGAGGACTTCAAGAAAATGTATGAAAAATATATATGAAAAGGTAAAGATGAAGTTTCATGCTTACAAAAAAAATTTATCGTTTGTCCAATAATAGAAGATTTCGTAGTTCAATTAGTATCAAGATGATTTAGAGGTTGGTAATATAATAGTCAGTAAAGTAAAGGCGAATAGTCTGTGAGGTAAGCGTACCAAGTATTATGATTTTAAATCAAACAGTGGCTAAAATAGCTCACCAAAAAGGTAAAATAGTTTATAAGACCGTAATATTACTTGCAGGAAAAATTTGTAATATAGTTTATAACTTGCTATTGCAATTGTTTGTTGTTTTATAAATTAATAGCAAATTAATCGGTTTATCATACTATGAAAAAATAGTTTGCAAAGTATCAGTAAGGTCATTGTTTATAAAGTATTATCAAAATCGTAAATTTTAGGTTTAATGGTACAGGAGTAAGATGAAATGGTCGGTAGAATAGTTGAAAGCAGTTTGCGTTGATAAAAATGAAGTTTATTATCTCATAATAGTGAATGTAGGACAAATGGTTGGTATTCAACGTTTTGTTTTGTAAGATAATAGCTCGATGATTTTTCAGAGTAACATGAAAATCGTTTTGCATGAGGATATTAAATAGTTGATAAAATGACTGAAACCAATTGATAAGTTGGTAATAAAACAACTTGTGTTAAAACTTTATGAAACAACGTTTCTAAGATAGTGATAAAATATTTCGAAATGAAATCAAGTGAAATAATTTCATGAAATAGTAGCAGGATAATTTGGAATAAAATTTGTTGGATGGTTTGTAGGATACATAGGAGAACCTTATCGAGCAGTAATAATCTACTAATTGGTCGAGAATAAAGTTGGCCTAACCCCTAGTAAGATAGTGATGTATTGTCGTGAAATGATGGAAAATTTGGCAATTGGAGTAAGGAATGAAATAAACAAGGTGGTGATTATCGTAGAGATAATAAATGATAAAGATTACATTAGCTAAAAAGGTACTTATTATTGTTCGTTGGTAGTCTAATCATGTCTCAAGTGTAGGAATAGTAGACGGTCTAGCAACAATAGCCCTAGAACTCTTACAGTCCTCAAACCTATGAGATGGTGTAGTGTTTGTAGTCTTAGTGGTAGATGGTAATGGTGTGTCAAATCATGCACGCTTCCCAAGCTGCAAGTCAGGTGTATGAGTATCGTGTATGAGATGTGATGGTACGGATGGTGCTCGAAATGATAATGATGATGAAAATAATGACAATGATAATAATGGAATCCTTGTGGTGAGTTAAGAAAATAGGTTCATTAGGACTAAGCCTATAAGTTCTACCCAATGGTATGATCTGTCCCAACTGAGTGATAAAAATTGTACTGATCTTACAGTGAATCGATAGTGATCGGGATGGTGTAGGTGTAACTTCGTCCTCCTAAAAGGTTTATCTCGGTATTCAACGTTATCGGTGATGAGTCAATTGATGTGAAAATTGTGATAGGGAATGACAAGGAATTCTCCACATTAGAGTATGAGGAAAATATAATGGGATGGGTACTTAAGGGCATCCATGTGACAATCATTTTGAAATGAAAGTAAATAGCTCGAAAAATGTACGTATAAATCGCATGCAAAGTGAACATGCACTTATGATGAAATGATGAGATGCTATGATGATGTAGTTATAGTCTAGGGTCAATGATGCAACCTAGTTCTCTATAACTGTAGCTCTGGTACCAATCTGTCACACCCCCCAATTTACCTGTTTTGCAGCGGAATGGAATTCCTGGGGGATTGACTGTCATAGCACCACATCACAGTTATATTGAACGACCTAAAGTGTCGTTTTAAAAACACATCGTTGGATATTTCATAAAAATGTTCAGAGTACAACATCGGTCCCAAACGGTTTACAAAGTTTGCGGAAATACAAATATAATACAAACGAGTTGTTGAAAAAAATGTACATAATGTAAGTCGACGCCGCGACTCAAAATGTAGGTCCTTAAACCATGTCATGATGAATGCCTCAGTTAACTGAAAATACATTGCTAAAAACGGTCAACAATAATGTTGGTGAGAAATCATAGGTTTATGTAAATGTTTTATACGACTACACAAGTATCAATCATGCATGACTATTCAGTCACGTAAAAATAATGTTACAATTGCCTTAAGCCCATGACCCCGAAACTAGACTGTTCAATCATGTATGCCCCTGCAGAGTGTTTGCCAGACAACTCCGTAATGTTATCAAATGAAATGCATCCGTTTACCTGGTTGGGATTCACCAACCCCGATGGAGGCGTCACCCTCGATAGATCTATCCACTCATCCTCGCTTCAAAGATTAACGGTTCATGTTCAAGTAATGGGGACTTTCAAATTGGCAAATGCGGTAACTTAAGCAATGTAATTGAATTTAACATACTTGGTATCGTACAAAAAAAAAATGTAGTGCAATGTATTCTCCCCCGTGGGTTTGAAAATAATCGAAAGCATGTAAAACGGGGCTATGAAAACTCACTTGGATAACTGGAATAATGGCAAAAGTGAGTACACCGAGGTATAATGTGATGCGTTAACCGGGACCTATTACGAATGATATGATATGTCATGAGTTGCAATGTAATGTTATGCATGCACTTCATATGTTATTTATACCATTTGCGGTTTTTGAAAAATATTACTCGTCGTCGAAAAATACTCTTTTGACGTCTTGACCCTTCAAAATGACTTTACATGTTTTTACGTCAAAATGTCATCCTACAATGGTTTTATAATGATTTTTAGTGAAATTTCCACTTTTCGTCGCAAAACAATGTCGTAGGAATTTTCATGAAATTAACAAAAATGGCTTTGGAAAACTAGTCGTAAAACAGTGTACGTCGATCGTTAGAGAACGAACTCGACTGTTTTGGAAAGTTTGTATCGATATCTAAAAGTTTCAGTTCAGGAGTTTTCGTCCAAAAGGTCTCGAACATAAAGATATTAAGGGTTAAAGATGGTGGTTTTTGGCTAATTGTGTGCAGAAAATTAGTTACGGCAAGTTTATGAAAAAGTGCATATCTTTGTCGTTTCAAATCCGTTTTCTACGTTTTATACATCCTTAGCTTCGTATCGAAGTAAACTAATATATTTTTGAGAAGTCGAAATAATCTGTGAAGCTTAAGGCTCGTTTTTGACCCGAACAAGATAAATATATGTTGCTGAAATTTCTGAAAAAATATTTTCCGGTCAACTTGAAAAATTCATAACTTCTTCGTTATAACTCCGTTTTAATTCGTTCAAGCGGCCACGGATTCTTTTTAAAGTATATTTTCTAAATATCAAGGCCAAAAATTCGTGCCTACTGTCGGATTTTCCAGAAAACAAAATAAGGACAGACCACTTTTTATACTTGTCGAAAATAGTTTTTCTCGTACTAAAACCTATTTTCAATCCCTTCAAATCAACTCCAAAACTAATCTAATCCTACCATACACCTTCTTAGGGTGTCAGGGGTTCCTAAACATCATCAAGACCAATATATACCAAGGAATAATGATATGGGATGACTTTATATAGATATAACTCTAAAAAATCATGTAAAATGGTATAAATCAACATAAGTCTTGCATGTTTGCTCCAAATATGAAGAAATAAATATGAAATGAAAGTGAAAGAGGTAAAATAAAGTGATATGCTTACAAAGTTATTATGTGAGGTGATTAGAACAAGGATTAAACTAAACACCTAGGTTTGTTATTCAAACTTAATAAGAGTGTAATCTAGATTGTTTAGAACTTGATCTTGAAAATTTTGATGATCTCTT
>OU343224.1:206001724-206043924 GCA_910596185.1 Chrysanthemum makinoi
TCTACAAGTATATAAAAAGGGTCTGTCCTTAAAATCATTTTCAAAATCCGACTATAGTCACGAATTTTGGCCTTGATATTTAGAAAATATACTTTAAAACGAACTGGTATCGCTGAACGGATTAAACGATATAATCAAAAGTTATGGATTTTACAAGTTTGACGACAATATATAATTTTCAGAAATTTCAGCAAGCTTATTTTATCTTGTAATGAAGCCAAAAACGAGCCTTAAGCCTCACAAATTATTTTATTCTTATCAAAATCTATTAGTATACTTTGATACTGGGTTAGGGACGATAATAATGAAAAACGGATTTAAAACGACCAAGATATAAGCGTTTTTACAAACTTGCCGTAACTATTATTTTTGTGAAAAATTATATTATTTTACGAGACTAGTGTTACGGGTAAATAAAACGAATTATGCTGGACGGGCTTAACCAATGATGTGGTAACTTTTTGGAACGAATTGTCTTCAATGAAATCGACCGAGCATATTTTTTCAAAACAATTAACCGCTTTGTATAGCGAGTTGTAGTAAATTATCTATGGATGTCTAAACTTGGCCGAAACTCACTTTTTACACAACAATTAGACAAAATCACCATCTTTAACCCTTGTTATCTTTTTATGTTCAGACCTTTGACTAAAAACTCGAATCGAAATTCTAGATTTCGATACAAACTTTCCAAAACCGCCGAGTTCGTTTCTCTAACGATCGACGCAGACACCATTTAATTTACTAGTTTTTTCAAAGTATTTATTGTCAATTTCATTGAAATTTCCGACCCATTATTGTTTTACCTATCTAAAAGTATAATTTCAATTATAAATCATTATAAAACCATTGTAGTGATTTATTTTGACGTAAATACTTGTAAAGTAATTTAAGAATGGTCAAGACGACAAACGAGTATTTTTCGACGATAAGTATTATTTTCAAAACTCACAAATGGTATAAAATATCATCCCAATGGCTATACATGTAACATTACACCATGACTTATTTTCATATCATATCATTCATAATAGGTCGCTTCAGATTCACGCTATATTTTCGTGTGTACCCACTTTTGTTCGCATCTATTCATCGTGAGTAATCACATCCCCTTACCGCTTTTACTATATTTTGGGTCAATGCATGAACCATACTTGAATTAAATTGATCCTTAAAATTGTGAACTCTTTTGACTAGAACTTGTGAACTCGAATCAATCCTTGAACTTAATTACGAAATTATGACTTATTTGAACTTATTGAACCGCACGCATGACCTTGTCCCAAAGTCTCCCATGTTTGGAGCATCACTATAAAGTCTCCCATGTTCGGAGCATCACTATAAAGTCTCATATGTTCGAGCATCAACTTAAAGCCTCCCCGGTCCGGAGCAAAATGTCTCCCTATGGGAACGGAGCATTTTCAATTTAAGTCTCCTGCTCGATAAAGGCAAGTCTCCCATGTTCGGAGCATCTCTAATTATTATATATATACTTGGTACTATATTGTGAACTATTCTCACCACTTACACTTGACTACTTGACGACTATATTTTTGTGTGCATGGGTGGTACACAACAAAGTTGCAAGTTTGTATGGGCTAAACTTGGAACCGAAAGTGGTTACACAATGCCTTTGCTTCTCGTGGACTATTTTCGTTGACCGAAATCTTTGAATATTTCTTACGAGTTTTCTTATTTCACTAAACGTGTTTACTCACCAACTATTTTCATAGTTGACCCGTTTTTCTCTCATGCATTTCAAGTGATCGTTGGTAAGCTTTTCTATCGTGTCTTGCATAAAGAAGTTTTCACTTGTCACTACAAGTTGTTATGTAATAAAACGCAATATTTTGGAATCTAAACTTTGTAATATATTTGCCGATGATGGCTAAACTAGTATTGTAATGGAGTATTATTTCTTTTTAATCTTAACGATGGTATGTTCTATTATCTTGTGCTTATGTTCCCTTCCGTTACACCTCGTATTTCATTCTCCACGGTGGTGTGACAAAAGTCGCTTCGTGGGGGACCAAGAGCCATACCATCGGGGCAGCGTAGCGAATTGTGTTCGGCTATGGGATAAGCGATGGGTTGTTGGGGCTGGTATGCATAGCGTGTTGCTGGTTTGTATGGTGTGGGTAGGATAGTGGGCTGTTGGGTGTACAAGGGAGTGGTGAAAGCAAGAGGGGCGGCCTGTTGGGCTTGTCTAGGAGTTGGAATAGGCTGGTGGTATGGGTGGGCTATACAAGCTGAGTAATTCCCAGGAGGTGCGTAGGTATGGTTGTGGTATTGGTTTTGCAAAGTAGGCTGTCGACCAAATAATCCCCGTATGTTACCAGTAGACGCCGAATTGTTTTTGCCATTTAAACCTGATCGGTTGCGGTGGTCGTGAATAAACCTGCACCGGTCACCAAACTTACACGCCCCTTTGTTAAAATAATTAGATAGTGGGGGTAGACTTTGAGATTATAAAGTCAGGTTTAGTATTACCTTTGGATTCCGACGAACTAGGGTTATCATCGACGGCCATTGTTGTTCAACAAAACCTGAAGTGGGATGCGTCTGGTAGTTTAACAAGAAAAAAGTAAATGAGATTTTTCAACAAAACTGATGTTTTGTTTTGCTTATGCTAGGGACGAATGAAAAGGAATTGAAAAACAAACCACCAATAAGATTGTATTACTGCCGTATATATTTGACCACAAGGAAAAGGCACTTTTTTTTTTCTTTTTTTCTTTTTTTTTTTTTCGTATGTTGTGTTGTAGGTTTGAAGAAGATTGACAGAAGTAGGGAAAAAAAATGAGAGATCTGGTTATTTTAGAGAGAAAATAAGAGAGGATTTTGTTAGGCCTGATATCATATTGAATGGTATAACTGATTGATTGATTTATTCCATAAATATGATACATATATATATACATACATACATACATACATATATATATATATATATATATATATATATATATATATATATATGTGTTACAAGTGATGATTCTAGAATAGTTACACATGGGCTAGGCCTAAATACAAAGGAGAGCCAATCGGGCCTATAACATAGTATCGACTAATACAAACTAGTTCGTCCAAACTCGGCCCTCAACCGATGGTGACCGAATGGCCACAATGGCCCAACCGAGCATAACCGATCGGTTGACCTGGTTGTCGACCGATCCATTGCTCAAAGCCTAAAAGCCCCCACCAAATCTTAACAGTAAGAAAAGGGTGACAAATGTATTTAGGGGTGTTCATGGGTTGGGTAATATCTGAATAAACCGAAAACCGAAACCGAACCGAACCGAGAATAACCGAACCGAACTCGTAACCGAACCGAAATTGCCAAAACCGAACCGAACCGAAATAAAAGCTTGGTTCTGGCATGGTTTTAGCAATCCAAACCGAACGAAAACCGAAATTAAATAAATATAAATATTTTTATATATATATATTAAAACTCTTTTATAATATATATATATATATATATATATATATATATATATATATATATATATATATATATATATATATATATATATATATATATATATAGAGAGTCGATCTAGAGAAAAGTGTAATTAGAGAAGAAAAAGAGAAAAAGTTACAGGGTAGATTATGTAAACAATCGAAAGTTTAGGGTAAAAGTTTAAAAAATAAAAACAAAATTGGGATTATCAGATATTTTTTTCATATCAAAACAAATTTCATTCTCTCTTTCATAACCCGAAGATGAGCTACCACCACCGTCACCACCATGACCACCGCCACCGTCGCCACTGTCTTCCTTCGTGCAACCACCGCATCAATCTTCATTCAACAACTGTCAACGTCACCACCACCACCGTCCCCACCGTCTTCCTTCGTGCAACCACCGCATCGATCTTCACTCCGCCACCGTCACACCGCCGTGAACTTATTAAGGCATCAATGTAATCGTCTCCTTATTCAAATAATGCAAATTCACTCAAACGAATCTTCTTATTCAGGTTATCTATAATTTTCGTTTAACTTATTTCTTTATTATTGTATATGTACTTATTTTATATATACGACATAACACAAATTCACTAAAATTTCTATGTTATGTTGTGCATTATAAGGTAAATTATATCATAATTAGTATTATTGTGAATTTGTGTAAATTTAGGGCATCTATTATGATTTTTAGAGGTTTAAAACAAATAGTTGGTATTCAATGATTATTTAGAATATTTTTGAAATATTTGACATTTTAGGGCATCAATGTGTAAACAAATCATAGTTTGTATTATTGTTGAATCATATGGCATATTAACGCATTAGTTAGTATGATTAGTGCATCATTAGACATATTAAGGCACTGTGTGTATGTTTACTGCATCCGTTTGTATTTTTTGTACATCGTTGGACATACATTGGGCATATTTTTATATATTTATTGCATCACTGAACATATTAGAGCATTAGTTACTATGATTAGGACATCAGTGAGTATGATTAGTGCATCATCAGACACATTAAGGCATCAATGTGTATGTTTAGTGTATCAGTTTTTATGTTTAGTGCATCGTTGGTCACAGTACGACATCCATTTATATGTTTAGTGCATCGTTGAAAATACTTCCGCATCTGTTTCTATGTTTACTGCACCGTTAGCTATAGTAGGGTATCCATTTTTATCTTTAGTACATCGTTGGAACTACTTGGGCATCTGTTTGTACGTTTAGTGCATCGCTGAACATATTAGGGCATCAGTGAGTATGATTAGTGCATCATTGGACAAATTAATGCATCAATGTGTATGTTTAGAGCATCCATTTAGATCATTGCACATTTTAAGGCATCAACGTGTATGTTTATCGCATTTTCTAGAATATGGGGGCTTCCTAACGCTGAGATTATTGATATTCAGATGAATAGTTTTGAAGGCGGTATTACATTAGATAACAGAATGTTAAAACATTGGGCTAGATTTTTGCTGCTCATAATCGTTTATCAGGTGAATTACTGCCCGATATTTCGAAATCCTGGTCTTTGCAGCCAACTAGAAACATGGAAAAGAAACTTTTGCTAGGGGACTCCTGGAGACCAACCCAACTGCTGAAAACTAATCCAAAAAATGCTCACTCAGTAATACAAGCTGGTGAGAAGAACACAAAGGATTGCTCACAGTTGAATTAAGATTTTAGAAATCCTTTTCTTTTGTGGGGAAACTTATGCTCTGATTTACCGTGGTTCACTTTGTAACTTCGTAGGAAGGGTGGCTTTGTACTCTTTATGACCTTGTAGTGGTTGGTTCAGATGCATCTGGATTACCCTGTTCTCCAGCACAGATCAGATGATTTAAAAATCTTTCCTGATACTATATCTTAGCTTCAGCTCTTTTTGTTATGAGGTAATCTTCCCTTTATGTTATTACTTGATTTATTTCTTAGTAATTCAATCCACCTGTGAAGCCTGTGCATCTGAACTTGGAGGAAACATAGTTTACATCGTCTTCTATAACAGTATTTAACATACAATTATACTGTAGATTCTGTGGCAACGTTGATCGATCATACCACCATTGCAGGGTATACATAAATTGGGATCATGCCAACACTATTCCTACCTTTTGTTTACTACAGCATATCTAATGGTCTGCATAATCATGTCATACACATGATTTGCATGACCTACTTTAAAAGACGCTTCACACTTTTAATAATCTAATATCTTATTACTGCAAAATAAAACTTATATATTTATTGACATGTAGTATTTGCAATTCTCAGAAACTTGTAGAGTTGTAGTTCCATATTAACGTTGACACCCAAAAGAGTAGTTTTGCAGGTAACGTTGACACCCAAACTTATAGAGTTGTAGTTCCTTATTTATTAGGGCATAAGTGAGTATGATTAGTGATCATTGGAAAAATTAAGGCATCAATGTGCATGTTTAGTGCATCCATTTGCATTTTTAGAACATATGTTTAGACATATTAGTGCATCCATTTGCGATGCTTTAAAAAAGGTGCTTGAAGCAAAAGAAATACCAGCTAATGTATATGTTGCAATACATTAGCAGTACTCATTCATTGAAGAAGTTGTTTTGCAGGTAACTATTTGAGTAAATGGCATCAGCCTTAATTCCAACTGAGGATGACATGGTTACTGGTAATCTCTATGTTACAGGTAATGAATACTTCAACTATATCATAAATCATAAGCCTTAATTTATTCTGTTCTATGTGAGTAAGACCTTGAGATAGAAACCATAAATCGTAAAAACAATGAACCTCTAGAGAAAATAAAACGGTTAATCTGGAAATGTACCTGTCATAAAATAGCAATATTAAAGTTATTAAAATGAAGAAACCACCCATATATTTTGGTTAATTTTATATAGATATGGAGTGTTTGGCATTGTTTGCTCAAGGTTCATATTTTTTCAAAAGTGAACTGTGAGAAAATGAACAAAGCTTTTGTGGTTTAATTTAGTATTATAGCAATTAGCTATACACATATATGTTTAAATGAGCAAGTTATTTTTCAAGTAATGACAATGGAGAAAACTCTTGTAGACCCAAATTAGTTTCATAGATACTTAGGTAACGAGGGCGGTCTGCGTAGTTGTAACTGTAAGTCAAATTAGTTTCAATTTTCACAAGTCATCCCGAACTGGAATTTTTCGCAACATTTACACACCAAAAGGATTCATATTATTAGGATTGCTAGTCATACCACACATTAATAATTTCATGAATAAAAACTTAAAGGTTTAGCACTTATGTGGTTCAGTTATTTGCTTACACACACAGTAATGGTTCAGGTTGAAATGGGTTAGATCAGATTGACCATCACACATATGATATTGGATTAGTCAAAACGGACCACATACTATTTTACTGATGTTGTTCTCCCTTTCTAATTTATGTGGATTCTGCAGACCGAGTTGATATCCCGTGACCAAAATGGCAATATTCGTGTTTGAGACTTGACTGCAAACTCGTCTAGCTGTGAGCTGGTACGTGATGTTTTTTTTGTTTTTCCACCACTATGATTCTTGTTTTTATGTATAGAAGGTGATTCACTGTCTAGCTATACTTAATATTATTTAGAGCACTGTCTAACAAGTAGGGTTGGATCAGTTGGTAAACCCCTTGCCTCTCAACCGAGAGGTCAGGGGTTCGATCCTCACTCCCTACAAAAGGCCAGAGGTCCTTTCTACCTTTGGTAGAACTGGAAGCGCCTCTACCTTAGGTAGGGGTAAGGCTGTCTACATCTTAATCTCCCCCATACACCGGAAACGGTATTGGGTACCCATAATCCGTGGAAGACGGCATTGGGCGTTACTTTACTTTTTTTTTATGTTTAGTGCATCTATGAACATATTAGAGCATCAGTGAGTTTGATTAGTGCATCATTAGACACATTAAGGCATCGGTTTGTATGTTTAGTGTATCCGTTTGTTTGTTTACAATATCCCTTTGTTTGTTTAGTGCATCAGTGAGTTGGGCATCTATTTGTATGTTTTGGGCATCCATTTTTATGTTTGTATGTTTGAAGCGCGACAAACAATTATTGATGTCCCTTAATTTTCTGGTCAAATTCTACTGCAAAACTTAATAACTATGATGACTTATGATCATTATATTATGCTCTTAATGAACTGTTATGGTGTGGCTAGTTGTTAACATGGTTGTATGTAGAAATGTGATTTATAAATTTAGAAGATTAGTTATTGTTATTATTCTGTAACTTAGTAATTAAGAAATAAGAATTGTATGTACGTAGTTGTGAATCACAGGTGAGCCTTGAGCTTAGTAAACTGATTCTCTGATTGCCAGGTTTATAAATTGAATTGAAGCCCTACAAAGGCTGTTATTGGTGATGGATTTGAAGCTACTAATTGCATCAGACGAGACACCTCCTCACCGGCCCTTGTTGTCGCTAGTCTTGCTGTTGTTTCCCTTACTGTCAACCCAAGTCTCACGTCTGAGTCTCAACCAATTCTCATCCTAACTGATGGGTATAACTCTGTATTGACTCTGTATTGACTCCATTTTGTCTAGAAGAAACACGACAGTGCAAAGAAACTAATAATGACTATTACTCTGTATTGACTCGATTTTTTTCTTTTAGGAAAGAGTTATGTGGCACCAATGAAATGTTAAGGTACCTTGGTCGTACAGCAACAACAATTCCTAGATTGTACGACCGGGATGATACTGAAACTTCTCAGGTGAATCTGTTTTTTGTTTTAATTTCCATAATTACGTGATAATCCTGTTTTATGTGTTTAAGGATTATAAATGTTTTTATATCGATTGTGTTGTGTTTTTTGTAGATTGATTACTGCTCGATCATGCTCTTACTTTTTCTTCTGGCTCTACCTATGAAGGGGCCTGCAAGCATGTTGATGAATATCTGCTGCAGCGCACTTTCCTCGTTGGCCATAGTTTGTCGCCAGATATTACTATTTGGTCGTATCTTGCAGGTAAATCTTAATACTCTTGCCCTTATGCTAACTTTTTCTATAGAGGTCCCAAGATATAGGAGGTTGAATTAGGCATTGTCGAGCGGGTTAGGGAAAACACGAAACACTTTGTTCATATGTTTTGATGGTTTTTATAAATATTAACTAGTATGTTAAGTGTATGATCACATTTTTCATTTCAATTAAAAAGTAAGTTTTCTGAATAATATAGTTCAGGAGGTTACACTTTTGGTGCCTTCTCGATTGGCTAGACACTTTTGATCATTTGACCCGTTTCCTTTTAAGGCTTTTTAGTATACCCGTATGATACATTAAATGGGTCGATTTTGCCATCAAATCATTGGACTATTTTATTCGCTAGTACCATAAATGCTAAAATTGTCACTGTCTGCAGTTGGTAAGAGATGGCAAAGCTTAATGAAGTTAAAGAAATACCAATGCTTAACTCGTTGGTATAACATGATATCATTGGAGTTTGCTACTGTCTTGAATGACTTAACATCAGCGTACAGGCCTTGAATCTTGAGTTTTCATCGAGATTAGAAATTCTGAAGTGTGTCAGGAGCTTAGATCTTACACTTAATGGCTACACGGATATAGAATTGGTACCCAATGTTGGCGCAGCAAAAAGTAGTTTTAGTATACTTTTTGTGTTGACCAATCCAGGACAATTGCATATGTATAATGATGATTTCTATTTGAGTAGTTATATTTGTCTTACAAGAAACATTGTGTACATTTGACTGTATTTAAACGTAGCATATAATTAAGTATTAATTAGGTATATATTATTTAGTATAAAAAGTGTTCTAGTAACACGTACCTAGTTGGAAAAAAAGAAAAGTAAAAATGTAATATATCCATGCAATGTTGTACAAGTCATAACAGACTTGTGATGGTAGGAGGAGAGGAAAATATAAAAAGTTACAAAACAACCCTTCAAATATAAAAGAAATGACAAACAGGCCCTTTTACTTGGAAGGGAAAAAAAGGAAGGGAGGGGAGGGAGATCTAATGGTTGAGATCACTTCTCTCACTTTTCTCTTGAGATAAACTTTTTAAATGATCCAATATATATATATATATATATATATATATATATATATATATATATATATATATATATATATATATATATATATATATATCGTTAGTCTTGAAAATTATTTTTTTTTCAAAAAATATATATAAATAAATGAATAAATTATTAAATTTAAGTAATTCGGGTTATTCGGTTCGGTTTTCGGTTATTGGGGTTCGGTTTTCTATTTTCGGTTCGGCTTTCGGTTCGGTTTAGTTAAATTTGAATTCGGTTCGGTTCGGTTCTGTTCTCGATTATACCCAGAAAAAAAAATTAACCGAACAAACCGAACAAACCGATAACCGAACCAATGAACACCCCCTAAATGTATTGCAAATAATTAGTAGAGGGAACCTTCTGGTTGACAAAGTAACAATTAGTATCAAGTTCAATTCTCATCTCAAAGACTTTCCTCTTATCCACTTGGTTAGATTCAATTAATCATATAATTTATATGTTTAGATTCACATCTCTATAAATAAATACAACTGAATAATTTTAGATCCTTCAAACACAAAAAACATATACAAATATTCTTGTATCACACACGGCTTTGTCCATAAAAAAACCCCTTATTCCTTAATCACTCAAAACCTTTGCATGGCGTCACTAGTGAAGGCTAGTTCAGGAAAGAAAAACATTCTAATCAAGACATGGGAAAGGTGTCGGTCCATACCTAGCTCGTCCAAGATGAAGGTGGCTCCCAAAGGGTTTTTCCCGGTCTACGTTGGACCAGATAGGTTGTGGTTCGCTATGAAGACGCAGTATGCTAATCATCCTTTATTTCAAGTACTTCTTGAAGACACTGAAATTGAATATGGGTATAATACACCTGGTCCCATATTGCTTCCTTGTGAATTGGATCATTTTTATGAAATGTTAGCGAAGATGGAGGCTAAAGATATGGAGGCACGTGGGTGTGGGTTTGGATGCTAGTCCTAGCCCGCGGAGACTGAACACTGGCGGCGAATTGATGGGTAAAGGGCCGGTATGGTGTTCTTACACCTTCACGGTTGATTAAGATGAGTTAACTTATTAGCACATGCATGGAAGACGATTATTCTTAATTTTGTGTATAATATAGGTTTATATAGTAATCTTGTAAGATTAATTTTTCATATTTTGTTGTTTCAAACTTTTGAAGGTAGATAGAATTATGAACAGTGAGGCTTGAGTTTCCGGTTTTACGGTAGAGCAGGCTCATCCTCCTACTTCCAGATACCCTCTCCTTCCGCGGCTTATGAATAGTACGGCTGCCCTACATTTTCTTATTATATTTTATGACAAATGTTATATAGTATAATTACGACTGCAAATGAGGCAATTGTTCTACGGAGTATTATATGACTTTAATATAAATATGAACTTTAGAATGTATGAGGTTGAGTTCCACCAACTAAAAGAATTTGATGCTTAATGTAACGTGTATATGTCCTAGTTAAATTGTTTATAATAGCAGTGCTCGCGCGATGCGGCAAAAATACCGTGTAATTAAAACTTCCGGTAAGGACATATAACATTATAGAAAAAATTTGATAGGTATTATGCAATTAAAAAAAAAGAAAAAAAAAAACTAAAAAACATCAAGTAGTTGATTTTTAGAGCATTCCCATCAATAACATGAATTATTCTTTAACACCGTCCACGTCAGCGTCACATCAGCTTTAACATTTCACTTTAACATCCCCAAAAAACACCCACATCAATAACATCCCAAGTTAAACTTTAACATTTCATATTTTCAATTTCAACCCCTAAACTAAAACAAACACTTCATTTATTAAACTAAACATATCACATTTAACATAAAAACACAAAGTACATTAAATGTTAAACACGAATTACATTAAAAATTAAAACTACAACGCATACTGATGAAAATAAAACTACCAAAACTTAAAAACAATCATCTGAGACCCAACCCTCAGAACTTGAAGGGGAATCAAACTCCCCATTAAAGAGCCGACTCAATTATGTCAAGTAGTTGTCTTGAAGATACTGAGCTTCACGTGCTTCTTGCTTCGACGAGCTTCCTCACGTGCCTTATCTTCCATAATATCCCTACCGTTTTCAATATCTTGTTCTAGTTGTCGAAGGGAAGCCTCACTTAACCCGCTGGGGTGGTTTTGAAGATCCACTTGTGGACTGTTCACAGGTGGAGTTGGAACAATTGGAAGGTATGAGTGTTTTCAAAACCCACCTGGAAGACATTTTCCGGTGGTGTTGAGTAAACTTCAAGTTCAGGTGGAAAGCTAGTTGGAGGAAACTGTGGTGAAGTTGAAAAGCTTGTTGGAGGAAACTATGGTGAAGTTGAAAAGCTTGTTTCCGGCATCTTTTCTGGACTTGGGAATTGCTGAGAAAAATCTTTGCAAGACATTTTTTGTGTGTGTGAGTTGTGTGTGTAACTTTTGTGTGTTGTGTGTTCTAAACGACTCTGGTAGAGTTGTATATATAGGCAGAGTTGATTTTGAGTTTGAATAAATCCCGCTCATATTTGATTTTTAAATTTCAAATTTGAATTTAAATTTATCCCGCCTAGAATTAACCAGTATAATTTAAATTTGAATTTGAATTTTGGTTGAGGGGGTGTAAGTGACAATTTATTTGAAATGGTTTTGGGGGGTGAAATGATTTTTTTTAAACTCTTAACACCCGTTATTCCTTCAACGCCCAGGGACTAACGGCGCAATAACGCGCATGCTCCAAAAGGATAACGCCACTAACTGCGTTATTGTGGCAAATAACGGCGTTAAGCCGTTAACGATGGGAATGCTCTTAATATATTGTTTGAGTCACATCACTTATTGCAAATGTAAAGTTAATTCAAGTAAAATACAATGAGATTTGATTATGATGTATGGTAACTCAATAATAAGATAATCATCACCTTTTTACTGTTTGGCAAATCAAATTATTTAAATGCATAACATATAACTAGCAGGGTACTCGCGTGTTGCAGCGGTTGGTACCATACAAGTAAAATATTCAACGAAATTTCTTTTTAGTTATATATTTTACGATACAATAGATATACGGATGACGACAGTTTTAGTTTTAAATAATTTTATGCAATAACAATATTTTTAGTATAAAAACTGTAGATTATCCATCGATATAGTAACAATACTGAGTTGTTAGCTGGTATATTGTAGAGGTATGAGGTTAAAGTAGTTTACAATGGCCTATAGTCGCAAATTTATCATTAAATAATAACATCAAAGAAAATTTGAAAAATAACTTACATTATACAAGAGAATTTAGTTCTCTAAAAACAATGTTTATTATATTTATCTAACATAGATGGATGATACAAGTAAAAGAGTACTTATAAATGTTAGGTCACTAGATTTACAACACAAGCTTACTAGAAAGATAGAGAGGCGATTGAACAATAAACCAAACACACACACACGTTAATGCTAAGACCGGTTATGCGTAGGTGTGAGTGAAAGAGAATACATTGAACAACCAACCTTCAAATGAAGGTTTACAAGAGTATTTATAGGAGGGAAGCTAGGGCAACACTCCTAGTCCCTTCCTTTCTCCTATGGGCTTGGGCCTAAGCTCATGGGCCTTCTACATAAGCTTAAGGCTAATAACAAACATAAAGGCCATAATTAAGCTAACTATTACATATGAGTAACTAACACTTGAATAAAGGTTTAGGAGTGATTCCAACAATCTCCCTCAAGTGTTGGTGATGAAAACGTGAAGCGTTGATGTAATAGTAGCTTTGACGATTCTCGACATTCTTCTTTCTTGTGAGAAGAATTGCCTTGATTTGAACCATCTCCCAAAGTAGCGAGATAGTTTACTTTGAACAGTTATGCTTTGACGTCATCTTTAACTTTGTTTTTGATCATTGTTCTTTGTGGTGAAAGTGATAGTATGTTGTTATCTTGCATCAAGTCGCCTCAGTTCCGCTGCCGCTTCAGGTGTCTCCGTCTTTCTCCAACATGCTCACACACTCTTTAACGCTTGGATTACGTATCGATGAAGTTCTTTAAGTTTTTAACTTTGTAGATTCTTTGATTTGACGAAGAATCATTCGGACTTTTGTGTTGCTTTAAGATAGAATGATGATGTTGTTGGTGTGAACAAGTGGAGAATCTGCACGATCATTCCGCCCCAGAGCTTCCATAAGAAGTAAACATTAAAACGGTTAGTAATAAGCGGATTCCGACACTTACAAGTTTGAACTTCGAGAGTGTTGTGACATAGTGTGAAAACACAACTCTAATTCTTACAAAGGCCGTTCCTGAATCGGAGTCCACAAGTGAGATAACACGATGTACCGAAGTACACCTACGATTCAGATGAGTCGCCGAGGTACATCGAAACATCACCTCACGCATAGACCGCTTGAGACCACTAAGCGCAATCCACGGGAGTTGCCGGCGACTTCGCCGTCGGTGTTTGATGTTGACCCGGCGGGAGTTTCCATTTAATCACCGAGATCACAAATGTGAACCTCTTATAAATGTTCTCGACTGATTGCTAAGATCTGTGAAGGACTCGATAATGTAACACTGAAATTATTATTGTTGAATGTCAAGTGATGAAATGTCAAGTGTACCTAAGAGATCTTTTGATGAATCTCGTGGCTCTAGACTTAATAGTGCATTTTGGTTTTCTGGCGAGACTAGGGAGAGGGTCTCCTTCTTCAATACCAGCAATCTCTAAGAGAAGCCGATAGTTTACGTAGGGTTCTCTGTGAGAATGAAACAAGCTTCTGTTGAGAGAAACTTGAGTGGTTAAGAAGGTTTAGTGCATGCGTCATTGGGTCCATGACGACTTTTAGTCTTCAATACCGTTGTCGCTAGTGACAAACAAGTTGCAGCATATGAATTGAACCCTGTCCCTAAGTTGAATAATCTGGAGGGCTATTTCTTTTCACCCTTTTCTTTGCATTTCTTTTAATTCTTCAACTCCTTCTTTCTCCGATTCTCAATTTTCCTTTTTATAATCTTACCTAAGGACTTCTAAATTCTAACTATTTGTGGTGTCCTTGGGTAGATCCCTCCGGCTCTGGCGGATCATAGGACGGTTATTCCTAACCTTAGTCACCTTATAACTCCATGACTAACCTATGTTGCCATAAAACCATTTACTTGAAAAATCTCGCCCAGTGTTTATGAATAAAAACATTTTTGAACCACTGTTGAGATGAGATTTTGCATAAATACTCCCCCTCCACATGTGCTTAAGAGATTTAATGGTGAAATGCACAGTGAGGAAAGAGCGCGCACATTTTGAATTGATCAACTCAAGATAGACATTCCCCGGCGAGACACGGTTACGTGGCATATTTAAAGAGTTGCATTGTCAGCTTTTAGGTGACAACTAGCTCTAATAACTACCTTGAAGGTGTAGACAATCCTCGAAAGGTTGTCAAACCCGTCGGAGTTCATGTCTACCAAGAGTTTCTCGAATGGTACATTCTACTCAGACAAGTCCTTTGCGAGACACGTTTACATCACTAGCGAACTAGCTTGAAATTATTACCCGTCCGGACAAGTCTTTTCGAGTTACTAGCAGTTAAGAGCTCGTCAATTCATGGGTTAAAGTCTTTTTACACGAGAGTTCATATAGCAAAACACAACATATTTCTTATCACGTATTTTTTCTCCCCCTAAAAAATGGCATATAAAATGTTATTTTGAAAAGTTGAGAATAAATATGACCATTTCGAGTGTTGCGGGAAGAATGACCACTGTGAATAATTTTTGAACAAAGTTTTAAGTCAGTACTCCCCTCAACGAAAGTGATATAACGGTTGAGGTTTTGAAAACATAAGGAAAGTACTTGTTCATTTGAGCAAAACCTTGAAAAATGAAAGGTTTGATAGGTTTTACTCAAAAGTAAGAAGCTTTCGCTCCTTTTATAAGGATTGTGGCACAAGCGTACCACGGGTCCTTTATTTACAAGTACGGGTTGTACACTGTAATGTGTGCACAAGCCATAGACATAATCAAACAAGCAAAATCACAATCAAAAGAATACCCAATGATTACAGACGATCAACTACTTTCGGAGGACGTTGGAAAGTCAGAATCGGAAAGTTTGGTCATCCTCCCACATAGCCCTCCAACCGTTGCATCTGATCCCGATGAATCAAACATTCATCAATCCTAGTGATTATTCAACGAACATCCTTGCGATCCTTTGAATTCCATCTCTTCGTCTGAATTATACCCAACTCAATGTCCTTCAATCGATATGACAATCCATATCGAACCATCTCCAGGGTGGCGTCTTAGAACTTAGTGAATTTCATCGTAAGCCATGAAGCAAGTGTGATGATTTTCACTCTGGTAGACAAACCCAAACTTGTGTTTATGAACAATTTTGTACTGAGGTTCTTGATTGATTCCGATGAAGAGTAGAATTTAGGTAAGATTCGACCCCGAGGTGAAGAACTTCAATACGCTCTTTGATTTGAAGTGTATGAAAACAAGGAGTGCAGTAATGTACTTGATTTAAAGTTCGGTTGAGGTTCGGTTAGGGCTCGGTATGTCGTGATCCTCACCACCAGTGTGTGTAAAGTGATCAACGGTTTTCTCCATTGGTGGTGTGGTTTCTGAATCCCTTGGTTGATCGATGGTGGTGGGCATCGTAGCTTGTTGTGTAGTGGTGATAACCTCCTTAACCATTTATCGAATCATTGGATGGAGTTGCCTTCAATGATTTTGTTGTTGACATAGATGTTTCTTATGTTGATGGAGGTGATGATTGAGATGATGATTTGGGTTTGGTGGAAGTGTCAAGAGGTGTTACGAAGACTGTTGAGGTTGGTGTATAGGATTGTCAACTATGTAGTTGTCTGATTCCTTCTTTAACTTTTCCTCCTCAGCTCTAGCAACTTCTTTTGCCTCTTTTCGAATCATTTCCTCTTCAGCCACCAAATTATCATCGGTGAATCTTTCATCCTTATCATGATCGTAATCTCCTTCGTCATATATTTCCACATCTTCACCATGCTTTTCTTCTTGCGGTTGTTTTAGTTGTTGTTGTGGTTGCTTCATTTCAACAGTTGTAGAGACAGTGACCCCCTGATCCTTACCGGGTTGATTAACCGGATCGGATGGGGTAAGAAATGTTTACAATGGATCTTCCATAAGTGGAGGACTACTGCTTGACCCTCCTGCCCCACCGGGTTGATTAACCGGAAAGGTTGAAGCATGGAATTCCATCCATTTCTGCTTTAATGTCTTACGAAATTGTATTACCTCATCTATTGAATCATACTCATCATCGGGATGACTTTGTGAACATGAATTTGAATGGATGTAGCAGAAGGATGTCCACAGCAAATCTGCAAGATGATTATGAGCATATGAAGTAGTTGAAGATGACACGGAGATAGTTCTTGCCAATTGTTTTGTCGTATCCAGCTTGGAATGTGTTTGCCATCGAGAGCTCACCGGGGCATTTGATGTTTGCTTGACAAAGAGACAGACATATGGAAACACAATGTGTTTGTATTAGTCTGATTTATTATCTAATTACTTGTATGATGGTAACATGTTTATGTTAGTTACAAGTCCTAAGTCACATTAGTCCAAATGTATGAAGTTGATGTGATAAGTTACGTGAACATGTTAATTTTGAAATTTCAAAGAGCAATAATTCACTTAACACACAACATATTAACTTTGTAAGTTTATATGAAACATCAGATATTTGTGACCTATGCGTAACATTTAACAAGTAACATATGCGTAACGGGCCAAAAAGTAGTGAACAATGGGTTATGAGTAACAAGGATCCTTATGCGTAAGAAAGGAGCTTATGCGTAGGAGTAAGCTAAAGTGTAAGACCAAGCTTAGGCGTAAGAGTTTCTTACGCGTAAGACAAGTTCAAAGGCTTTAAGCTTACGCGTAGGGAAAAGCTAGATGTTACGCGTACAGGTTACTCGTAAGAGCAAAGCTTATGCGTAACAAGCCTTGTTTACGAATATCTTTCCAAGATACACGTAATCCACAGAGACCCCTTATGCGTAAGAGCTACGCGTAAGATTACTCTTAAGCGTGACCTTTACGCATAAAGTATTCCTTAAGCGTAACGGTTTGAACACCTAAAGATTCTAACATTACGAAGAATTAACCTGTTAAATATAAACATGAAAACTTGATTGCAGTTAACTCCAAACATCTTTTAGATCACAAAACAAGCATAAGAACATATCAGATACACGTAAAGACTTAGGAGTAAAATTACTTAAGCCCTAAACCCTTAATCTACGTGTAAGGGATATAGCTACACAAATCAAACAAGAATGTTTCTGGAGTGTCCTAGATGTCATATGAGTGCAATGGAACAAGATTTAACACATTTCCACCACAGAATCAAAAGATTTATGGGAGATGAACCCTAAAAACCTAAAACTTAAGTTCATACAGTTTAGATGTTTCTGGGCTAATTTAAAGGTTCAAAACATGCATATAAACTTATTCTAACACTTTCTTGACTACCTAATAACATATCACAGAAAAGAAAAACCCTAGATGAGCTCAAGAACCCTAGAATTCAAATTAATGAAATTTAAGATTCAGGATGGTTTTGGACGATTGAAACAAGTTTAATAGACACTAAGAAAGGTTTTAACACAACTCATTTCAATCCAAACACTTTTATGCATAAACACCCAATTCGTTCGAGTGAACAATTTTCCAAAATCAGTTTAAAGAGTTTTAACCGTTGGATTTGAAAGAATTTTAGAAATCCTTGTTTATCATCTTGATTAAAAACAGTTTAGAACTTATAGATTAAGAAAAACTTGAACGGATTTAGAAGATTTGATTTGGGCCGTTTGATCTTGGTGGTTTAGGAGTAAATGAATTAATTTGCCAAGTTGACACATTCAGTCCCTCAACCTTAAAGAGGTTCCAACCAAGATCCTTTAACTTCCGTTTAGGTAAGACAAAACATTTGTAAGGCAAGAAACTTCATGATACTCCCCCTCGACTTTTGAAATAATGAAATGGTTAAAACATTTGAGTCCGAGGAGAGTATATGACAAGAAACTTATCCACCATTTTAGAAGAAACAACATAATTTTGAAAACATGGAAGTACAAGGTTTTATGAAACCGAAAAATATTTACTTTCTCCCCCTCAACACTTGTTCGGGAAAAATAGTGAAAGATTTGATAGAACAAAGTGTTGACTAAAGATTTGTACCTGCGATGTTTGAAAGAATTTAGATAGAAGAATGTTTTTGAAATTTTCTGATTTTATATTTTTGTATTTTGTTTTTGAAAATAATATTTACAAACGAGATTTTGGTGTTTGACAGGTTTTTAAGACTGTTTTAGGAGGTTATCCAATTCCTCTTGAGTCAAACACCTCATACCAATCCGGTGGACCAACTCATTAAACATAGCGGGAGGCAAGGCTTTGGTAAGAAGATCTGCCAATTGGTATTCTATACCCACAAAATATAATACAACAGTACCCTGTTCCACGTAATCCTTGATGAAATGATATCGAAGATCGATGTGCTTTGATTTCGAGTGCTGAACTGAGTTGCACGAGATCGCAATGGCACTCCGATTGTCGTAGTACATCGGGATTCTGTCAAATACGTAACCATAGTCTTTGAGTTGTGTTCTCATCCAGATGACTTGAGCACAACACGCCGACATGGCTACATATTCGCCGGTTGAGGACAGATGTACAATCCTGCTTCTTTGATTGCCATGACACCAGTTTATCACTAAGAAATTGTAAAGCTCTGGGGTACTTTTCCGTGAGTCTAAGCATCCTGCGTGGTCGACTTCGAAAAGCGATTAGTTCTAAACCAGAATCCTTCGGATACCAGATTCCCAAATTAATGGTTCCCTTGATGTATCGGAGGATTCTTTTAGCCTTAGAGGTGGGTTTCAGTTGGTCACGACCGATAACGGAGCAAAGATATACGGCAAAGACAATATCCAGTCTGCTAGCTGTTAGATACATGAGAGACCCAATAATACTACGGTATTTTGTAGGGTCCACCAATTTCCCATGTAAATCAGCGTCTAGCTTCTTGGTATGAGCCATTGGTGCGGCATAGGTGTCATAGGTTTGCATTCCAAATTTGTGTAACAATTCAAGGGCATATTTGGACCGACTCAAGAAAATACCACGGGTTGATTGATGAACTTGTAGTCCTAGAAAGAACGTAAGTTCACCCATCATGAACATTTCAAAATGTTTCTTCATTAGTTTTGCAAAAGCGATTGAGTACTTTTTATGAGTTGACCCAAAATGATGTCATCCACATAAATTTGAACAATTAAAATATATTCCCCGTGATATTGTATGAAAAGAGTTGGGTAGACCGAACCTTTGGTAAAGTTATTGGAAATTAGGAAAGATGATAGCTTATCGTACCATGCCCGAGGGGCTTGTTTGAGACCGTAGAGAGCTTTCTTCAGTTTATAGACATGATTAGGGAACTCTGGATCAATGAATCCTTCCGGCCGACCGACATAAACCGTTTCTATCAGTTGTCCATTGAGAAAAGCAGTTTTGACATCCATCTGAAAGACCGTGATGTTCATGTGACCGCAAATGCCAGAAAAATCCGAACAGCCTCAAGACGAGCAACCGGAGCAAAAGATTCTTCAAAGTCAATACCTTCTTCCTGACGATAACCCTTAGCCACCGACGCGACTTGTTTCTCGATAACGTTTCCTTCAAAGATCCAATTTGTTTTTCAAAATCCATTTAAGACCAATGACGTAGACCCCTGTTGGTCTTTCAACCAGTTCCCATACTTCAAGACGTTTAAATTGGTTGAGTTCTTCTGGCATGGATTCAATCCAGTTGTCCTTTGTCATTGCGTCTTTGATGTTTTTAGGTTCAGATTGGCAAACAGTGAGTGCATAAATGCAATGTTCACCTTCGTGTGAAGACGCTTGTCTCGTAACGACTGGGTTGATTCGATTGCCAATAATATTTTCTGGAGGATGGTCTTTTGTCCATCTATGTGTGGAGGGTTGATGTTGGTATACATTGTGCGAGATTTTGAGGATTCAAATGGCTTGTTGAAGATTCGCGACATCGGTGCAGCATCTCATTAGCAAACGAATTAAAGAACGCATTTGGATCAAAATCTGCAGGTGGGGGTACTTCATTCAGAACATCATCACCCGGTTCATCATTGTTGGAAGCGGTTTGTTCAACTGCTTTGTTGGAGTCAACGGTGGTGCTTCTTCAACCGTAGTTGTTGTAGCAGTGTATCGGTATAAGAGTATTATCGGGTTGAGCAGGAAACAAATGGATACACTTGAGCACGCTTCATCAATATCGTCACCGAACAGGAGCAAATAACCTTTCCATTTGTTGACGAGTAAGTTGGGGCTTTGTTCAGCTGATGATGGGGTTTGGGGGAAGTTTAAGCGGTTGTGTCCGGTTTCCAAGCTGTTATACTCAGAAGCCATTTCCGTAAGTTCATCAAAATGAGCATGAATCGCTTCCATAACCTCCTTTGTTCGACGATTCCAGATTCGGAAACCTTTAGAATTATCACAATATCCTATAAAGACTCCAATGTCACCTTTGGCTTTGAGCTTTCCAAAGTCATCACGATCATTATTCGGATAGCAAAGAGATCCAAATACATGAAAGTGTTTGAGATTCGGTTTTCGGTTGTGGACAAGCTCAAAAGGTGTTTTGTTGTGGCGTTTTGTAATCATAGAACGGTTTTGAGTATAGCATGCAAGTAGATACAGCTTCAGCCCATAAGTAATCTGGAAGTTTAGCATTTATTAACATTGTTCTTGCAGCTTCCACTAACGCTCGGTTTCGTCTTTCAACAACTCCGCTTTTGTTCTCGGTGTACGTGCAATAGATGTCCGATGTCTTTGAATTCCTACTTTCTCATAAAATTCACGAAGAGTTTGGTTAACAAATTCAGTGCCTCTGCTTTTGATTTGTCGAATGGTGTTTCGTAGCTGAACTTGTATTTTCGTGAGAAAGGTGATGATCATCTGTGGAGCTTGATCTTTGCTTCAAAGAAAGTAGACCCAAGTCCAGCGTGAATAGTCATCAACAATTACTAAGATGTAGCGTTTGCCATTGATCGCTTGCACGCCAAGATCGGGCCACACAAATCCATGTGAAGAAGATGAAGCACATGCTGAGTGTTCCACCTTTGAAGGAAAATGAGCACGAGTGCTTTTGCCTTGTTCACAAGCTGAGCAAAGGTGATCTTTAGAATACCGAAATCGTGGGAGTCCTTCAACTAGTTTGTGTCGAGCAAGGTTGGTGATGGTTTGAAAGTTTAGATGTGAGAGACGACGGTGCCATAGCCAGGATTTTGTTGATGTTGCCTTTGAAAGTAAGCAGATGGGAGAAGAAGCAACCATGTCTTGCATAGAGATAGTGTAAAGACTGGAATTACGCGAGCCATACATAAGGTCGTTTCCTTGTAGATCACGAATGAAACAAGTTTTCTCCCCGAAAGCAACCTCCAAATCTCCATCACAGAACCGACCAACCGAAAACAGTGACCGAGGCCTTCCACCTAATAAACCCTGCTAATTTCGATGTTCCCATTGATATAGTCTCCGTGAGCCCATGATAGCTAAGTGATCATTCCCGAATCCGACAAAGTGCCAATGAACTTTTCAATAAAGTTTGATAATAGTTTAAGGTTGCCTGTCATGTGTCGGGAACATCCGCTATCAACAATCCAGAATGATCTGTATCACCGCATTACACACGACAGATGGAATAGAAGTAGATGTGGAACCCGAAATGTTAGAGGGTTCCGAGCGCTTATAGTAGACATACACATATCAATAGCTTTAGGTATCCATTTAAATCCTAGTGTGTTATATATCCATTTCTGCCATCTCCAACTAGTATTTGCTTTAGTCTTAGTGAATGCACTAGGTGGTACTACATTCCTAGGAGGTGAACTGGAGCTACAGGACATCAAAGCGTTTCTTAGAATCTAAAGAGGGCGGTCTACCAAGCAAAGACTTAGAAAGATTAGTGGGCCTATAGGTATTCCGGTTCTTAGGATTCCTTAAACGAGAGATGATAGCTTTAGCAACACATTTATCATGACAATCGGAATTCATACTTTTACGACAAATAACACAAGGTGCATCAAACTAAATATCAAAAGTGCTTAAAGGTTTAGCATTCGTTACATCACTATTTCTATTACATGTGCCAGACGCAATATCTATAGTGGAAGCAACGTGAGTCTTATTCATAGTCCTAGGGTGTTCTTCTACTTTAGCATTCTTTATTGATCTTTTCTTAGGTCGCAACTTCCTATTCTTCGATGTAGTGCTCTTAGGTTGTGAAGTGCGGACGTTTGGAAAAGACGCAACTATTCCTGTTCAAGAGAATGAATCACGTTAGCAACTTGTGATTTGGCAGTAGTGATTCTAGGTTCACGATTACTAAGTGTTACTGGGCTATTCTCTTAATCACAGTAGGCGGAAGTTGTTCATACTTTCCTAACATTTCTCTTAACTTGAAGATAGTGTGAATCGATCTTGATTTTAGACCGAATATTTCCAGAAAAATGCATAACTTCTTTAGTGTGTGCAAGATAATGATCAAGTTCATTTGATGCTTCATCACGAAGTCTTTTGAGTAAATCAAATATGACACCATATTCCTTTTAACTTTTACAAGTTCTTGTTCATATTTTGAGATTTGACACTTAAAAGACACATTTTGATCATCCAGCTTGCTCAATTTTGGATCGAAGATTTGTCACGCGAATCTGGGCGATTTTGTGTTGAAAAGCAAGTTGTTGATCGTGAATATCTTTTGACACCAATTAAGACGACGTATTGCATTTGAAAGTTCGTTTGACAATCGCTTATTTTCAACTTTTAAGGACTCGACCAAGCACATTATCGTGTTCTCAACATTTACCACAGAATCAACAGATCGCAGAGATATAATCAAACTCATATGACAAAGAATTCAATAGCACAACATTATGGACATCAGCATAGATGACATCTTCCAAGAGTCGATCAACATCTTTTCTCAACATTTTCTTTTACGTTTAGTATTAGAAATAGATGTTTTGTTTTCTAAAACGACCTTCATTATCCAAGTTCCTTATGAAAGTCCCTTTCCCAAGACAATGCACAACTTTTCAAATTTTTAACATTTGGTAAAAGATTTTTCTCAAAAATGTCTCTTTGTTCTCGCGCCAGAGGCGATTGAAAATGTTGAACTTTGATTTCGGAATGATATTCTATCTCATGTTGTAAAGTTTTGAGGTCAGCCATGAAAAGGTCAAAATATCAAAGAATTTTACGATTTTCAGGTTTTGAGTTTACTTCACTGATGGAAGGTAAAGGACCATAAGTTTGTGCATAATCTGGTTTGGGATTGTCATTAGAAGACTCGTGACGTTTTTTATGATAATCCTTGGTGTGTTAGAAGAATCCGTTGGTGTGACGAAAGTGACCGCTTTTGAATAGTTAAAAGGTTTGTTGTAAACAACTTTTTCTAATTTTGATCGACTCTCGTCTTCGGCATCTAATTCCTCTTGACGATGATATTCAACAACACTCATAATGTAATTATCAATTTTATATTCTCGTGACCGGAAACTTCAGGATTTGTTTTGAATGCTTTGGTTGAAAGCTTAGGTTTGTAATCGGCAAGATTCGGTCCATATCCATTTGGATTGGGTTTTAAAGTAAACTTTTCAATGGTTGTGACCGACTCGCCATGTTTGTAAACAACAGTTTTAAACTCTTTAAGTTTGTTTTGCAAGCCGATGATTTCTTCAAGATGATCATCTATTCGTTTCGTTGAATGCTTTTTGTATGCAGAGAACTGTTTTTGACAAGTTAACAACTCAGCCTTAGCTTTTTGATTTTCCAAGGTGAGAGCGTTAATTTGTTTTTATGTTCATGTTTCAGCTTGTTCTATTTCGACAACAAAGCATTCTTCGAAGCGGCTTAGATCACGATCTGTCTTTCTAAATATTTTTCGTTTTGATGAGATTTGGCAAAGGTCGCTTCAAAACCGCTTTCACGCTTGAGTTTTGAAAAAAGTTGAGTTGCTTTTGTAAACATTCAAAATCCTTGGTTAACAATGCATTTTTGCTTTTCAAGTCCTGATTAATGGCATGACATTTTTCCACTATGGTCTATTGGTCTTGTATTAAACGAGCAAAATCTAGATGAGGCAAAAGTTTGGTGTGTTCAACGTGAGTCACAACATGATCATTACTTAGATCCTCAAGTATAACCACGGAGTCAATTTGAGTATCAAAGGAAACCATAAGGTCATCTTGATCGTCAAATATAACTACGGGGTCTAGTTGAAAATCGTCGAATGAGATGTGGATGACTCATTTTGAACATTCCGAGCTTTGCGGATTCGATGTTGGCGGAGATATGAGATCGAGATAAATATGGTTTGTTCGGTACTGAGACAAGCCATCAGTGTCATACACTGGGCTGTGTCACTCATGTGTAACTCATGCATATTAGCCATCAACATAATTGCATTGGCCGCAAGTCCTCCATATCATCATCTGAGTCTGCATTTGCCATAAAGCTTCGTTCTTTGTCTGTGAGAGTTCCACCAGCTTCATCCTTAAGAGCCAAAAGAAGAGCCTCTTTGTGATAAGCACCGCCCCGAGTCCTAGGCTTTGGGCATGCATTAGCCAGATGTCCCTTTTCATTGCAGTTGTAGCATCGAAGACCATTCAACCCATTTTGAGCATTTCCCTGCTCCACCACTTGAGCTCTATTGTTATTCCTACCCACAACATTAAACCCTTGACCACCGCCCATCTGACGACCATAACCACGATTCTGAACTTCAACTTATCCATTGTTCACAACAGCTTGATTCCTTGTATTAGATGAGGAACGAATACGGTTGTTGGATTTGTTGGTATAACGGCTAAAGGCATTAGCAATCATAGCAAATCCTTGTTGCAATGCTTCGAACGGATCGATTCCTCATTAGCATCACTGACAAGTGCTTGACCATTGTTGTTTTTGTATGGAACCAATTGAGTGTGTCGAGATTGAGGCTGTGAAGGATCATATGGTGTGATTGTAGCAATTGGTTGAGTTGCTGATTGAGGAGAATAACTGTTTTGAGCATATAAGGCAAGTTGTTGATTTTCTGGATGTGTCGGTGGAGCAATTTGAGCACGGAGAATCCTTTCTCTATCAACTTCCTTTTCATGAGGCTTCAAGTAATCGTACAACAATCCATATGTAGAATGATGCAAATTCTTCGCTTGACGGAGAAAAATGACATACTTCTCCCATTCAGGGACCAAGACTACTCAGGAACTTAGTATTCACCGCAATTCTTGGCATGATGATGTTGTGTTTATCCAAATCATTGATGATGTCTGAAAACGATGATGATAAGACTCTAGTGTCTCTCCAGGTTCAATCATGAAGTGTTTATAAGCCAAGTAAATTTTGGATTCCAAATCCTCCGATTGAGTACGATCCTTCCATAAGAAAGATGAATATGATCCCACATTTCCTTTGCAGTCTTTTGAGCATCAACACTTCGAAGAATTGGGTAAGGTAATCCTAAGAGGATATATTGCATTGCAAGTTCATCAGCTTCATAGTGTAGAAGTTCCACTGCATTCAGGTCGGCAACAGTAGCAATGTTGGATTGTTCATCTCTTGGTGGATTAGCATTTGGATCGGCGGGTACGATAAAAGAAGGCATCTGAAATGGACCTTCCAAGATAACCTTCTTTAAGAACTTTCCATGTGGCTTCTTAAGATCACAAAATCTAAAGAACCTTATCACCCATTGATCGTAGTTTCCTGGAGTGAGCATTGGAGGTCTATCTAGTGATCCAGCCTCATGAATTGATTGTTGGCTACTTAAAGCTTCACACATCTTTGCAAACCAAGTGGGTTCCTTCATAGTGTTCCTTGATGGATGTTGATTGAATTTGTTTGTGTAGGGTTGTACTTGAAGACTTGGTGGTGGTTGAACCATTTGAGGTTGTGGAATTGCAGCAAGTTGTGGAGTATGTTGTTGATTAAATTGTTGTTGATAAATTGCTTGTTGTTGATTCCATTGTTGATGTTGTGGAGTTAGTTGTTGTTGACGTTGAGAATAAATGTAAGGGAAATAATTAGAGTATGGTGGTTGTGACATGTTGAAAACTTGTGTTGGTAAAAATGGATCTTTGTAGTCGAATGAACATTTGTTGATGAAGTGTCCTTAGGCGTAGAAATCACAAGAAACCAAGTAGAACTTATGCGTAAAAACACCAAAGTTACGCGTAACAATCAAGAGTTACGCGTAGATTTAGCTTACGCGTAAGTAGGGTAAAGGCACTAAAGTTATGCGTAGACACAAAGTTAGGCGTAGAAACTTATGCGTAAGACTAGGCTTAGGCGTAATATGAATCTTAAGCGTAGGATTTCTACGCGTAAGCTTTATGCTTATGCGTAAGTTTAGGGTTTTATCCCAAATGATCTTTTACACTATCAAAGTGCAAAAGATATCCAAAGTCGACGTGTTTTCAGGCTTATCCAAGCAAGAAACCACGGAGAAACCACGAAACTGAAGATCAAACCACGGATAAAGTTACGCATAAGATTAGGGTTTCACTTACGCGTAGCTTACTCGTAAAAATGATTTTGCCCAAATTTGTTTCTAAACCAGATTTTTGTTATGGAATAGCTTCAATATCACCAAAATAACACAAAAGTGTGAAACTTGATGAACCAAAACAGCTAAACAGGTTACGCGTAGAACGATACCCACGAACAAAAACAAGCTTAAAAACTTAGATCCACGCGTAAAGATTGAAACTTTTTGCCAAAAACAAGTATTTTAACACCTTAAAACGTTGAAAGTACAAGAATCTTGGATTAAAAAGTGTAAAAAACGAGTTTTTAAGCGATCCAAAGTGTTAACCACTTTTACGCGTAAGACCGAAAGACAAAAACTTCAAAAACGAAAGTGTTAACCCAACTATTTGGCGATTGATACCACTGTTAGGTCACTAGATTTACAACACAAGCTTAATAGAAAGATAGAGAGGCGATTGAACAATAAACCAAACACACACACACGTTAATGCTAAGACCGGTTATGCGTAGGTGTGAGTGAAAGAGAATAAATTGAACAACCAACCTTCAAATGAAGGTTTACAAGAGTATTTATAGGAGGGAAGCTAGGGCAACACTCCTAGTCCCTTCCTTTCTCCTATGGGCTTGGGCCTAAGCTCATGGGCCTTCTACATAAGCTTAAGGCTAATAACAAACATAAAGGCCATAATTAAGCTAACTATTACATATGAGTAACTAACACTCGAATAAAGGTTTAGGAGTGATTCCAACAATAAAGATAAAGAAAAAACATATATTCAAGAAGTCATATGTGTTAATTTAAAGAGTATAATAATTATTATATAAGTGTATATAATAAATATTAAATATATAATTAGCAATTAGAACTTTGCACCTTTAGATCCTTTGCATTGAAAAAATCGTACGATTTTTTTAAAATAAAGTTTTTAGTTTTACGGTATGTTTATCAAAAAATTTATAAAATGTGCATATGTTGGTTCTCGAGGCATTCTTACGATTTAATAATATTTTTTGAACATTGTAATTTAGTATGCATTTGAAGCTCTATTGATTTAATAATATTGTTTTCGGACGACTTTTATGGGCTTGCCGAACCGGTGGTGACTCCGGTTCTCGATTGGACCCATTGGCCTGGTCCGTTTTTTGAAACCATATGTACCATCAATTTGTTTACATATAAATTGTATGAAGCTTTGTTTGTTTTATTAGTTTGTACAATATGTATAATAACAAGTATTATTCATATTAGGGGTGTTTTAAAAATAACATTTATTAGGTAATTGATTGTACAAAAAGATGCACATACCAGGCCGTTAATGGTGATTGACGGAGTTAGGGGTGATTGTGTTGATGCCGAGTGCAAGATAACCTGAAAATAAGAAATAGAAGACACTACGTTAGACGGAGCACGGGGGGAAGCCCCCGCGAACCGCCTCCGGTGTAAGAATCAGTCATGGTGATTATGTCATGAAAGTATTGAGGAGGAGAAGATGAGATCTCCTAGGTTAAGTTAAGTTACATACCTCTGTGGTGACTTCCTTATTTATAGGCATAAGAATCTGATAGAGCTATTACAGAGGGTGTGTGGAGGCTGTTGGAAAGGTCATGGCAGTTACAGAGGGTCATGGCTAAGATCATGGTTGTTGACCAGTTCTGTTTGACCAGATCTTATTTGACCAATTATGTTTGACCAGCTCGATCATACCCACGTTCATAGGTAAAGAGGCTATGACCTTTAGGCTTCGACCCTTGTCGGAGGGAGCTCCGAACAGGGCTTCGACAGTGACGGAGGGGGCTCCGAACAGGGCTTCGACAGTGAAGGAGGCCAGGCTCCGAACTGTGACGGAGGCCAGGCTCTGAACTGTGACGGAGGCCATGACGAAGGCCTTGACGGAGGCCACGCTCCGAACCGTGATGGAGGCCAGGCTCCGAACCGTGACGGAGGCCTCCATGGAGGCCAGGCTCCGAACCTCGACAGAAGTTAGACACTATGAGTGCTTTGGGTGCAGGTCGAAGGCATAGGCTTCGCCCTTTAGGAGGGTACATCATACCCTTTGTACAAATGGTAAGCTAAGTACCAGAGTGACGGTAACGCTCGTTAGCAGAGCGGAGGGTACGTCATCAATCCCCCCAGTCTAATGTTATGCATGCGAAGAGTGCATGGCTTTAGACTTATCATTGCTTTGTTAAAAAAGACTTGGTACCAATTTCCACTACTTTTGTTTTGTCAAATCAAATATAAAAGTAGCTATACTTGTTTTTAATAGTCCACATTTGACTCTATCATGGTGGATACCTCATTAAGCCCCCTAGTCTAATGTTATGACTTCGTAAGAGGCATGAGATTAGACTTAAGTAGTCCATAAACCCTTTGTTATATAAGGAGCGTGTGTATTAAGTTTTGCCATATAACTTTCGCTTTTAGTTATAAGCGAGTTTTATCGGAACCTATTTGTACATACGCTGCGTTGTCGAAAGGTACCAAGGTTTGTGCATAAACTTGGCTTTGTTTTATAATGCATAACATAATGGCATTTTATCGCGAATCTTAGGCTCTGGCATGCTCACCTACCTCATTCGAGGATCATGGAGGTGTCCCATGATTTTAGGTAACCGCTTGGTTAATGTCCCACGATCCCTATCTTGTCAGGAAAGCCTTGATAAGGTTGTGAACGTGGGTTTGAATTGGTCTTATGAAACCTTTGCATTAATATCTTCGAAGAGCATACCCCGAAGGGCTTAGGCCTTCGATTGGCGAATTCCTAACTGGTAATGATAACATCAAATAGTCCTGATTATTAAGTGTCAATTTTCCCCGATAATGCTTGTAATTTATATCATTTATATGGATTTATGCTTGTTTTCCACTTTCAGGTAAATTACGAGCATTGGAGCTAATGAGACGCGAAACTGGAGAAATATCTAAAGATTTATCACAGTATGCTACTTTGAAGAAGTTACGGCGTAACTCATCTCTCACATTACGCCGTAACTATTGCGTGACTCAGAAAACCAACTTATCAGTAGGTTATGGCGTAACTCTTCCTAAAGGTTACGACGTAACTATATTAGGTCAAATGAGGTTCCACGCCGCTGATACTTATGCCGTAACTACTACATCAACTACGGCGTAACCAAGTTTATTGAAGACTACGGCGTAACCACTCATAAGGTTACGCCGTAACCAGGAGATCTAGTACAAAATACGATGAAATAGAAGGTTACGGCGTAACTCTTATATTAGTTACGCCGTAACCCAGATCTGGCCTATAAATACCCCACGAATTCCAGCATTTCTAATCATCCCATTCCACACACAACACTCAGAGAAAGTGGGAAAAAGCTCAAGGCAGGTCTAGAGGAGCATACGTAGCTGTCTCCAAGGGAGAAATCACTCCCGTACAATAAGCATTAGCATTTTATATTTCTTTTACTTTCTATTCATGTATTTCGTACCTTTGAATATTGAATTGGTTTGTATGATTAATATCAGCGGCTAAGCACCTCTTGGTGCTGGCCTAGTTATGATTAATTAATTGTTTTGTTTGCGTTTATATTACTTCCGTACAATTATTTCTAAGTGTATGCATGCATAGTTTATTGGTAGCCACCCTGGGTTCGGTAGTTTTGAATGGCGGTAGAGGCCAATTACCTAGGAGATATGACCAACTAACCCTAGGTGAGCGTGCTAATACAAATAAGCCGTAAAAACATTTATTTATATTTTACGATCTTCTAATGTTTTGTCGATAACAAATGTAAAATCATTTTAACGAAACAAATAAAATACGTAAATGGTTTGAACTAATAGTTTCTAACATATTCACATTTTCACATAAAACACTAAAACAAGTATAAGTGATTTTATGATTTAATATTACATATGTACAACAACTAGTGTTTACATATTTGGGTAAAATATACACATAACTAGTATGTAGTATATTGGGTAATATAAATGGGTAGAAACTTAAGTATCATAACCCATTGGGCAAATACATTGAATGCAGTTGGGTATAACCCAAAGCCCATGATCCATGGAGCTTGACCCACAACCCATTGCATGACATCATGCTTATATCATATATGGATAATATCCATAACCCATGGTTTTGACCCATACCCATGTGACTAGGTGCATTGCACTCAAAAGATACATTGTATCTAGCTAAAGACCTATGGATCAACCCATGACCCATGACCCATAACCAAAATACCCATGGGTAAAAGGGTGCGTACCATGGATCATTAGCTTTACGCTAGACGGATCCCTTGTAGAAGGGATCCGTGGGATCCGGGGAACAGTAGAATTTTTCCTTTATAAATAGTGAGTCATTTCTTCATTGTTGCTCCCCCCTTTCTAACATACTTTCCCCAAGAGTTAAAAAGTCTCTAACCTCAGATCCAAGAGATCTATGTTTTTAGTTTTGTTTTTGTGTGATCTTCTAGGTTCCTCTTAAAGGCAAGATTACCACCTTTGAAGTCGAGCAAGCTCAAGTCCATGAGTTGCCATGCTTCCTCATCATCAAGACTACTGAAGTCTTCTTGTTGATGATTGTTTTTCTTTTCTAAGAAGTGTTGAAGACATTAGTGAAAGGTGTCTCAAGTGTCAAGACGAAGATATTAGTGAAGGGTATCTATCGTCCTTATCATAAGCACTTGTGGTAGGTGCTTAGAAGTCAAGACTAGAAGCATTAGTGAAGAGTGCTTAGAACTCAAGACACAAGACATTAGTGAAGGGTGTCTTGAAGATCTAGTCAAAGGCATTAGTGAATGGTGCCTTAGATGTACATTCGATATGGTGTGTTTCGATGTACAAGATAGATTAGTACTAGATCCAAGGATATTGATATCCTTGATGATGTTGTAAAGGAGTAGATCTCCTTTGGGATTAGTCGTTGGTGTAGTGTTGGGTAGTAGTTCCTCCATTGAAATGGAACTAGGTGCTTAGTCTAGTACCAAATAAAGGGTAGGCGACGTTGTGTAGGTGTGGTTCACCTTGGTGTGAAAAAACTAGGTACTTAGCCTAGTACCTTATAAAGGGTAGGCGATGTTGTGTAGGTGTGGTTCACCTTGGTGTGAAAGAACTAGGTACTTAGCCTAGTACCTTATAAAGGGTAGGCAACGTTGTGTAGGTGTGGTTCACTTTGGAGTGAAAGAACCCGGTGGTTAGCCTAGCACCGGAAAAAGGGTAGGCGACGTTGTGAAGGCTTCTCCGCCATAAGGAGATTGGTGTAGTGTTTACGAACTCTCGAGTAGGTGACTCGGGGAGTGGAGTAGGGCAAGGAAGGTGTCCTTGTAGCCGAACCACTATAAATACTCGCATTGTGGTTTTGTGCTTCGTACTCTTATCTTTTCATTACATACTTATATATTTTTGTTTGTCAACATCCAACACACACATCCAAATAGATTGGCATAAGTCGATCTAAATAGTTTAAAAGGAAGTTTTAATTGGCAAAACTATTCAACCCCCCTTCTAGTTTTCCACAAATGGCATCAGAGCTTCGTTACCAAGTTTCTTGAAGTATATTGTACTTTAAAAACTTGATACGATCCATGGTTAATTGAAAACTACAAAGAAGGTTTTTCATATAAACAAACACCATGTCTTTTAAAACTATTTGTTTGGATGTTGATTTGATAACAACATTTTTCTTATTCTCATTTTCATTTAATTGCACTAATCCTCTTTGTCATGTTGATTAGTCAAAGCTCACATCTATCAAGCCATAGGATTTGCTTGATAATAAAGATTACCTTCCCTAAGAAGGTATCTTAAGCATAGAGGAGCTGGAATTGTCTTCTGACATTTGCTGTGTCATTTGTAAAGACATTCCTAAGTGCATTTGAGGTATGACTTTCCACTTATCTCTAAATGATATTAGTTTAATTAATAATTGTGATTACTTAGGTATTTATTTGAGTAAGTTTCGTGTATACACATGTTTTATATGTAGCTTCATTAGGAAGCTTTTTCTCAAACACGTGTCACTCTTTCGTCTAAAAATCATGGTTTATAAAACTTGTGTTTTGTCTCACTTAATCCAAAAATTATATCTCTCTAACAATAAAACAAAACACAAATTTCAAAAATTCTCCTTCCCCATAAATACTCCCACCGTCGACCACCATATCAAACCTCCACTTTTTCAAATCTTCCAATTTCAAAAATTTCCTCTCACTCAAAAATTCATCCTCCTCTTCATTTCATCTCAACCGAAACCAAGAAGAATCATCTTCAACATGGTTTACATCGCCCTCGTGCTCATCGCCTTAACACTCATCGCACTTGTGTTCCCTATGTGACGTTCACATACGGAGACATATACTTTGTGTTGTTAATCTACATTGGGGTTATATACCCAATCCTTTGTATCATCCTTAGCATTGAAATGAAATATTACTAATAATCTAAGTTTATCTAGGTTATTATCATAATGTGTTTATCATTTCTCTTTGTTTTATTTCTTTCTCTCGTGATACATTAGAAGTCATGTATGCATGTTAAAAGAAAATGTAGGCTAAAACACATATTTTGGTATAAAACTATGAGATCTAAAAACCTATGCTTTTCATCATAAAATCTGTTTCTGTAACTACAGATCTAAGGATCCCGAAAGACATACTAGCCAGATCCCTTTTGAAAAGGAACCGTGGGATCTGTCCTACTGGAGAACAGTTTTTCATACAAATTAAAAACCACTTTTCTTCTAAAAGTAATACTCCACTAGTATGTCAAAACCACAAGTGAGTTAAATGTCATTGTTATTAAAAACCATTGTTAATAAAAATCTAGTAAAAACATTAGATAATCATAGGTTGACCAAACATCGCTTTCTATTAACTCATCTCTTCTATAGATTCAACTATGACGCATGAATATGAGTTTGACTTTTAACTCACGAGCGTCTAGACTCCTAACATCTCCCTTGAACCCAACACACCTGGCATTTATGTCCGTGGGTTCAACAACCTCGAAAACCGTCACTTCCACGAAGGACGTATTGTAGACACCTCTCTACAATTCGAAGAAGGTATCAATACCTCCTTCCGAGCCATAGGACTAGAAAGTCTTCTTAAAATCAACGAGAAGATATGTCCAAGGTTCATAATGGAATTCTTCCATCAAGTTGAACTCGTTCGTAACGAGGATCGCTCTCTATCTCTTTGGTTTTATATCAAAAACCAAAAGTTTACTTTAACCCTTGGGCATTTTGCTCACATCATCCGAATTCCAAATCATGGACAATGTGCCTTCACCGAAGATTGGTCTCTTGACTCTCTCTTCAACTTTCGTGAAGAAAATAGTCCATATTGTTCACACATACCCTCCCCGAAAGATTTAAATCGCATAATATGCAAACCTCGACCATATTACTCCGATCCAAACATTATCTTCACACGGGACATCTGAGAAGAGTACTAGCCTCTTGCACTCATCCTGCGTGAGAATGTTTGGAGTCTTAGGGGAAATCGAGAAATCCTTCCCGCTTGTTGTGCTCACATGTTGTACTGTTTGCTAACACAACAACCATACAATCTCTCCTATTTCTTTGCAAGGCGAATTGTAAATATTCAAAGCTCCAAGAATAAACTCACCCCTTATGGAATGTTCTTGATGCGCCTTTATCACAACGTCATGTACTTTCATCCTCAATTTCAAACTCCTTTGTACGTACTTGTGAACAAGAGTATGGAACCGCTAAACATATCTCTCATGAAGACTTTCTTCATTCTTGATTCCACCAACACTCATCAATCACGTGATGATCCTCCTAGCAAAAACACTCAAGGAACCTAGTAGTATTTCAAATAGGATCAATCCTCTTGTACTCGTGCTCTATCAATGTAATCCTATTTCCTTCATGAAATAAAACATCTTACATTTGATATCTTGTTTTAGAACCCCTTTAAACTAACCTTGGAATATAATGCATTGTTAAGATCATTGCATACCTTTAATAAAGGTTCTGCTGAGCAGATGGACAGATCCTAAAGTTTGTGTTAGACGGATCCCTACTTTTAGGGAACCGTGGGATCCGGCAAACAGAAAATGCAATTGCAAGCATTGTATTTCAAACATATCCTTAGAACACCTCACACTAAGCTAGACATAGTGTCTTAAGGCAAATTAAGTCCTTATCAAGTTAAGTTGATCCTTCCTACTCACACATAACTCACCTGGATCACACTCAAAGACGCTTGTAGATCTATCGTTTCGTTTTAATCCATTACTCTTCTACTCTTAAGCTCACACATCATTTTTCACATGATCCCTCATATCTAAACGTTGGATACCTCTTATAGCAAAATCGATCATAATCATCCTTGCAACAAAATTGGTAAAAATTGATCAAATCCTAGTTGTTCCATCTTAAGCCTCTAGGATATTTTCCAAAGGATTAATCTAAGTCACTATCTAATCTCTAGGATCATTTTGCTTCACTTGACACTCTCAAAATCTTTAGTGTCATTCTTGTTCATTCATTGGTACTCATGAAAGTTCCAATTTCTTCCATAAAAGGCAATCATTAGCTACATCACTCATTACCTTCATGTACTTAAGCACTCCTTCATTTAAGACACTTAGGAGGACTGAAACACTCAAGATGATATAGATCTTAGACCTTAGAAACATCATTTCTATTCTTTCATAGCTGCTGAGAGCCGGATCCCTAGGATTAGCCTAGACGGATCCCTCTGAGGAGGGAACCATGGGATCCGGATGACAGATTATGTCAAACCTTGCTAAAACAATCATTTCAACTCATCTTTCTAACTCAAACACTCCATCTCATCTTAAATGAGTTCCTAGATCAGTAAAAACTCTGTAGTTGACTCTTGTGTATGTTAATCATCACATTCCAATAAATTTTAGTGGCTTAAGGCTTAAATGCACTTGCCAATTCTCTTGCTTTATAAACCACATTGTTAGGACTTCCATAGTCATCACCTTCATCCTAATTTTCAGAACTTAAGAAACCCTTACATACTTCTTGAAATCATCTCATCATGAGGAAAACTCCAAGTAATAACTTATCCACCAAAGAACCACCCAAGAAAATTGCTCGTGTTATACACGAAATTTCTTCAACCGAATCATCTCCGATCAAACCAACGAATGCAAGGATCTCTTCTCAACCAATCAAACCAATTCCAAAAAGGATAGTACCCACAAAACTACCTATGCCAAACACCACCATACCTCCTAGGCCAAGCAAAATCATCTCCACTAAACCATCACCATTGGTTCCTAGAGCTATATCTTTTACATTTCCACTATCATCACCACACCTCTACAATTTAGAGGATTTGCCTCCTAGGCCGTCTCATCCGCTTCCGCCGACAACATTCTCCTCATTAGGAGGAATAATGGTACAAAATCAAGGTGTTGAGTCAACACTAGCTTCGGCTTCCTTTTCGCCGTTTCCATCATATAATCCCATTTGGATTATGAGAAATCATTAAAGTCAACCACCCGACCATATGGAAGTTGACACTTCTCTACCACCACCATCATTCTTGGTCGAGCCATTTTCAAATGCGTCTCCACCAATTCCTCCATCGTTTGAAGCTCCACAAGCCGCTTCACTTGATCCTTCGCATCAAGCCATTTCATTTCTTCCACCACCAGTACCTAGCCATGACAAAGATTGCTATCATTGTCAACATGTTGAAAGTTTGATACATGAAGTGCGAGAAGACCAATGTTTCATGTTCTATCATCTCCTCGAACATTTCGACGAGATTAAACCTAAACAAAACTTGAGCTAGAAGATTTTAGTGGTGTCCTAGCATCAAGCGATAGTTGGTCTAGAAATTCCTAGTCATGTATTCTTTATTTTCTTAGTTTTTAGAGTCATGTATATCATAACTCTAGTTTTATTAAATGAAATTACATGCTACTTGCTATATTTCTGAGTATATGATTACGTTGTATTCATATCTCACTTTTGTGATAACATTACTTGTTATATCACCATTGCTGAAATTGATCATCAGCTATACGGATCCCTCAAAATTGCCTAGACGGATCCCTACTAGGAGGGAACCGTGGGATCCGTGAGACAGAAAACTATTTTTTCTACTAACTTGGACCACATTTGCAGGAAATTGTGAATTATACTTGCTTTCTAACCTTTGTTTTGTAGTTATTCAATCTACACTTGAAGACTTTGACACCCTAAAGCTAGGGGGAGCTTTGTGTCAAAGCAATATATTGCAAATTACTTGCAATAGTAGGATTACATTTCTTGACATCCCTTTGCAAAATTGGAATCATCAAGGGGGAGCACATTCGTCACTTAGACGAAATCTTTTGCAAACTTAGTTGCAAACAAACTAGCTTAGTATTATTTTCTTGACGCCCTTACATAGGGATGGACTCGTCAAGGGGGAGTAAAGACGAGATCCTTTCACGTTACTTGCTCTCTATTTACTTTTATTTCTTTCACATGGTTTTCCTAAAACAATGTTAGTTTCCTTTCTAAGCTCTTTTTGTTTCGACAAAAAGGGGGAGAAGAAAGTAAAAACTACAAATTCAAAACTTTTACGAATTTTAGCTTTTCCTTAAAATAATTTTATGTTTTGTCATCAACAAAAAGGGGGAGATTGTTAATACAAATAAGCCGTAAAAACGTTTATTTATATTTTACGATCTTCTAATGTTTTGTCGATAACAAACGTAAAATCATTTTAACGAAACAAATAAAATACGTAAATGGTTTGAACTAATAGTTTCTAATATATTCACATTTTCACATAAAACACTAAAACAAGTATAAGTGATTTTATTATTTAATATTACATATGTACAACAACTAGTGTTTACATATTTGGGTAAAATATACACATAACTAGTATATAGTATATTAGGTAATATAAATGGGTAGAAACTTAAGTATCATAACCCATTGGGCAAATACATTGAATGTAGTTGGGTACAACCCAAAGCCCATGACCCATGGAGCTTGACCCATAACCCATTGCATGACATCATGCTTATATCATATATGGATAATATCCATAACCCATGATTTTGACCCATACCTATGTGACTAGGTGCATTGCACTCAAGAGATACATTGTATCTAGTTAAAGACCCATGGATTAACCCATGACCCATAACCAAAATACCCATTTGTAAAGGGGAGCGTCCCACGGATCCCTAGCTTTACGCTAAATGGATCACTTGTGGAAGGGATCCGTGGGATCCGGGGAACAGTTTAATTTTTCCTCTATAAATAGTGAGCCATTTCTTCATTGTTGCTCCCCCCTTTCTAACATACTTTCCCCAAGAGTTAAAGAGTCTCTAACCTCAGATCCAAGAGATCTATGTTTGTAGTTTTGTTTTTGTGTGATCTTCTAGGTTCCTCTTAAAGGCAAGATCACCACCTTTGAAGTCGAGCAAGCTCAAGTCCATGAGTTGCCATGCTTCCTCATCATCAAGACTACTGAAGTCTTCTTGTTGATGATTGTTTTTCTTTTCTAAGAAGTGTTGAAGACATTAGTGAAAGGTGTCTCAAGTGTCAAGATGAAGATATTAGTGAAGGGTATCTATCATCCATATCATAAGCACTTGTGGTAGGTGCTTAGAAATCAAGACTAGAAGCATTAGTGATGGGTGCTTAGAACTCAAGACACAAGACATTAGTGAAGGGTGCTTGAAGATCTAGTCGAAGGCATTAGTGAAAGGTGCCTTAGATTTACATTCGATATGGTGTGTATCGATGTACAAGATAGATTAGTACTAGATCCAAGGATATTGATATCCTTGATGATGTTGTAAAGGAGTAGATCTCCTTTGGGATTAGTCGTTGGCGTAGTGTTGGGTAGTAGTTCCTCCATTGCAATGGAACTAGGTGCTTACCCTAGTACCTAATAAAGGGTAGGCGATGTTGTGTAGGTATGGTTCACCTTGGAGTGAAAGGACCCGGTGGTTAGCCTAGCACCGGAAAAAGGGTAGGCGACGTTGTGAAGGCTTCTCCGCCATAAGGAGATTGGTGTAGTGTTTACGAACTCTCGAGTAGGCGACTCGGGGAGTGGAGTAGGGCAAGGAAGGTGTCCTTGTAGCCGAACCACTATAAATACCCGCGTTGTGGTTTTGTGCTTCTTACTCTTATCTTTTCATTACATACTTATATATTTTTGTTTATCAACATCCAACACACATATCCAAATAGATTGACATAAGTCGATCTAAATAGTTTAAAAGGAAGTTTTAATTGGCAAAACAATTCAACTCCCCCTTTCTAGTTTTCCACAATTGGCATCAGAGCTTCGTTACTAAGTTTCTTGAAGTATATTGTACTTTAAAAATTTGATACGATCCATGGTTAATTGAAAACTACAAAGAAGGTTTTTCATATAAACAAACACCATGTCTTTTAAAACTATTTGTTTGGATGTTGATTTGATAACAACATTTTTCTTATTCTCATTTTCATTTAATTGCACTAATCCTCTTTGTCATGTTGATTAGTCAAAGCTCACATCTATCAAGCCATAGGATTTGCTTGATAATAAAGATTACCTTCCCTAAGAAGGTATCTTAAGCATAGAGGAGCTGGAATTGTCTTATGACATTTGCTGTGTCATTTGTAAAGACATCCCTAAGTGCATTTGAGGTATGAATTTCCACTTATCTCTAAATGATATTAGTTTAATTAATAAGTGTGATTACTTAGGTATTTATTTGAGTAAGTTTCGTGTATACACATGTTTTACATATAGCTTCATTAGGAAGCTTTTTCTCACATACGTGTCACTCTTTCGTCTAAAAATCATGGTTTATAAAACTTGTGTTTTGTCTCACTTAATCCAAAAATCATATCTCTCTAATAATAAAACAAAACACAAATTTCAAAAATTCTCCTTCCCCATAAATACTCCCACCGTCGACCACCATATCAAACCTCCACTTTTTCAAATCTTCCAATTTCAAAAATTTCCTCTCACTCAAAACTTCATCCTCCTCTTTATTTCATCTCAACCGAAACCAAGAAGAATCATCTTCAACATGGTTTACATCGCCCTCGTGCTCATCGCCTTAACACTCATCGCACTTGTGTTCCCTATGATGAAGTTCACATACGGAGACATATACTTTGTGTTGTTAATCTACATTGGGGTTATATACCCAATCCTTTGTATCATCCTTAGCATTGAAATGAAATATTACTAATAATCTAAGTTTATCTAGGTTATTATCATAATGTGTTTATCATTTCTCTTTGTTTTATTTCTTTCTCTCGTGATACATTAGAAGTCATGTATGCATGTTAAAAGAAAATGTAGGCTAAAACACATATTTTGGTATAAAACTATGAGATCTAAAAACCTATGCTTTTCATCATAAAATCTGTTTCTGTAACTATAGATCTACGGATCCCGAAAGACATACTAGCAGGATCCCTTTTGAAAAGGAACCGTGGGATCCGTCCTACTGGAGAACAATTTTTCATACAAATTAAAAACCACTTTTATTCTTAAAGTAATACTCCACTAGTATGTCAAAACCATAAGTGAGTTAAATGTCATTGTTATTAAAAACCATTGTTAATAAAAATCTAGTAAAAACATTAGATAATCATAGGTTGACCAAACATCGCTTTCTATTAACTCATCTCTTCTATAGATTCAACTATGACGCATGAATATGAGTTTGACTTTTAACTCACGAGCGTCTACACTCCTAACATCTCCCTTGAACCCAACACACCTGGCATTTATGTCCGTGGGTTCAACAACCTCGAAAACCGTCACTTCCACGAAGGACGTATTGTAGACACCTCTCTACAATTCGAAGAAGGTATCAATACCTCCTTCCGAGCCATAGGACTAGAAAGTCTTCTTAAAATCAACTAGAAGATATGTCGAAGGTTCATAATGGAATTCTTCCATCAAGTTGAACTCGTTCGTAACGAGGATCGCTCTCTATCTCTTTGGTTTTATATCAAAAACCAAAAGTTTACTTTAACCCTTGGGCATTTTGCTCACATCCTCCGAATTCCAAATCATGGACAATGTTCCTTCACCGAAGATTGGTCTCTTGACTCTCTCTTCAACTTTCGTGAAGAAAATAGTCCATATTGTTCACACATACCCTCCCCGGAAGATTTAAATCGCATAATATGCAAACCTTGACTATATTACTCTGATCCAAACATTATCTTCACACGGGACATTCGAGAAGAGTACAAGCCTCTTGCACTCATCCTGCGTGAGAATGTTTGGAGTCTTAGGGGAAATCGAGAAATCCTTCCCGCTTGTTGTGCTCACATGTTGTACTGTTTGCTAACACAACAACCATACAATCTCTCCTATTTCTTTGCAAGGCTAATTGTAAATCTTCAAAGCTCCAAGAATAAACTCACCCCTTATGGAATGTTATTGACGCGCCTTTATCACAACGTCATGTACTTTCATCCTCAATTTCAAACTCCTTTGTACGTACTTGTGAACAAGAGGATGGAACCGCTAAACATATCTCTCATGAAGACTTTCTTCATTCTTGATTCCACCAACACTCATCAATCACGTGATGATCCTCCTAGCAAAAACACTCAAGGAACCTAGTAGTATTTCAAATAGGATCAATCCTCTTGTACTCGTGCGTCATCAATGTAATCCTATTTCCTTCATGAAATAAAACATCTTACATTTGATATCTTGTTTTAGAACCCCTTTAAACTAACCTTGGAATATAATGCATTGTTAAGATCATTGCATACCTTTAATAAAGGTTCTGCTGAGCAGATGGACGGATCCCAAAGTTTGTGATAGACGGATCCCTACTTTTAGGGAACCGTGGGATCCGGCAAACAGAAAATGCAATTGCAAGCATTGTATTTCAAACATATCCTTAGAACACCTCACACTAAGCTAGACATAGTGTCTTAAGGCAAATTAAGTCCTTATCAAGTTAAGTAGATCCTTCCTACTCACACATAACTCACCTAGATCACACTCAAAGACGCTTGTAGATCTATCGTTTCGTTTTAATCCATTACTCTTCCGCTCTTAAGCTCACACATCATTTTTCACATGATCCCTCATATCTAAACGTTGGAAACCTCTTATAGCAAAATC
>OU343224.1:206044024-206091887 GCA_910596185.1 Chrysanthemum makinoi
GATCATAATCATCCTTGCAACAAAATTGGTCAAAATTGATCAAATCCTAGTTGTTCCATCTTAAGCCTCTAGGATATTTTCCAAAGGATTAATCTAAGTCACTATCTAATCTCTAGCATCATTTAGCTTTACTTGACCCTCTCAAAATCTTTAGTGTCATTCTTGTTCATTCATTGGTACTCATGAAAGTTCCAATTTCTTCCATAAAAGGCAATCATTAGCTACATCACTCATTACCTTCAAGTACTTAAGCACTCCTTCATTTAAGACACTTAGGAGGACTGAAACACTCAAGATTATATAGATCTTAGACCTTAGAAACATCATTTCTATTTTTTCATAGTTGCTGAGAGCCGGATCCCTAGGATTAGCCTAGACGAATCCCTCTGAGGAGGGAACCGTGGAACCCGGGTGACAGATTATGTCAAACCTTGCTAAAACAATTATTTCAACTCATCTTTCTAACTCAAACACTCCATCTCATCTTAAATGAGTTCCTAGATCCGTACAAACTCTGTAGTTGACTCTTGTGTATGTTAATCATCACATTCCAATCAATTTTAGTGGCTTAAGGCTTAAATGCACTTGCCAATTCTCTTGCTTTATAAACCACATTGTTAGGACTTCCATAGTCATCACCTTCATCCTAATTTTCAGCACTTAAGAATCCCTTACAAACTTCTTGAAATCATCTCATCATGAGGAAAACTCCAAGTAGTAACTTATCCACCAAAGAACCACCCAAGAAAATTGCTCGTGTTATACACGAAATTTCTTCAACCGAATCATCTCCGGTCAAACCAACGAATGCAAGGATCTCTTCTCAACCAATCAAACCAATTCCGAAAAGGATAGTACCCACAAAACTACCTATGCCAAACACCACCATACCTCCTAGGCCAAACAATATCATCTCCACTAAAACATCACCATTGGTTCCTAGAGCTATATCTTTTACATCTCCACTATCATCACCACACCTCTACAATTTAGAGGATTTGCCTCCTAGGCCGTCTCATCCGCTTCCGCCGACAACATTCTCCTCATTAGGAGGAATTATGAAGATCATTGAAGACCCCCCGAATTCCCATTTTTCATCTCAAGTGGGGGGATGTTATTATCATGTTTGATTCCAAAAAAAAAATAAAAAAAAATAAAAAAAGTTGTTTGAGTTATGATTTTGTAAAGTGCGTTGTTATAAGCACTATAGTATGAGCTTTATTGTTTAGTATCGAGTAGGCCACCTCGGTCACATCTGAAGATTGTAGTTGGAGTTATACCAACTGTAGAAGAAAAGGTAGTGTGCCCATCACGACGTCCTCTAATGACGTATCTACCTTGAATTTCATGATCCGGTCTCTAGACTTCTAAGCTTGAACTTTGGGCGGACGGTAAGTGGTGATGACTTAATTATAGATATAGACTACCTGCTTGTTTTTCATTTTACACCAATTATATATCCCATGTCTTATCCTACCCTTTAGCCATGAAGCATGTCTAGGTGATGCAACGAGCAATCTTTGGTGTCTTGGCCATGGATTTTTTCATGTATCATTGATTTTGTCCACTTCGCCGTGACATGTTAGTAATGACGAGTCACCCCTTAACCTTTATCGTGTCTACCCATATTGCCTTCGAGAATTGTTTAGCCCTTAACTCTAGTGGTGGAGATCTGTGTAACCGCCAAGTTTATTGTAAGATATTGGATTTCCTAAACACACAAATAAGCTCAACAATGGATCGAATGTTATAGAGAGTTTAGAGAGATGAAGCATCAAACGAACTTGATCATTATCTTGCATACACTAAAGAAGTCATGAATTTTTCTGGAAATCTTCGTTCTGAAAATCAAGAGCTGGTGCACACTATTTTTAAGTTAAGGGAAATGTTAGGAAAGTATGAACAAGTTCAGCCTAGCATCATTAAGAGAGTTGCACCTGTAACACTTAGCAATCATGTTCCCAGAATACCTACTGACAAAACACAAGTTACTAATGTGCTTCCCTCTACTGAAACAAGACTAGTTTCCTATTTTCTAAACGTCCGCACTTCACAGCCTAGGAGCAATTCAAGGAAGAATAGGAAGTTGCGACCTAAGAAAAGACAAATAAAGAATGTTGAAGTAGAAGAACACCGTAGGACTTTGAATAAGACTCCAGTTGCACCCACTTTAGATATTGCGTCTGGCAAATGTAATGGAAAAAGTGTTGTAACTAATGTTGAACCTTTAAGTACTTTTGATATTCAGTCCGATGCATCTTGTGTTATTTGTCGTAAAAGTATGCATTCTGATTGTCATGATAAATGTGTTGCCAAGGCTATCTTGTCACGTTTACGGAATCCTAAGATTCGGAATACCTCTAGGCCCACCAATGCTTCTAAGTCTGTGCTTGGTAAACCGCCTTCTTTAGATTCTAAGAAACGAATTGATGTCCCTGAGTTCCAAAGATCACCTCCAAGGATTATTGTACCACCTAGCACATTCACTAAGACTAAAGCTAAGACTAGTTGGAGATGGCGGAAATGGATACATAATACACTAGGATTTAAATGGATACCAAAAATCATTGATGTGTGTATTTCTACTATAAGCGCTTCGAACCCTCTAACACTTCGGGTTCCACATCTACTTCTATTCCATCTGTCGTCAGTCGTGTCTAATGCAGGTGAAACAGATCATCCTCTGGATTGTTGATAGCGGATGTTCCCGACATATGACAGGCAACCTTAAACTGTTATCAAACTTTGTTTCAAAGTTCAGTGGCACTGTCAGATTTGGGAATGATCACTTCGCAGCTATCATGGGCTACGGGGATTACATTAATGGAAACATCGAAATTAGCAGGGTTTATTATGTGGAAGGCCTCTGTCACAATCTATTCTTAGTTGGTCAATTTTGTGATGGAGACTTGGAAGTAGCTTTCAGGGAGAAAACTTGTTTCATTCGTGATCTACAAGGAAATGATCTTATATCTGGCCAACGCTCATCCAGTCTCTACACTATCTCCATGCAAGAAATGATTGCTTCATCTCTCATTTTTTTACTCTCAAAGGCTACATCTACAAAATCTTGGCTATGGCACCGTCGTCTATCACATCTAAACTTTCAAACCATCACCTATGCTCAGCTTGTGAACAAGGAAAAAGCACTCGTGCTCATTTTCCTTAAAAGGTGGAACACAACTCTCAGCATGTGCTACATCTTCTTCACATGGATTTGTATGGCCCGATGCGCGTGCAGATGATTAATGGCAAACGCTACATCTTGGTAATTGTTGATGACTACTCAAGATGGACTTGGGTTTACTTTCTTCGCCGTAAAGATCAAGCTCTACAGATGATCATCACCTTTCTCACGAAAATTCAAATTCAGCTCCGGAACACCGTCAGACAAATTCGAACAGACAAAGGAACTGAATTTGTGAATCAAACTCTTCGGGAATATTATGAGAAAGTGGGAATTGAGCATCAAACATCCATTGCTCGCACACCAGAACAAAACGGAGTTGTTGAAAGACGAAACCGCGTTAGTGGAAGCTGCTAGAACGATGTTAATCACTGCTAAACTTCCAGATTACTTGTGGGCTGTAGCTGTCTCAACTGCATGCTACACTCAGAACCGCTCAATGATTACAAAACGCCACAACAAAACACCATTTGAGCTTCTCCACAACTGTATACCGAATCTCAAACACTTTCATGTCTTTGGATCTCTTTGCTATCCGAATAATGATCGTGATGACTTTGGAAAGCTCAAAGCTAAAGCTGACATTGGAGTTTTTATTGGATGCTGTAAGAATTCTAAAGGTTACCAGATCTGGAATCGTCGTACAAAGCAGGTTATGGAAACGATTCATGCTAATTTTGATGAGCTTACAGAAATGGCTTCTAAGTATAACAGCTTGGAACCCGGTCACAACCGCTTAAACTTCCCCCAAACCCCATCACCAGCTGAAACAAGCCCTCAGCTTACTCGTCAACAAATGGAAAGACTATTTGCTCCTTTTTTTAGTGAGGATATTGATGTACGTGCTCTAGGTGTATCCGTTGTTTCCGCTGCTCAACCTGATAATACTCTTATAGCTGATACACCTGCCATAACAACTTCTGTTGAAGAAGCACCACCAGTTGACTCTACAACAACAGTTGAACAAACTGCTTCCAACGACGCAGAACCAGCTGATGATGTTCTGAATGATGTAACCCCACCTACAGAATTTGATCCAAATGTGTTCTTTAACCCGTTTGCCAATGAAACTGTTTCACCTGATGTTGCTGAATCATCAACAAGCCATTTGAATCCTCAGAATTTGCATAATGTATATCAACATCAACCTTCCACACATCGTTGGACAAAAGACCATCCCCTTGAGAATATTATTGGCAACCCAAATCAACCAGTCGTAACGAGACAACATCTTCACACAGATGGTGAACATTGCATTTATGCACTCACTGTCTGCCAATCTGAGCCTAACAACATTAAAGACGCAATGACAAAGGACAACTGGATTGAATCCATGCAGGAAGAACTCAACCAATTCAAACGTCCTTGAAGTATAGGAACTGGTTGAAAGACCAACAGGGGTCTTCGTCATTGGTCTAAAATGGATTTGGAAAACAAATTGGATGCTGAAGGAACCGTAATAAGAAACAAGTCACGTCTGGTGGCTAAGGGTTATAGACAGGAAGAGGGTATTGACTTTGAAGAATCATTTGCTCCAGTTGCTCGTCCTTGAGGTCGTTCTATTTTTCTGGCTTTTGCGGCACACATGAACATCACGGTCTTTCAGATGGATGTCAAAACTGCTTTTCTCAATGGACAACTGAAGGAAACGGTTTATGTTAGCCAACCAGAAGGATTCGTTGATCCAGAGTTCCCTAATCATGTCTACAAACTGAAGAAAGCTCTCTATGGTCTCAAACAAGCCCCTCGGGCGTGGTACGATAAGTTATCATCTTTTCTTATTGCCAATAAGTTTACCAAAGGTTCGGTCGACCCTACACTCTTTATACAATATCACGGGGGTCACATCTTAATCGTTCAAATTTATGTGGATGACATCATTTTTGGGTCAACACATTTAAAATACTCAAATACTTTTGCAAAACTTATGACAAAACATTTTGAAATGTCAATGATTGGTGAACTCACATTCTTTCTTGGAATGCAAGTTCATCAATCACCCCGTGGTATTTTCTTGAGTCAGTCCAAATATACCCTTGAATTGTTACACAAATTTGGAATGCAAAACTGTGACACTTATGCCACACCAATGGCTCATACCAAGAAGCTAGACGCTGATTTACATGGGAAATTGGTGGACCCTACAAAATACCGTAGTATCATTGGGTCTCTCATGTATCTAACAGCTAGCGAAACTGATATTGTTTTTTCCGTTTATCTTTGCTCCCGTTATCGGTCGAGACCAATGAAACCCACCTCTCAGAGGCTTAAAGAATCCTCCGATACATCAAGGGAACCATTAATTTGGGGATCCGTATCCGAAGGATTCTGGTTTTGAACTAATCGCTTTTTCAGATGCTGATCACGCAGGATGCTTAGATTCACATAAAAGTACTTCAGGAGCTTTACAATTTCTTGGTGACAAACTAGTGTCTTGGCAATCGAAGAAGCAGGATTGTACATCGTTGTCCTCAACCGAAGCAGAATATGTAGCCATGTCGGCGTGTTGTGCTCAAGTCATTTGGATGAGAACACAACTCAAAGACTATGGTTACGTATTTGACGGAATCCCGATGTACTGCGACAATCGGAGTGCTATTGCGATCTCGTGCAATTCAGTTCAATATTCGAAATCAAAGCACATCGATCTTCGATATCATTTCATCAAGGACCATGTGGAACAGGTACTGTTGAATTATATTTTGTGGGTACGAATACCAATTGATCTTCTCACCAAAGCTTTAGCTCCTGCTAGGTTTAATGAGTTGGTCCACCAAATTGGTATGCGGTGTTGGACTCAAGAGGAACTGGATGAACTCTTAAAACATTCTTAAAAACCAGTCAAACACCAAATCTCTTTTGTAAATATTTTCCAAAAACAAAATACAAAAATATAAAACCTAATAAAACAACAAAAATATTCTTCTATCTATTTCTTTTAAGATGGCAAGTACAAATCTTTCGTCAACACTCAAATCTTTCAAAATTCAGTATTTTTCCGATCAAGTGTTGAGGGGGAGAAAATAAATTCTTAACTGTTTCAAAATAACCGTGTACTTGCATGTTACCTTATCTCGGTTGATTCTTTAAAAATGGTGGTCACATTTCTGGTTTTCTGACACTCCTCGGACTAAAATTTATAAACTTTCATTATTTGTTAAGTCAAGGGGGAGTGTCGTCAAAGTTATTTCCAAATATTCTTCGTTTGGTAACCAAAATGGAAGTTAAAGGCTTTGGATGAAAATGGAAAAGGTGGAGGGACTAAAACTGTCAAAATCTGAAACTTATTTCTAATAAAACATTCCACCTAACTTTAATACTTCACATTTATTAATCACACCAAACTAATCCTACGCCTATAATTTGATCTTCAAATCCGTGTTTTGGATCAACAATCTGTAAGTGTTTTTGTGTTCTTAACAAGATTACAAACAATGGTTTTGAATCGTTTTGAAAAATAACAGTTAGATCTTAAACTAGGGACGATTTTGTGTTCTACGCGTATGCGTATGAACACATAATCTTGTTTATGTGTTTGTGGTTAAAAAGATAGTGTCAAAATATTTCTAAAACATCAATGATACCGTTTTTATCCTCAAAACTTACCCAGAAACACGAATTGATTGTTTTTTAGGAATTAGGGTTTATGCGTGGAATTGGGTATTTTCAAATGTGAATGTTTTTGGTCAAAAAGATTGTTGTGTGATGTTGTTATTATGGTGTATTGATGATATCTAGGCTCTGAAATAACCCAGAAACACTAATTAATCTTTAATTAAGAATTAGCGTATATGTTCATACGCATTTGGGTATTATTGATTCATTGAGAGTTTGATGTTAAAACTTGGTAATAACACTCACATGACATCTAAGAACCTCCAGAAAAACTTTGATGCAATTTCCATGGCTAGATTTCTTACGCGTAATTATTAAACTTTAGGGTTTTGGTTTACGCATAAGGTTTTTCCGCATAACTGTTTGAACGAGTGTTTGTGATTAAATCTGTTATAGAATGAATGTTAATGTTAATATTGATGCTATGATGATTATTATTTCAGGTTTGCTACACGTAAAAAATCAGAATCAAGGTTACTAGCAATCTACGCATAAGGATCACTTTACGCTGCAGAGTTATGCGTAAGAGTTATCTTACGCGTAACTGTTACGCGTAAGGTTCTACATAAGGGACTACGCGTATCCTGTGAAGGATATGTGTAAACAGTGACCTCTACACATAAGGTTAACTCTTATGAGTGAGCCTTACGCATAAGGTTTTATATGTGCTTACGCGTAAGCTCTACGCATAAGGTCCCCTTTTTCCTACGCGTAATATTTCTTACGCATAAGATAAGGACCTACGCATAAGCTTGCGCCTTTACGCATATAACTCCTGTTTACGTATAAGCTAACATTTCTACGCCTAAGCCTTGTTTAACCTTAATCATGAATTGTTACGCGTGCAAACTTGTAAATAAATAAATCATAACGTCACGAAACCAATAATGTCACTAATAAGCTTAAATGTTTAATACGTTGTGAAAAATAAGTGATAACATGAAATTTACAAACTTAAAGTTAACTAACTCACGAAACTTATCACGACGTCATTGGACTATTGGACAAATAAGTGACTTTGGACTCGTAACAATCATCAACATTGCACATTCAATAATTAGTCAACAAAACCATCTGTTGACTAACATAATGTCTTTCGATATGTTGGTTCTTTTGGCTAAATATATTTCAGATCATGACATGGACGCTCAAATGAATGTGGATGCACCAAATGTTCTCACCATTGCTGATATCTTCCCTAATGGCTATCCGATGAAGATTGGAAAGAACAACCTTCGTGCTGACTTTGAAACTCTCACCTGTTCAGAGTCTTCTTGCTTGATTGCTGTGGATATTCTGAAGAATCATCCTTATCAGAACATGCTCTCAAATTCTGCTACAGTTGCTCGAGATCTATATTCATCAGTTCCGGACTTCAATGCAAATGATCAAAGGACAAAATGTCGTGGACGGTGACTCTCAATGACAAACAAGTCACCATAACACCTGCAGACTTAAGGGTCGGCTTCATTCGATCATCGAGCCAACCGAACTCAATGCCACACCAACTGAACAGACTATTCTACAGTTCCTAATCGACATTGGTTATGACGGCTTACAGAGTAATCACTAAGCATTCACATGTGATCTTAAGAATATTCCTCAACTTTGGAGAACTCTACATCATCATCACCAAGTCGGTTTCTCGGTCGTGACAAAGGGCTATGAGCATCCCAAGCTCATGGAACTGAAAATCTTTTGGGCTTTGGTCAACATGAAGCACATTGAAGTTGAAGCTCTGATATGGGATGACATGATGACATTCCTCAAGAAGCTTGGCTCAAAGATCCCTTATATCAGATATACAAAACTGTTGATCCAAAGAGCTCTTGGACTCAATCATGATATTCCCAAGAGACTCAATGACCTCAACAATCACGACATGTTGTATGAACCTACTCTAACAAATGATTCAAGGAGTCAACAACAAAGAAACAAGGTGCCGTGGCCGACCACCTTCTCTCGATGCAATTAAACATCTTTACTCATACAAAAGGTATCTGGTAGCAGTTGATGAAGGTAAAGTTGGTTCTCTGATGATAAGTCTTACACCTACCAGAAAACCGAAGAGGTAGTGCAGGGAGTGTTGCAAGCACATAAAGTCAAAGGAAGTTCCCGAAGAGGAAACCTCCACTCAAAAGGAAAGTTCCTTCTAAGGAAGCTGTTCCTATTCCCGTACCTAAGCCTGAACCGCCAAGAAAGCTAGTGGACAAAAGCTCTGAAGATACAGAAACAGACGAAGAGATCTTCTACTCTGAAACTGCAACCGACGTTACTCAATCAGAAGCTAAACCTCCTAGTTCACCAGCTGGCAAAGGTAAAGGGAAGACTCCTGTGATTGAACAAGATAAGGAGAGTTCTGAAGAAGAACCAATAGATGAGCAAAAATAATATCAAAGGAAGTTAAAGGAACTCAGACATAAACATTTTTCTGAAGCATTCGCAAAGGATCAAATGGGTGGCCCCGGAGGGTCAAGTGGTGGAGTTCAATCTACACCAATTCCTGATGCGGTTAATCAACCCGATAAGGGAACTGGTGCCACCACTCTTGAGCAACAACAAAACCCCCGGAGGAACCGAAAAAGAGAAGTCTGAAAGAAAAGACTGATGAAGAGGTCGCAGCTCATGCCAAAGCGAAGAGGAAGCTAGATTCAGCTAGAAAAGACTAAGACTGAAAAATATGACTATGATGATTTTCTTCTCAATGTTCCCAATTCGTTCCGAGGAGAAAATTTCTGATCCACCAAAGGATACAGAGTCACCTCACATCTCATCATCGGACTCATCTTCTCATTCTTCACCACCACCATCCAAAAGATCAACCAGATCCACATCCAAATCAGTGAAGAAACCAATGACTCTTGGTTATCCCAGGCTAAAACAAGGATTGTTAAAGCTGCCAAGCAAGTACGGAAGAACGATGTTACCAACAAAAAGCTAAATCAACTTGCTGACAGAATCAACTTTCTTCAAGATGGGATAAACGAGTTGTTGACAGAAAGGGAACAAATCCAACAGTTTATCAAAGGAGGTTTCCAAAAGGAATTGGAGAAGACGGCAAGAGAATATACTCACAAGTTTCTTCTCGATACTTTCCCCGGTGTGACTAGAGAAGTATTCTCCAGACAACTTATTCCAAACATCGTCGCATTGGTCAAAAATATAATGTCCAAAGAATCTGACCTTTCTAAAACTGAGTTAATCGCTAAATTGGTGATGCAAATGTCAAAAAGAGCTGGAACCTTCACTTCGGATGAAGCTAAGTTTTTTGAGACTCTATTAGATTATCAACTCGTGGACATCATGCAAAGAATCAATTAGTCAACCAAAACGACCAAGAGATGACGATGATAAGGACAAGGATTCTGCACCTAAACGTCCCAAAGAAATCCGGTGAATCTTCCTCAATGCCACCTCCACCCCGAAGGACCTCACCACCAAGATGATCTCCTCCTCGCTCTTCTACTGAAAAACCTCGGGATTCTGAGTTACCACCCCAGACTCAAAAAACTGGTGATCACTTTGAGTATACGGGTGGTGACGATGAGGAAATCCCTTAGCCCCAGCAACAACCCATCTCTCCCAGCACAACAAAGGAACCAACATCCTCCTCTAGGCCTAAGAAGAAGAAGAAGAAGAAGAAGACTAAGGCTGATGTCGTTTCATGGCTAGACGACGATGACACCGAATACGAATGGTTTCCCACACTTGTTGCCGCTACACCCGCCTTAACTGACGACCAAGATATGGTAGAAGGTAGTACGTTGGAGCATGCAAAGTTATTGCAAGAAAAGTTCTGAGTGAAGAAGATGACGAAATCAGAGTTGAAACGAATCAAGAATGAAGCATTCCAAATACTCAAAGACACTGAAAGCGCTATTGAGGTTGAATATCACCTTGAAAACATAGCACGAGCCATGTCTAACAACATTGATTGGCTCAACCCTGAAGCAAACATCGACTACACCGTAAAAGACAACGCCCATACTACAGATTGGACCAAACCTCTACCTACCATTGGTCGCACCGGATCAACCTCGATTCCATTTCGATACTTCTTCAACAACCACTGAATTTCTTCTACATGGTAGCGATGTGTCAAGGAAATACGCTACATCACTTACATCTTCGCTCCCGCGACCATATACTCCAACCGCATAGCCATTGAAGAAAAGGCTACCCACATGTTCAATAATAGAGCGGAAGAATATGACATCAATGCAATGTATGGGATTCACCATTGGCCGGAACGAAATCGAATCTACTACGTTGCCAAATTCATAAATCTCAACATGAAGTGTATAGTGGTCAAGGGATCGTTGCTATTAAGCATGTTGCTCTTTCGTCCAAATGGGATTACACCTTTCACAAGGATATTGTCGTCAAACGACAAGACGAAAAGGACTATGCATTCTGTGAAGCGGACTTTCAGAATTTGTCTCTCAACGACATTGAAGATTTGTATCTTGCCAAAGTACAGGGAAGAATGAGACAATTCTCGATTGAAATTCAACGCAAATACATCAAGTCCTTGCTCATCTTCATCAGAAGCATCGTGATCCAGGAACGTGTAGAAGATTTGCAACTTGCTGTTGAGTCGTATCAGACTCGTGTCAACTTCACTAGACATAAGCTAGAACTTCCCGACATCAACCATCTCCCTCAATTCACTCTCATCAGCAAACCCTTTGGAGTTGTCTACCGCAGTGCACTCCACCGCAACTACTTGATGGCGTGTAATGAGCTTCATAAGTTTGGAGATTCAACATTGAAGCATGTCAGAGATGCGCTAGCTTATCGGTTAAAGGCGATTCAACAAGGCATTGGGTCACCAAAGAGATGGGATTCAAAGGAAAGACGGGATGTCAAGAGAATCATCAAGATGATTGATGAAAGGTTGTTTCGAAGGGACCAGCCGTAACATTGGAAAGCTTTCAGTAGGTGGTCGTCAACGCATTAATCTCACAAGGCTATCAACGACCACTATTCGCATTCCGAGTTCTTGTGACCTACCAAATTCCTGGTACCCCTTAATCTGTTTCAATTTCATATTTATTTGGATGTGTGATTATATATGACAATGGCTTGTGCACACATAACAGTGTACAACCCGCACTTGTAAATAAAGAACCCTGTGGTACGCTTCAGTGCCACAATCCTTATAAAAGGAGCGAAAGCTTCTTAGTTTTGAGTAAAACTTATCAAACCTTTCATTTTTCAAAGGTTTTACTCAAAAGGACAAGTACTTCCCCTTATGATTTTCAAAACCTCAACCGTTTATATCACTTGTTGAGGGGGAGTATTTGACTTACAAACTTTGTTCACAAAATGTTCTTTATGTAATCTTCCCACAAAACTCAAAATGGTCATATTTATTCTCAACATGTCTTCAAAAATAACACTTATATGCCATTTTTGAGGGGGAGAAAATTATGTGATAAGAAATATGTTGTGTTTTGCTAGTTGAATCCTCGTGTGAAAAGACTTCAACCCATGAATTGACGGGAACTGAACAGTCATACATTGAAAAGATATGTCTTCCAAGACTTATCCAAGTAAATTGTACCCATTCGAGAAGCTCTTGATAGACATGAACTTTGACGAGTTTGACAACCTCTCGGGGTTGTCCACATCTTCAAGGTAGTTATTAGAGCTAGTTGTCACCTAAAAGCTGACAATGTATCTCTTTAACTATGAAACGTAATCATGTCTCGCAAGGAATTGTCTATCTTGAAGTCGATCAATTCATAAAGTGCGCGCTCTTTCCTCACTCTGTAGATTTCTATCAAAACTCTTGAGCACATGTGGAGGGGAAGTATTTCTGAAAATCTAAAACACTTGAAGTGTTCAAACATGTTTTTCGTTTACAAACACTTCGAGAGATTTTCATGAAAATGGTTTTATGGCAATGGAGTTATAAGGTGATTAAGGTTAGGAATAACCGTCCTATGATCCGCCAGAGCCGGAGGGATCTACCCAAGGACACTACCAATAGTTAGAATTAGAAGTCCTTAGGTATGATTTTATAAAAGGAGAAAATGAGAATCGGAGAAAGAAGGAGTTGAAGAATTAAAAAGAAAAGCAAAGAAAAGGGTGAAAAGAAATAGCCCTCCAAATTATTCAACTTAGAGGCGGACACGGGTTCATTCATATGCTCTTGGTTGTCACTTGATGACACCGGTATTGAAGATTAAAAGTCGTAATGGACCCAAAGGACGCATGCACTAAACCTTCTTAGCCACTCAAGTTTCTCTCAAAACAAGCTTGTTTCATTCTCACAGGGAACCCTACGTAAACTATCGGCTTTCTCTTAGAGATTCCTGGTATTGAAGAAGGAGACCCTCTCCATCTCCGCCAGAAAACCAAAACGCAAAATTGAGTCTAGAGCCACGAGATTCATCAAAAGATCTCTTAGGTACACTTGACATTTCATCACTTGTTGTTCAACAATAAGAACAACAGTGGTACGTTATCGAGTCCTTCACAGATCATAGCAATCTGTCGAGAACATTTATGAGAGGTTCACATCATGTGCTCCTCAGTGATTGAATGGAAACTCCTACCAGGGTCATCATCAAACAGCCCTGACAGCAGGTCACTTCGGTAACTCCCCGTGGATTACGCTTAGTGTGTCTCAAACGGTCTATAGTCGTGGGGTGATGCTTCGGTGTACCTCGGCGACTCATCTGAACCGTAGACGTACTTCGGTACATCGCGTTATCTCACTTGTGGAACTCCGGTTCAGGAACGGCCTTTGTGAGAATTAGAGTTGTGTTTTCACACTATGCTGTTAACACTCTCGAAGTTCGAACTTGTAAGTGCCGGTATCCGCTTATTACTAACCTTTCTTATGTTTACTTCTTATGGAAGCTCTTAAGCGGACTGATCGTGCAGATTCTCCACATGCTCATACCTACATCATCAATTATGGAAGTTCTTTCATAATCAAAGGCAACACAAAGTCAGAATGATTCTTCGTCAACAAAGAATCTACAAAGTTTAAAGACTTAAATAACTTCATCAACTGTAATCCAAGGTTAAAGAGCGTGTGAGCATGTTGGAGAAAGACGTGGAGACACTAGAGCAGTGAAGCTGACCTGATGTAGACAATAACAACATACTATCACTACCATCACAAAGAACAAAGATCAAAGAACAAAGATGACGTCAAAGCAGAATACTTCAAAAGAAACAATTTCTCTACACTGGGGAGATTGTTCGAATCAAGGCAATTTTTCTCACAAGAAAGAAGAATGTCAGAAGACGTCAAAGCTACTATTACATCAGCACCCTCACCGTCAGCATTCTTTCATCACCAACACTTAGGGGGAGATTTTTTGAATCACTCCTAAACCTAATTCAAGTGTTAGTGATTCACATGTAATAGTTAGCTTAATATGGCCTTTATGTTAGTAATTAGCCTTAGGCTTATGTAGAAGGCCCATAAGCCTAGGCCTAGTCCAATAAGGAAAAGGAAGGGACTAGGAGTGTTGCCCTAGCTTCCTCTCCTATAAATACTATGTAATAACCCTCACTTGAGGGTTGGTTGTTCAATTCACTCTTTCATTACTCACGCATAACTCTTATTTATTCATACGCGTAGTGTTTGTGTGGTTTGTTCATCCAATCTCTTATCTATCTCTTCTCTTGATGCTTGTGTTACATATATGGTGACCTAACGTAAAACAAGCCCTTTTAAGAGGAACTTGAGTAGATTGGGAAGTTGTAGTGTAGTGCGTCACTGGGTCCATGACGTCTTGTCTTCTATACTAGTGTTACCTTAGTAACCACCAGTAGCATATGTATTGAACCCGGTTTCTGCCCTAAGGTTGAATTGATGGAGGGCTATTTCTTTTCACCCTTTTTCACATTCAGTTCTTTTTCATTCTTCAACCCTTTCTGCTTAGAGACTTCATTACTAGAATTTTGTTGGGTTTATTCCAGTACTAGCTCTGTCTCAGTCCGCACTCTTCCCATATCTCACTTTTCTCCTTGTTTCATCATACCTAAGGACTCTACACTATCTAATGGATTTTTCCTTGATAGATCGCTCCGGTTCTAGCAGGATCGAGGGAACGAATACCTAACCTAACCATCCTTATATCACCATGCATAAAGTAAATTGGTCGGTCTTTTGGTATTGTTCTTTCCTTCTTGAAACCAATTGAAAAATCATTTGGAAAATCAATCAAGGTACTTGTGATACGAGATCAAAGCATTTTGTACCTTAATAGTTTTGATCATTTAGAAATGCTCCCCCTTAACATGTGCATATGATCTTGAAATTGTTTAGCACATGGAGGCAAGAGTTCTTTGAAATAATTTCTTTGAAATAATTTCTTGATCACAATTTCCGTAGAAAAAGCCATTTGAATTTCTTTTGGTAAATTCTCCCCCTCAATATGTGCTTTGGATATTTGAAATCATTTTATCACATAGAGGCAGGAGTTCTTTAAAGTACTTCCACGATCACAAAAACCATTAAGAAACCATTCGAAAACTCAATCAAGGTACTTTATGTTAAAACATGAAAGCTTTTGTACCTCGATAGTTTATTTTCTTTTAAAATGCTCCCCCTCAATATGTGCTTCGTGATTCGAAAGGGTTTAGCACATATGAGAGAGCAGCCTGCACAATTGAATCAAAACGATCACCTTTTATCAAATTTCATTATTAAATCACAAATTCTCCCCCGATCAAAAATATCAAACTCTTTGAGATTTTGGATCCCAAGTGATTTAATGAGGTTTATAAAACATGGGAGAAAATGCGCCTGGTTTAAATACTCATCTTGTTTTTGGATAAATCCTCCTCCTCAACATGTGCATTGTGTATTTGAAATCGTTTGGCACATGGAGGAAGGAGTGCCTTAAAAGGACTAAAACAGATTTGAGATTTAAATCACGATCTCTCCCCCGATCAAAAATTTCAAACCAATTGAGATTTGTGATCCCAATTGATTTAAATCATTTAGAAAAGTTTGGGGAAAGACGTGGCAAGATTTAATTTTGAAAAATGACAGATAAGGACCATTTTAAGACATTAAAGATTGTTAGTGTTAGGTATGATTGTTTTTAAGAGATCTTTAAGTAAAATAAAACAATTTCACAATCAAACAAGAACAGAAAAAATTTTATTTTGTAAGATCTTTGAGTTTTAAAGAAAATCATACCATGACATAACATTAAATCTTTAGATCACCACTTTATGTTGTACAAACTGGAACTTTTATGAAGAAATATTGTGTTGGATCGATATACTTTAATCAAACTATCTTAACTAGCTTGTTAAGGTTTAATAACCTCGGATAAATCCTAAGTTATTAACAAAGAAACACTGAGTAATCTTTATTAAGTACGCGAAATTTACTTAACAAAGCTAAGAAGAATAACCTTTTATTATAAACTCTAAATCTGCTTATTATGCAGATATTCTAATACAACTCTAAAATAATCGAACTTTTCTCTAAAACACTAATTCTGAAATCGTACCTCTAATGCCAATCTAGGAGTCCTTTTATAGGCTCAAGGATATCCTAGTCGGTTTACAATTGATAACCTTGTACGACAAGTAATCTAAACATAGAATACAATTCTTTCCATAAACGAATATAACAGTTCTTTTGTTCTTGCAGTACTTTGACTTCATATTGCAAGATTTTGACTTTGTCTTTAACAATACTTTGAGTCTTTAACTTCTTCCAAGATTTTGCGACTACAAGATACTTTGATATCTTGACTTTGATATCTTCAAAGACTTTCATATCCCAACAATCCTCCCCTAACTTGAATTCCACTTGCTTGACTTCAAGTTCCTTTGTGAATATATCTTTAACAGCTTCATCTTTTAAAAACGGATTGTTTCTTAGTCTTCAAGCTTTTATCTCAGTAACATCTGTTTTGTCAAAGTATCTCTTAGAATTGTTCTCTTTACAAGAAGATCCAAAGCTCCATCTTTTCAAGCAACACAAAGAACATATGACAATTTGTACATTTAATTCAGTTTAAGTTGCATACTATTCTCATCTCTTTCAAGTGAATCATTGAAAAATTAATGGATTTAGATCTCTTTACCAAAGCCATTATCTCAGGAGTAGCCAAATGTTTTGGTGTGTAAGACCATGGTACATTGATAACCATATGATTTTTAGCAAACCACCCACTATCAACGATTTGTTTTGTCTTTACCAAAAGCTGTACCTTTCTGGACTAGTTAGTTCTTCTATCTAATGGTGAACTAATTACCAATAATGGTTTTTCCACGGCCTTTACCACAAGCCATTTTCTTGTGGGCTAGCCAACTCTTCACATTATCTGATATGGTGAGTTGATTACCATCCAACTTATTAGCAAGTTGTCAACTAAAAACGGATTTGATATATCTTTACCGAGGCTTTGCTCATGGATTATTCAATCCTTTTGTAACCATGGTGGATTGATAACCTATTGATGTTATCATCACAAAACCCATTTATTCAACCTTTATTTCAAAATATTTATTAATTAGCAAAAGATTTCTTCTAAAATTCATTTAAGCTGGTTTAGTTCAAGAAACAAGTACTTTGATGAAAGTATCTGTCGATCAGATACTTTGAATAAAAGTACTTGATATATCAAAAAGTATTTATTCAAATAAAATTCATACCGTTATTGATCATTCTCAAGCAATGGTAGTCCGGTTTATAAATAAGTTGATGAACCATGCAAGCGGTTTCATTATCCTCTTCTACTTCCAATCCATGCTCTAGCATTCTTCTCATGAGCTCAACTGTGAGAGGGTATCTTCTTTCTCGCAAACATGTGTATCATTGTTCCATTTTCTATTTCCAAAACATGAACTCCAGATTCTTCAAAGAATCTCCGACAAACTATTTCCCGGCTTTCTTGATTCTTCCAGATATCATTAGTGCTCTCTTCTTCAGTTTCCCATATAGTTATGAGATCACCATGTAAAACCAAACCAATCCCTTCCAATGGATTATTTTCAAAGTAAGCCTTCACAACATGATATAAGTAGAATAGGTCTACTCTATCTATAATATGCAAGAAATCCCATAGCCTTTTTGAAAACTTTGAAGCTTTCATCTTCTTTATGAAAAATCATGTAATCTCCATTCTTGGATTTCACAACTTTAAAACAACGATCTTTGATCTGTTCATCTTCATGTCATCATCTTCCTTTGTATAATCAAAATCTACCATTCGGAGATAATTCTTCAATTCATCTCTAGTCTCAGATCTTAATTCAACCTTTTCTTTCTTTGAAAACCGAACATCTCAGAATCTCGTTTTTCTTTTTCTCTTTAAGCTCTTCTTCCTTTCAGATTCAAATCCAATGAGCTTTTCTCTAAAGTCTTTAATATCAAGCAACACTCTTCTTATAAGTCTGTTTGACATCATAAAGTCTTTTTCATATCAACATAGTTTAACTTCTGCAAACCCTTATATCCTCGACTTTTTAAATAAGCCATCATAGCATTCCTGTCCTTAGCTAAATTAGGTCTTCTTGGCATATATCTAACGGTGTAGGGGCGTAAAGGTTCGAAGCTTCAAGATCTAATTTATCTTGCACCTTTTGAGCTGCTTCTCTATTGAGCTTCTTGAGCTTCTGTTCTTCTCTATCTTTAGCATCTAACTCTTCTTGAATTTTTCTAGCTTGCGGCTTCATTCCTAGCAAATTCAATTGCTCTAAGTTCTGCCAAAGTGAGTTTCTTTTTCTTTGTTTCAACCATAATACCTTTCCCTTTATCTTTTGGATCAATTGCAGGTTGAGATGTTCTTGGTTGTTCTTCTTCTTGTACATCTCTAATAGTAACTCCTCCTCTTGGTTGTGACAAATCTAATATTGTAGCAATTAATTCATCATCACTTGCGTAATGAATAGGTTTGAATGTAGCTTCCTCCTCTTCTTCTATAACAATTGTAGAAGGACCAGAATCTTCTTCAAAATTCAATACCCTTGGTGTTATCACTTCTTGCCTAGATGTATCATGAAAAACATTACTTTGATGTTCAATACCTTGAACATCAGTACCTTGAACTTGCACTTCTTCCTCAGAATCTGAAATAATCTTTTCTGCAGTACCTACAGATTCTTTCTTCTTCGCAACATCTTCTTTCAAATTTTCCTTTTCTAAATTCCTCCCCAAGTTGATGTAAGATGATTTAGGAACCTTCTTTCGTTTTAATTCCTTTCGAAGTTGTTTACGACGTCTGTTTTCCTCTTTAACCCATAAGTTGAAACCTTGAATATATGGTTTAATAAAATTTCTCAACCAGATATACTTACGCTTCAATTTCCTAAGCGCCTTAGCTTGAAACTCAACAGTCTTGTTCAACCTAACGAGCTCCCTTGTCAAAGCATAATTATCCAAAGTTAAACCTTCACGAGGTATAGTATGATCGTCACCTTGAAGATGTGAATGTTCTTCCGAAGCAGGAACGAGAATGTTGTGGAGATGGAGTAGGTGTTCTTTCAATCTCTGCTTGAACCTCGGGGCTTGGAGAAGCAAGACCTGTAAAGATGCAGATACCTTCATAAGCGGTATTTCGATCTGCATACCTTGTGAAAGGCACTTTGTGAAGCAGCATCTTGAGAAGCGAACTTTGAGAGGCGGCACTTTGTGAAGCGGTACCATGTACGTAATCGACCTTTACTTTCTTCATCCTCTCCGCTTCATTACGCATAGCTTGAACAACTTCCATCATTGTAGGAGTTAATGGAATATCTCCACCTCTGAACAAAGCACTTCGCCTAGCCATAAATGTAAAGATTTTGGCTTGTTGCACAATGACAGTAACAAAGCAGAGGTTTTGGAACATCGACCAATTGCTTGTTTAAGAAAACACTGCATACAAACCTTGGGTACATCACCATTTTGACCCGAGGATATATGTGATAACATCCCATCCAAAATAAGCTTTGAAAAATTAAACACTTTGTCAGTAGCTAGTCCAACCACTGCAGATGCTATATTGGACCCAAACTGCTCCCAAGAAGTACTTTTAGAACTTATGCAATGAAGCATTACATGAATCAAGAACTTCCATTGAGGACAGAATAATGCTTTCTTGAATGTTTGTTCTGTTAAAGATCCTTCATAACCAAGATTCCTAAAAGTATCCCAAATCGGTTGCTTGTCAAATCGAATAGCCCCATCTTCCTCTCCAAATAATAAATCTTCTCGAATAGAGGCTTCACGTAATCTTGATAGTCCGTCCCAAAGAACTGTAGATCTAATATCATATTCATCCTCCTCCATGTTATCTCTAGCATTAGCCCAAAATTCTTGAATCCATGGTTCAATAACATCCGTTTCAACTAAAAGAGCATAACTAATAGGCGACCCAGTAAGATAATCAACAATATCATAAAAGCCATATTCTAGCCTTTCTTGTCCAAATTAGCCACCATATTGTGCTTTGAAACAGTTAAGCGATTCGCCATTGTTGAATAAGTGAGCACAATAAAGATTTTATCGAAGAATAAAGAGATGGTGATTAGGAGATAAGTATGGAAAAGATGTAAAGTAATAATATGAGAGGGAAAATCGGAAGTAGTTATTTATAGGTAGGATTTGAAAAATCACAGCCTATAATAACAAAGTTACCGTTACTATGAATTACCCATCAATATTACCGTTGGAGCGATTACTTTAATACGACAAACTTTCCACATAAGCAACTTTCAAGCGACTTTCAAGCGGTACTTTCGGAAAACGATACTTTGCCAAATTTCTTCATATAAACTAAGTATAAACAAGCATCCTCCCCTCAAGGAATACACAGGACTATACTAACACCTTATAGTCCTCCCCTTAAACATAGCTTAGTAGTTAATCATTCCAATGCTCACGACCAAGTGATTGAATCGTGACACATCAAAACCTTTTGTGAGTAAATCGGCTACATTGTCATCCGTGTGAACCTTAACAACATTGATGAGCCTATGCTCATAACAATCTCTGATAAAGTGATGCCTAATCTAAATATGCTTTGTCTTGGAATGATACACAGGATTCTTCACAATACAAATTGTACTCATTATCAATATTGATAGGAGTATTTTTGAAATTGAACCCATAGTCCAAGAGTTGATTTTGTATCCACAAAACTTGACCACAACAACTTGCGCACTACATATTCAACTCGATGAGATGATGTTCTTGCAATTGTCTGCTTTTTGCATTGCCAGGAGACTAGCCTTCTTCCAAGATATTGGCATCCACCAGTTGTGGATCTTCTATCATAATTATCACCTGCATAGTCACTATCTGAAAAAGCTTCTAAGTGAAAAGGTGACTCTTTAGGATACCACAACCCCAACTTAGGTTGTTGTTTCAAATAACGAAAATTCTTTTCTTGCATTCATGTGAGAGATCTTTGGTGAGACTTGATATCTTGCACATAGACAAACTACAAACATGATATCAGGGACGGCCTTGATGCAAGTAAGATACATAAGAGAGCCAATCATTGATCTATAAAGCTTGACTTCAACAGGTGTCCATCTTCATCTTTGCCCAATGAATTGATAGATTTAATAGGTGTAGTAACAGACTTCATATCATCAAAATTGAATTTCTTAAGTATGTCAGTAACATACTTGTCTTGATTGATAAAAATACCTTCCTTTGTGCTTAACTTTGAAGTCCTAAAAGAAAGTCAACTCTCCCATTGAACTCATTTGAAATTCTTTACTGCATCACCGCTCAAACTCCTTAACCATGGATTGTTTGGTAGCCCCAAAGATGATATCATCAACATAAACTTGAACTAACATGATATCTTTCTTGTCTCTTTTGATAAACAAAGTCTTGTCAATAGCTCCCCTTCAATATCCATGTTGCAATAAGAATGTGGAGAGTCTCTCATACCAAGCTCTAGGTGCATGATGAAGGCCATAAAGAGCCTTAACAACCTTGTAGACTTTGTTTGGATGTTTAGGATCTTCAAAACCGAGAGGTTGTTTGACATAAACTTCCTCTGTAATCTTGCCATATAAAAAGGCACTTTTGACATCCATCAGGTAAACTTGAAAGCCCATATAAGAAGCAAAGGCAAGAAATATTCTAATAGCTTCTATTCTTGCTACTGGAGCAAATACCTCATCATAATCTACCCCTTCCTCCTGTCTATAACCCTGAGCAACTAACCTTGTCTTGTTTTTGATAACATTACCTCTTTCATCTCTTTTAACTCTAAAACCCACTGGTTCCAATAACTCTCTCCCATCGGAAGATCACATAAAACCCAAACTTCTTGAAGTTTAAATTGAAGAAGTTCTTCTTCCTGCATAGCTTCAACCCAACTTTCTTTAGTCAAAGCTTGAGCAATATTCTTGGGTTCCTCTTGAGAGATAAAACAAGTAAATAGACAGGTTTGATGGTCCTTATGATTCACCCTGTTTTGTTTATACACAAAGCTAAGTAAAGCATTGTGAGATGTAGAGAAAGTCTTAGCTCTGTGTCTAGTCATTACTCCAGAAGTAGAAGGACCAATGATTTGATCGGAAGGATGATCCTTATGAGTTCTTAAGTTTGGAGACTGTGGAACTTCATAATTATCCTGTAAATTAGTAACATCAGCACCTTCATTGGAATTTGGGAAAATACCTTCATCTTCAAATTCATCATCGGTATCTTCTAATCCAGGCATGGTATGATCATCAGCTAAAGTCAATTCAACGGGAGCAGCAGTACTTTGTACAAAAGTATCTTGTCCAAAGTACTTGTGAGTACTCTTGATCTTGTTCTTCTTCTTTGCCTCTTCATAAGCTCTCCTTTGTTCATCACTGTAAGAATGTGCTAAAACATCTTGGCGAAGCATCGATTAAGTTCCTCTTGAATAGATTGATCCTCGGAGATAAAGAAGATTCTTCTCTTGAAACAACAAGGTACTTTGTTTTGGAACTTGGTACCTTGTTTTGGACTAACAGGGATCTTTATCAGAACAAAGATCAGTCTAATATGAACTCCATGAACCACATATTGTAAATCTTCCCCACAGCCTGGTTGATTTTCTTATCTAACAGGTACATAGTTCATAGATGGAGTTAAAACCTCAAGATCAAACATCCAATCGGGACCTTTACCTTTCTCATTGGCTTGATCTTCTAAAAACTCAACATGAAGACAATCTTGAACCTTCTCAGTAACTTTGTTGTATACTCTAAAGCCCTACTTGTTAGTGCAATAACTCAATAAGTATCCTTCTTCTGACTTGCCATCAAACTTCCCCAGATTATCAATAGTGTTTAAAATAGTAAGAGGGCATCCAAAAGGTTTCATAAAACGAATGTTGGGTTTAGTGCCCATCAGCAATTCATAGGGTGTCTTCATCTGTGGTTTAGTGACTGAGACTCTGTTAAGTACATAACAAGCATTACTTACAGCTTGAACCGAATAGGTAGGTGAGAATCGCTAACATTGTTCTTCTTTGCTTCAATCAAAGTACTATTCTTCCTTTCTGCAACACCATTCTGTTGTGGTGTTCTTGCAATACTAAACTCCCTTTTATGCCTTTGTTTGCACAAAATTCATCCATAAGTTTGTTCTTGAATTCCGTCCCATTGTCACATCTAATACCTCTAACCTTGAGTCTCAATTGGTTTTCAAGAGCAATAATCAGTGTCTGGATGGCATCAAAAGTATCATCTTTAAAACCCAAAAAGAAAACCCAACTGAATCTACTACAATCATCCAATTCATCCTTCCAATGTCTCAAATTACCCTCCATGAAGTTTTCCGCAACTAAAAATGAACTTGAAACAGTAGAAATCTAAACCATCAGTAGTAATACTAATCAATAGTAATAAGAATCAAACAGTACTTTTTCTTATTTAAACTTGCCACAGAGACAGGTCCAAATAAATCCATATGTAACAGCTCCAATGGTTCTCTAATAGGTCTCTCCTCAAGCTTCTTGTAGGAAGCTTTGTGTTGTTTACCCTTCTTGCATGCCAAGCATGATTGTTCATTCTTGTAAGTCTTTGAAGGTAAACCTCTAACTAAATTGCCTTTCACCAGTTTGTTGATGTTCTTGAAATTAACATGGCCTAATCTTCTATGCCATTGATGTGCCTCTTCAGATGTTGCTTTAGCCACCAAACATGTGGCTCGGCCATAAGAATGTAGACTCTTCATGTCTAAACTATACACATCATTTGTTCTTGGTACTCTAAGTACTACCAAGTCATCATCAACAGTGTTTAAAGTCGAGGAAAGGATGAGACATTTTGTGTCAGTGAATAACACAAGATGCTTTTTATCACAAATTTGAGAGACTGACAACAAGTTGAACTTAAGCTCCTTCACATATCCGACATTCTCAAAATCGATTCTTCCAGCTTTAATTGTTCCTTTCCCGGTAATCCTTCCTCCATTGGGATCATTCCCAAATGCAACTTTTCCTCCACTAATCCTCCTAAAATCAGACAGGATCTCTTTGTCTCCTGTCATACTTCCAGAGCAACCACTATCCACAATAAGATGATCTTTAAGCTCCTCTTCGGGTTGCCCACATAAAGAAAAGAGTTAGAACTTTTAGGAACCCAAGCCATTCTTGACTTGTGTTCCCCTGGTGGAGTTACAAACTCAAATTCTTTGAGTATGTAATTACCACTATCTTTCAAATGATGATCCAAAATTATCTTTTGATCTTTAGCATGTGGTTTTTCAACACAAATCTCTTTTTCTGTCATCACAAAAACATCTGATTCACTTTTAGTTGAAAGTATCGTCTGGTCCCTCTTCAGATTTCCCCTTTTAACCATTCTTTTTAACACTTGGTTCCTCTGATCTAAATCTCCTATGTGAATTGGAATACCTTCTAGGTTGATAGTGAGATTGCCTAGAATTTCTATACCAAGTATTGTGATCAGACCTTGTTTTGTGAAAGCGTTACTTTGTGAAAGTATCTTTGGGCTGAGTTAACATACTTTGGAAAGTATCTTGTGAGATATCTTGAAGGTTTTGAAAAAGGTTTTATTTGGTGTGGGTATTTATGATCCGTGAGAAATTTCTGTGATTGACCCTATTTGAATTATTCCAAACCGGTTTGTACTCTATGTGTCTGTTGGCACCGTTCTTTGGAAATTTTTAAGGTATTTTGAGTGATGTTCACAATCCTTAATTAGATGAGTAGGACTGAAACACACAAAAACAGCAATTTCGACCCATACTTTACCAAAGTGACATCTTCTATGTCTATGCCCAAAATTATTTTGCCTTCCTGGTGAGTGATTAAACCTGTTTTGACCAAAATTATCCCAAAAAGGTTTAGCAGATCTTGCTTTGAAAAGGTTTTGAAGAAGGTACGCTTGTGGAGCAAGACTTTGATTTAAAGGTACGCTTGATTTTGAACACCGTTTTCACTGATTCCTTGGGTTTTTCAGACCTAGATTTAGCAACTAGCTTTTTCCTAAACTCAAGACTGTCTACTCCAAAACGAGAAACATCAGGCCTAAGGGGTTGATGAATGCCAGAGGATGTGGAACAAGATGATAATCATTAGCATTCTTATATGCAGGAGGTGAGTCACTTATTGAACCATCATTACTAGATGTATCTACATAATTAATGAGTTCTTCATCACTAGTGGTTATATCCTCATACTCACCTTCATCTTGATTACTAGATTGGTTTTCTTCTATCTTACTAAAATCCATACCAAAACCTAATCCAGCTTTTAAGATAAGCTCTGTCGCTTTTTGAACATAAGAAACATGTGACGCACTGCCTTCACCCCAAGCAGAAAACTTAGCTAACAAATCATCTCTTTCCTTAGTTAATTTCTCAATTTCAGAACAATTTTAAGCTTTAATTTCCATTCACTAAGCTTTAACCTGTAATCCTGTTGTGCATATTTTTCAAACCTGCTACTTCATTAGTTTCAAGTGCTAAAATTTTGGCTTCCATAGATTCTAAGGTTATTTGATAACCCTACCTCACCTAGCCTTAACACAATTATCTCTCTCAATCACATAACTTCTAAGCAATTTATGATAAAAATCATAGCAATTTGAGCATACCTCAGAGATAGGAGATTGATTTGGTGAAGTAGCCACCAATGCTAGTTGAACAGGATCATCTTCACTTTCCTTGCTCCAATCAAATCCTCCAAAGCCATCATCGATTCCAAAGCAGATGTTTAGGTTCTTCAAGAAAAACAAGGCTCCAATCCAATGCTTCTACCGAATCTTCAATTTCTTCTTCCATCGCTATCATGCAATAAGTTACTTGGTTCATCATCAAACTCTTCACTCCAGGTCAACTTCGATAACTTCTCTTGAGCAACCAAAGCCTTTGTTTAAGTAATGGGAATTTCCTTAAGCTCAAGTTTTGGCTTTTCAGATGTCCTGTTTGCTTGATACTTAGCAAACCTGCACTCCCTTGCAAAGTGACCGCCTTTTGACAATTGAAACACTCAATTTTAGATTTGTCAAAAGTTATGCCCTGTTTTGGTTTGAAATCAATGCTTTTACTGCTCTTCTTCATGTACTTTTTGATTCTTGCATTGATCATAGCAACTTGCCACCTGATATCAATTTCTTCAAGTGCATCTTCTTCAATTTTGCTAGATCTTCTTCATAAGTGACAGGTAAACTAGCTTGTTGTGCAAAGAAGGAGCACATAACTTCATCTGAGGCCATAGTGGTAGTTTGTGGGGCCCGTTGAACATAAGAGGGGTGTATAGACGCAGTAAGACTTTGAGAAACAAGATTGAGGAGAAGCAAGACTTTTAATGAAGTACTGGCCTTCTTTTCAGATGATAGAAAAGCAATACAGTGAGACTTAGAACTTGTTTGACCACTCATCTCATGCTCATACACCTTAAGTTGATGATGTAGATCATCAAAGTCCATGACATCCAAACCTTGTTGTCCTCTGATCATTATAGCAATCACATGCCATGAAGATGGCAAACTCCTTAGAAACTTCAAATTAGCATCTTCAACCGATACTTACGCCTTGTATAGCTCCAACATGTTGAGTAGATTCTGAAACCTATCATATGCAAAGATCAAGACTCTCTTTCACCAACTCGTGAAAGTTTCAAACCGCTGTTGCTTTAGCAAATTTACTCGCATCTTTTTAGAGGCTTCATTCCTCCAAATTGGTCTTGAGAGCAGCCCGAGCTCGCTTAGCATCTTTAGCATCATGAAATTTGAGAAGATGACCATCTAGAATGGCAGATAAGAGAATATTGAGAGCCTCTCTTCATTCCTTAAGGTTGCCTTTGGTAATCTTGGTTTAGGTGCCTTTGGTTGTCCAGGAATATCAATGGGGTCTGCTACAACTACATTCCCATTCACAATAAAATTCCAAAGAGCATGGTCTCAGAATGGCAATGTACTGCCTCATCTTCATACACCAGAGATCATATTCTCCCTTCTTTATTATTGGAATTCTGAGTGAGGTGATTGAGGGTGGTGGAACATCTCAATCAAATCATATAAAGGCATGGGAATAATGTGTTCCTCAAACTCTAATCATCTAATCCTAACAATCTTATCCTAGGCACCTAGTCCTTCAACGTAGATTAACATCATTTTTAATTAAGCATATTAGGATAATTAAGAAAGCCCGTTAGATGATGTAAATTTGAAAACATTATCCCCCTCAATCAATGACAAATTTTCTGAAAAGTTTAAAAGCGCTGAAGTCATTGATTGAGTTATCAATTTATTACGAAAACTCAAAATTAGATTGATTTTCAAGCAACTCATTTACCACCATTTAAAAAACAACAAATATTTTTCTGAAGAATTTTAGACGGAAAAACATTTCTGTAGAAACAACAGTCTTTTTGACGACATGCTTTCCTTGTTATGTTTTATGATAAGTGCACGAATTTTGAAAAATGGTTTAGCGCAGCACTTTCCTTTCTTGAATAACGGGTTTCTATCTGAAATAATAGCAAGCCATAGTATAAGCAAGCCATAGTTTGTGACATGTTTAGAAAGAAATATTTACACCTCCTGCTCGAACTTCATCTAAAGTCCCGTGCCATTATTGAATGACATTTCTAAGACCGTAGATGTTATCGATACCAGAAGACATGTCTTTGAAAAACAATATTTTTGGTATTTTCTGATTTTTCAAATTTTTTATGGATTTTTGTTGATTTTATATTTTTCTGTTTTCTTTTGCTGGTTTTATAATTTTGTATTTGGTTTTTGATAAATATATACACATATAGAGTAGATGATATAGTAAGAAGATGATGATCTGATGCTAGAGATAAGGATATCAGCGACACGTCGTAGAAGATAAATGCCATCTCTTAAACATCCACCACCAAAGCTTAGGGCTCAGGAATAGAAAAGAGAACCGAGCCTTAGAGAAAAAGACTTTGGCGGCTTCCCCCAACCGAAGATCCATTAGATGAGCGGTTAAGCTCTATTTCAAGCTTACCTTAGCCAGGTGCACGAAGAAGCACACCATTATCATAAGTCCCGCTGCTCCATTTAAGAACGATAATCGAGGATCTCCATTCGGGGTTATATCATCAAGAAGAACAGCAACGTATCATCCCACTCATAAATAATCTTCTCAAATTTCACCAACCGAATTACGTAATCCATTCCAAAAGTTGTCAAAGAGCAATTCCCCAAGTAGTTGAATTGATGCGGTCAGGTCTCTTTGTATAATGCTCAAGAACTCTCGAATACACATCATGAGGGGTAATGAAGAACACCTCCTATGTTGCATCTTACGTCCACGATGAATGTGTATGAACTCAAGAATCCGAAGTACACCAATATCAACGAGAGAATAGCGATAACACCTCCCTCGTATACACATTTATCTCCCCTGAATATGGCATACTTGTGTACCTCATTTATCTTCAGAAACTTTCTCTAACATCACTTCTCCCACGTAGTTGGAGTAACAACACTAAACGCCATGAGTCAAGCCTTGAGTTTCTCTGCGGTCATGACATTTGTCTTCCCAGGATATCTTCAATCACTTAGAAGAATTAAGTTCATCAAGTTTACTCCCGTTTAGATGCTTGTCTCCTTCCCCCTTACTGGTTTTGATACCTCAGAATCAGCAAAACATAATACACTCATATCCTTGAAATATTTTGAGAAGAACACAATAAGCTCAAATGTATCTTGTGAGAATCAAGCCTTCTGAGAAACTTCTCCGACTATCTTTATCAACCCATATAAAACTATTTGGTGACCACAAAGAATAAAAACCGATATACCAAACTTGAAACTGAAGTCGAATTCCTCGCATTTGTATCTTTAGCTTGCACTTAATGATGGAAGAACGGTGTCGAGAATCTATGCTTCAAGCAAATCTCTAAGTACTCACTACTCAAACAAAGTATGAGACATTAACACCTCTTGAGATTATCCATCGTCAATGCATGTGACACGAGTAAACAACGTAACTCCTAATAGTGATAGTTAACCGGTTTTCAACCAACCACCCCCCTGGTGGTAACTAGATAAACCAAGTCCTCTACTCAAAATCTTTAAGCCCGAGCAAGTTATCAAATAAGAACACGCCTTTGTTGAAAGTCAACTTCAATCTCAAATAAGTGATAAATGATTAACTCTGAAGTCATCAACTTATGTCAAATGCCCAACACGTGAAAACAACATACAATCGGATGTACATTGACCCACTGAATGAACCGCAACAAATGATTCCTCGACATCAATGCAATCTTCCTAAAGGTATACATGTAGAGACTGATCTGGAAGATTCACCAATAATGTATTTAAGCGGATGAGGAAGTCATTTTCCTTAATGTTCATGTGGTTGATTTACAGAGTGCACATTTAGGAAAGAACAATGAAACAATGATCCGTGAGGATTTGGCAAAGGAATACCAAAGAGCGGATCACTATTCATAAGTGCAACTGCAATTATAGTCATTAACAACGCCTTAGTAATAACGGAGATTAGGCTTCTTGAGTAGTGTGACACCATTATACAAACATCCATCAATATGTAGATCCACTTCCCCCCTCAAAAATTGCATCCGAAGTTGCCATTTTGATTTGAATAGTGAATAAGAGTAAACTCCATGAATGTAGATCCCTTGATGGCGAAAGCGAACATGGAGAAGCATGTAGCTCGAAGATGGAGAATGTAGATGAGAATGGCCATTTACGAGAGAATTTCTCTTTAGCTGAAGATTAAGTGCACGAGGAAAATACACTTTCTTTTCTTTGAAGAGCGGGGCACAGTTTTATCTGTAGACACCATAATGATGAAGTACGAGGCCTAAACTGATGTGAACAGACGTCATTTCCGATTTGAATATCAAGGTTGAGTTACTTGGACCCATGAGTTATGAGATATCAATCCATTTGTTATCCATACTTTAAGCCAATCCATGTATTGAAGGATCAAAGTATACTGGCCCAGTAAGGACTACCACTAACATTACAAGCTTGATTGCATATATATTGGTTAGTGACATTAGTATCAAAACCCTTTGGGGTTTCACGGTCCACCTTGATAGTGCAATCGGTAAAAGCTTTGGTAGGAATCCATTTAAGTCCGGCATCCTTAAACATTCTACTAGATGGTATCCACTTGTAGCGCAGTTTAGGATTGTTAAGCTTCTTATGCACAGTGGAAGACTTATCGATATTCCTAGACTCAAAAGATTTAGCAGTTGGTATCCATCTTGGTGAAGTATTAGGTTTGTTTTGCTTCTTATACGAAGATGACTTCTGAAATTCCTAGACTTAGCAGGTTGAACCTTAGCACTATTTATAGTCTTAGTGGATTGTATCTTAGCATGAGCATTAACTTTATTTAGGGATTTTGAAAGACAATTATCATGATTTGCTTTAAAGACACATTTAAGACAATTCGAGCAAACAGATTGATTAGATTTAGATAAAGATCTAGAGTTCTTAGGAGTGATCGCTCACGGGAATTGTTTTAATCGAAACAACTACTCTTAGATGCAAGCCAATCCTAGACTTTTGTAGAGAGTGTTCCTAGGTAATGATTTACTACTACTAGCGGTGCCTTGAAACGTCGTGAATTCATCACCCTAGGTCATGAACCTAAAATTCCGTCTTTCAAATATGTGCCTTTTTTCTAGCTTCTTCTAAATATAAGCTCTTCCACAAGTCATTCATATCATATGAATTCGAAATTTAATGCTTGTTTTTGACACATTTTGAACCAATCCTAGAGTCTTGGGAGTAAGTAGCTACTTGTTGAGGTTTAGAGGAACTAGAAGCATAATTCTTAGGCAACTCAGGTGAAGTGATTGGTTTTGACAAAACTTGTTTCTCATCAACTTGGGAGGCAAACAGGTGTTTTGAAAATTTTGGTCTTTCGGATATAGCAGTGGTGCCTAACAACGGACCGGTTTCTAATGAGATGAGAAGGTTCCCCAGGTTGATGGTTTTGTAAACTTAGTGTTCACACTTTTCCCTACGATTTTCCTAAGCTCATTTTTTAAGGCAACAATAGCGAAACTCTTTTCACGAAGTTAAGCTTTGAGTTCATCAATTTTTGCTATCAAATAATTTGTTTGTTCCATTGACTTACTTCTAGCTTCTTTGAAGAGTCATATTCTATGTGATGCTTTCTCAAAGAATCATTTTCCTTTAGTAATTTGGCCACACAAACTGCTAATTCATCATTTCTCATTTGAATATCATAAATAGCATTAACATCAGAATTACTTGTAACCAAATTACTTTTCACATGCATGTCCGAAATATGTTTCTTCAAATTGTTAATAGTCGAGTTTTGGCTTGGTGAGCTTTTAAGTCATTTATTTCAAAAGTTCACGAATTAGGAAGTTTGGATTTTTACATGGTTTGTTAAGTTGAAAACTTTCTTTTTGACTATGTATTGCAATTTCAAGTGAAATGCAATATTTTTCAAGATTTGAGAATTTGTTTGAAAGTTCATCAAAAGCCTTTTATCAACCATATCTTTTGTTTTGAAACACTTAATCTCAGACTCAGCCTCAACCAAGGAACATTTATCGAATCATGTTACGCAATAAGATCGATTGTTTAGGTACATTAGCAGATGCACTATGTTTGAGCGATTAAGGGTACCTCATCATATGACACTGTTCATTTATCGATCGATATGCATCCACATCGTAACAAGAGTCACTGCGAACTCTTGTTGTTTCAGCGTATCTATCTGAGCCTCTGTATTCATGTCAACTGATCCATCATCAATTGCTTTACCGACTCAACACAACAATCTTTTGATTTTGCCCAACATTCATTCCTTTTCGATTTCACATCAACTTCTTGTGTGTTAGGAGTAACTAAATAGGCTGGTTACATCATTATTTATTGTCTCGACATTACGCATTCAGCAACACCCGATTCTTCAACGCCATTGACTCATCACAACAATCTCTCCGCACCAGACTCACATCCACTTTTTTCATCTTTCTGAGTAACTTCCTCAATATACTTCTCCACATTATCCATCAGACGGATAAGTGTCTCTATGAATTCATATTAATTTCCATTCCGTGTGTCTCTTGAAAGACATTTCAGTCATGTCTTGATCATAATCGATGTAAATTCCTTAATGAATGGTGAAATTGGTTGTGGATCACTTGAAGTGTAGCATTGGAACTAACCTTTTGAACCTTTTCTTTATCAAGTTGTTGTTCCAATTGTTCTAAGTTCAATAGTAATGTTCCGTTAATGTGGATGAATCTTGATGAAAAGGGCATTGCATGTTCGTTCCATTTCTATCGGTGTGAGTAACATGAGGTGTGAGTGAAGTTGTTGATAAGGTTCAATGCTACTTTCCTTTTGCATGGCATTCTGTGCCTGAGCGGTGAAAATCTTTCTTATTGGACTCAGAGCATGAAGAACTCAAATCATCATTGATTGATTCCATCATCAGTAACCGTTCAGTATAGCTAATTTTCTCATGGTTGTCTACAACATCTACAACCTCATACGGTTTGATACCAAAATCACTGGTCGGTAAGACATGATGTTGATGTATACCGAGGTTACAAGTGCGATTTAAGCCGAAATATAATCTTCGCGTTTTACTAAAATCAAGACAAACGTTCAGCAATGATCAATGGAAAGTGTTAAGATGACTGATGGATCGACATAATGATAGAAAATTGTGTGTTATAACTTATGATTGTTTGTAGGATTAGCAGAGATGTTGTTTGGTCGAGATTTGGATTGGTTGATGCACGATTTCACGGAGAAATTTTGGTCCAAAAACTTAAAAAGCTCAATAACTTTTTTCCGGAGGGGATTTGGGCCTCAAAAAATTCGTTTAATGACTTTGTGGTAAAACCTCACCATATTCAGCCTGTTCCGCTCGTTTTGTGGTATTTATTTGAAAGATTCGATTCAAAAGTTATGGCCGTTTGAAGTTTTGCCGTAAAAAGTCAACTTTTGGTCAAACCACTTCAATCAACTCGCATCCAGGACAACTCGCTTAATAGACAAGTCGCATAAAACACAACTAGCATAGAACTCGCTTAGTGAAAACTCGCTTAGGCAACTCGCTTAGACTCACTCGCATTAGATATGTTGAATCGGGATGAGGTCGTGTATCAGCTTCCTAAAACACTCAAGTAAGCAAAAACAACTCACTTGAAACCCAGTCGCATAAAAAGTCAACTGCTAAATAGCTAAGTTGCTTTAGAACTCAAGTAAGCAAATAATCAACTCGCTAAATAGCCAATTCGTATAAACCAGCAGCTTTCAATGACAAAAAACAACTCGCTTGAAGAAACGTTTTACCGTGGCTCAACTCGCTTAGTACAATATTCAACAAAAACCACTTTAACAATCAAAAACAGCCCAACCACGATGATTCAAGCCTTCCAATTCAAAACCTAAACACATGTGGAGTTTGTTAGACTCCTTTAGATCGTTTTGAGTCTTAGGGTTTAACAATAACAAAGATTAAGATCATGCACAACGGAATAAATAAAACGATACTTTGTTATTGACACAAGGTTTTTCATTATAATCAATCCAAGCCTCAAATATTATTTGATCAGAATAATACGGTTACACTTAACTTGTAACAGGGATCAAAGATCCTTGAAGCTAAACTAAACAAACTCTAACCCTAGACGTTTATAGGAACACGTCTAGGTTACACACACATACACCTTTTACTACATTATGGAAGACTTAATTGTAAAAACCTACATCCCATGTCCTATTTATATACTAGAGGATTAGGGTTTACAAATCTCTACTAAGGACTAAATAATAAATCTTCTTTTGCAAGCAAGTCCTTCCATCTTTTTGTAGATTTCTTCTTTGTCACTTTAAGTCCTTGATGTTTCATTCTTTAATATTTTGTATCATCGAATCAATAAACCCAACAACACATATGATGATCCTAAACACAAAAGTACAATCAAAATTCAAACTTTAACACAAGAAATTGACCAAATGATTCAAACTCTTCTAAACACTTATAACCCCAAAAACCTTATGAAATCCACCAAAACAAAGAGCATGAAAGATGAGTGATCAAACCATGGCTCTTGATACCAATTGTAAGATATTGGATTTCATAAACACACAAATAAGCTCAACAATGGATCGAATGTTATAGAGAGTTTAGAGAGAGAAAGTAGAATGGGAGCCTTTCTAGAGAGAGAGTAAACCAAATGAGAAAAGGTTAGATTAGAACTTCTAACCCTCTACCTTGCAAGGTAGAGGGTATTTATAGGTTACAAACTAAACGACCTCCTGACGGCCTGTGGATTAGGTATCTGTTGGGTAAAGACAGTCCTTCTCCCGCGTGATGCACTACGCTAAACTAGGCTAATAACTAACTAGTAAAACAGTAAATAACGATATGTCTACGAGCTAACATATGCTAGACTATAGATGGGGTGACCGACACTTTACTATGGAATTTCCAATTCCTAACATTTATGATAGAATACATGCTATGACTGTGCGATTGAGTGATCACTCCGAAATTGACACTAAGAATAGTTGAGAGATTTGTGTGTTTGTTCCCATTTCGTGAGGTGTTCGGCTTTGTTTTATTCTAGCATAAGGGATTTGTAAATTCATATTTTCCAGGTTTTGGGAGATATCTTTTTAGGAATCTATCTAATAAGGTCTACTTGAGGGCAAGTAGAGTTCAAGTGCGGGGATATTTGATAACATCAAATAGTCACGAATATTAAGTGTCAATTTTTCCCCCGTTAATGCTCGTTATTTATATCATTTATATGGATTTACGCTTGTTTTCCATTGTTTTACACTTCAGGTAAATTGCGAGCATTGGAGCTAAAGAGACGCGGAAATGGAAACATTACTAAAGATTTATCACAGTATGCTTATTTTAAAGAAGTTACGGCATAACTCATCTCTCACATTCGGCGTAACTATTGCGTGACCCAGAAGTCCAACTTGCAAGAGGGTTACGGTGTAACTCCTCCCAAAGGTTACGACGTAACTCCATTAGGTCAAACGAGGTTCCACGCCGCTGATACTTACGCCGTAACTCTGCAACACGTGCAGGCGTGACAGATTATGAAGACTACGGCGTAACCACTTCTTAGGTTACGCCGTAACTAGCAGATCTAGTGCATTTATGGAGAAATAGAAGGTTACGGCGTAACTCCTCTCTAAGTTACAGTAACGGACTTAACCTTTAAATACCCTACGTTCCAGACATTTCACATCCCATTCCACAAACAACACTTTGAGAACATGGGAAAGCGCTCAAGGTCTAGGGAATCATACAATTTGTTTCGGGGAGAAGTCACACCATTACGATAAGCTTTAGCGTTTATTATTTCTTTTTACTTTCAATTCATGTATTTCGTACCTTTGAATATTGAATTGATGTGCATGATTAATATGGCGGCTAAGCACCTACGGTGCTAAGCGTAGTTATGATTCCTTAATTGTTTTGTTTGCGTTTACCTTTACTTCGTACAATTATTTCTAAGTGTATGCATGCATAGTTCTTTGGTAGTAACCCTTGGTTGTTGGTTTTGATGGCGATAGAGGCCAATTCCTAGGAGATATGACCAACTGACCCTAGGTGAGCTGACCGAGATAGGAAGGGTAAGATATGACCAAGCTGCGACCCTTTCTACTTGTGCGATTTGACCAACTGATCACCTATCGTTTGGATGAACTTAAAATTGGGTGTAGTGTCTAAGTTACTAACGGTCGGGAACTCACTATTTAGAATCTAGCATGTAGCGGTACTTAATGACTTGGCTTAGGGGACTAGGAACAACGAGTTTATGACGGTGCTTTGATTTCTCTTGTGGTGGCATCTTTCTTTGATAGGTTAGGGCGAATTGACCAAATGTTGTCCTCTCGAATTTGACCCCACATGAAGTAATTGGAAGTAGGTAGACGTAGACATAACTAGTTAGGAGGATTAACTAGGTTAGCACCCTATTCCTATTTGATTTCCTTCTACCATTTATTTGCTTTTATATTCCGCATTAGTAGTTTAATTAATTAAAACCCTATCAAACCATTAATATTACTGACAATTAGACTTAGTAATTTTCCGACACACATAGCTCTTGGGACGACCTCAGCTTTACCATTTTACACTACACACGTCGGTACATTTTGCTGCGTTAGTGCATTAGGGTAGACCATAGGTATAGCGAGACCTATATAATATTAAGACACGTCGATAAAAACGCATCAAGTTTTTGGCGCCGCTACCGAGGAGCTATATTAGGATTGATAATAAGTCTTTCATTTCATTTTTAAATTTTTCTCACGATCATATTTCAAGTTTTCAGGTACCATGGAAGTTGTTAACATCGATGACCTCACTCTTGAGAATAATTGGCATTGACTAGGCAGATCAAGTAGGGTCTCGTAAGGCCGGCAATGGAGGGATGTTCGTTTGAGATTAAAGACCAATTTATGAGGGAGCTTGGCTAACCCTTTTGAGGAGCAGGGGATGAAGGCATATAGTAGCGTTGAAAATGTCCTATACATCGCCAGCCTTTTCAACATTAGGCGTGTCTCATGATCTTTGTTATGCTCGATATCTTCTATGACCCTCACTTTGGGCTGCTAGAAGATGGATCGAAAGATTCCCCGAGGAGTTAATACTTGGGCACTCTTGAAGAAACACTTTTCCAAAGATATTGCCCATCGAAAATTTCTCATCGACTTTTAGAGATCCATAACTTCAAACAAGAAGATGATGAAACTCGTATCAAGCTTGGGACGGATCTAGCGATCTTCTTTATAAGTGTCTACAATGATCTAAATAACTATGAGAAGGTCACTATTTTCTACAAAGGAATAAATATAACTACAAGACAGATGTTGGACTATCAGGACCTATCCAAACATGACTCCTACCCACCTTTGAGACCATTCAGGAGACTTCGTGACACTCTCAAAATGGCATGGCGGGAAGTCTTGCCTAAGCCCTAAGACTAAGGCGATAAGCATTGCTTCCATTTCCATGAAATTGGAAAACCTTGGAGCAGATATGGGGAACCGGGAAAGTGTTACGTGCTATTCGTTGAGCAACAATGATAGTAGGATCTACAAAATTTTCCTATAAATGACATAAACCATGAATGAGAAGGTTAATTATGGAGAAGGGATATCGTTCTATAATGACCACTCCGATGCAAGAGCTTCTTCACTCGAAGAATCAATAAGGAATTATCTTTACGAAGATAACAAGCGGCAATGACCAATGCACTATTCAAAGATTCGGGACTCAGAATACTCTTCTCGACATGGAGGGGCGACAAGGCATTAATAGACGATGTCATCCCTAACATGTCATTGGATGATAATTCATGTAATGCCATTTACTCTAGCAATGGAAAACCTCTCTACACCCTTTTTCGATGCAATGAAGAGGAGCCCTCCGAATTACAAGCACGAGATGAAGCATTATGCAATAAGACAAGTTTGCCGAGGCCAAACCACAATCTAATGCGAAGCGAGGGGACTGAAGCGAAGTTAAATTAAGCGCTAGATGCTCTGCAGATCATCCTTAATCGGATCCCTCTCAAAGAAAAAGACCGAGAAGTTTCATTCTCCCTTGCTCTATTAATAATTTACATAATATAAATGCTTTAGCCGATTTAGGGGCTAGTATTAGTATTATGCCTTTCTCTATGTGTAAAAGGTTGAATTTAGGACCCATTAAACCCCTTTGCATGACCATCGAAATCTGTGACGGGGGAACATACAAGGAAAGGACAAAAAACAACAAATACTTATGGTCTTCAACCAATGATAAGGAGATAACATTCGAAGTTTGGATAAGAATACATTATGGAGAAGTTAGCAACAACGATAAAATAAAAATATGGACTAATCCTTGTCTCAACCAAGTAATAATCACAAATCAACAACAAGCTGGTAGGAGAGTCGTTGGTCGAAAGCATTGGTGCGAAATGATTAAAACTTCTGATAATTCTTTGGCCTCTTTTGATCCTTACAAAAACTTCTGTAATGGAGGAAGTAATGATAAATGAGTCGGGACTGACAAATTTCTCTGGATTTCTACAAATGACCATAAACACACCGAGGTACAATGGACATGCAAATTAAGATTTAATGGTGGGTAAAATCAAGTATGGGAGAATAGATTAGTCAACTAAAACAAAATCTGGAAGAATTTGCGCATAAAAGAAGATGATCATGAAACTCTTGAGATCTGTACGGCGGGGAGTTAATAACATGCCTAACATAAGAGAAGGCTATGATTCTGGGATTGAAGACAATTCTTTTGAACCAAAAGACTATAGCATTAATGGAACCACGACAATGAACCACGACAAGAGGTATGTGACTAACATTGATGATGAGAAGTATGAACAAAGCAGATGCAAACTACTTGGGATCCAATATGAAACCTCCTCACTATTGTCCATAGAAGGTTCATACTCACTAGGTACTCCTTAGGACGGATGAAAAGTTTTGCAAGGTTTGAAGAAGAATCAAGGAATTCCATGCCCGCATCGATGTCACACTGGATCAGAATAACTTAATGAAGGATATTGAAGAAGTAGGGCAAGCTCAAAGGCCCCATAGGAGCCCGTGGTCTGAGTCTAACTTAAAGACTCGTAAATAAAGAAAAGTACTCTTTAGGAGACAACGAATTATCCCTTTCTTTTGTTTTCTTTCTGTTGGGTTTGTGTTTTCTAACTATTTTTGGGAGACAAAGAAGTAATTACTGCTTTGTAGTTCTTGATCTGCCGCAGGATACAGGTAACTCATCTTGAGTGATACATACATAACATTTTCACTTTGAGACTTCTTGATGCATTACCAATTCGGAGTAATACCATCTAAGTGTTCGTAGTAACTTCGCACTTATACGGGTTTTGCCATTACGGTAACTCTCTAAAGTAGAGTTCGGCGTAACTCTCTACTTTAATTCTTTCATTTTAAAAATACACAACCTTTTATTAGTTTTTAAATGAGCTTTGTGGGTGTGTTCCCTGTAAACCCTCATGAGACTTCACTCGTCCACTTGGGACACCAAGTGGTTTAAAAGGCTTGTTGCATTAGCTAAATGCTGCAAGTGATTCCCTCTGAAAATGAGTTAGGTTTGTTTTCATTTTATTTTTCTTTTAGAATTATGCTTGTCGGTATTGTGATTTGGGGATTGAAGTTTGTTCATGGCGCTTAAGCGAAGGCGATCCTTTCTCGTGGGCCTTCTTCTTTTTTGGAGCAAATTTCAGGGAAGTTCTCGCTCTAATTCTACCTTTCTCTTACCTTTATTTTAATGCAGTACAAAGGGACTTTGTACAATTCAAGTGGGGGCGGGGTAGAATTATCTCTTGAACTTTATGTTGCCCTCATTTTTCTAGTTTATTTTGAAAAATTATGCCATTTTTAAAATTTTGACATGTTTTCCGAACCTAACTAGATTAGACCTTAGCCGAGCACATACGACCCTTGATATTACATGGTGAGATTAGCCTTATCACATTTCCATATTTTACCCCAAATCCAACAAATTATGAGGTGTCTTGGGTAGCTTGTAAACTTTAGAACTTGGCTTTTGCATCATTTCAAGACCATAGGCGAGGTATGTTGAGTTAGCTCGATGTATTTGGACTTTTAGGTTTTAGAAGGCAATATTATAGGATTATCACCCAAAGCGACTACCATTGTGAGTATTTCGATTAGTCACCTCGACTTTTCGACGTCCATGTGAAACCCTTTTTGTTGCACTCCCCTTTAGTGCAAGATACCCCTATATACACCCTTACGAGCCATTCCTTTCATTTTGTCACTGATATATATTGTTTTGTTACACCTTTCACCTTAGCCTACCACATAGTCTTTATTTGTAATTGGGAAGTCAACATTTGCCTAAGTTCAAGGTTCGAGTGGAAAGGTTTGGAAATCAAGCTTTCATCGACAACAATTATGAAGATCATTAGAACCCCAGAATTCCCATTGTTCATCTCAGTGGGGATGTTTTATCATGTTTGATTCAAAAAAATAAAAAGTTGATTAAGTTATGATTTTGTAAAGTGCGTTGTTATAAGCACTATAGTATGAGCTTTATTTTTTAGTATTGAGGAGGGCACCTCGATCACATCGAAGATTGTAGTTGGAGTTATACAAGCTGTAAAGAAAAGGTAGTGTACCCATCGGCGTCCTCCCAATGGCGCATCTACCTTGCATTTCATGATCCGGTCTCTAGAATTCTAAGCTTGAACTTTGGGCGGACGGTAAGTGGTGATGACTTAATTTTAGATATAGACTACCTGCTAGTTTTTCATTTTACACCATTATATATCCATGTCTTATCCTACCCTTTAATCATGAAGCATAGGTGATCGGCCGAGCAATCTTTGGTGTTTTGGCCATGGATTTGTTCATGTATCATTGATTTTGTCCACTTGGCCAGTGACATGTTAGTAATATTTGTCGATTTGTTATGTATAGTTCACCCCTTAACTTCTATCGTGTCTACCCATATTGCCTTGAATTGTTTAGCCATAACTCTAGTAGTGGAGATTTGTGTAACCGCAAGTTTATGATAGAATAAATGCTATGAAATGCGATTGAGTGATCCCCGAAATTGACACTTAGAATAGTTGAGAGATTTGAGTGTTTGTTCCCATTTCGTGAGGTGTTCGGCTTTGTTTTATTCTAGCATAAGGGATTTGTAAATTCATATTTTCCAGGTTTTGGGAGCTATCTTTTTAGGAATCTATCTAATAAGGTCTACTTGAGGGCAAGTAGAGTTCAAGTCTTGAGGATATTTGATAACATCAAATAGTCCCGAATATTAAGTGTCAATTTCCCCCGTTAATGCTCGTTATCATTTATATGGATTTACGCTTGTTTTCTATTGTTTTACACTTCGGGTAAATTACGAGCATCGAGCTAAAGAGGCGCGGAAATGGAAACATTACTAAAGATTTATCACAGTATGCTTATTTTGAAGAAGTTACGGTAACTCATCTCTCATTAGCCCGTAACTATGCGTGACCGAAGTCCAACTTATCAGAGGTTCTGGCGTAACTCCTCCCAAAGGTTGACGTAACTCCATTAGGTCAAAAAAGGTTCCGCGTGATACTTACAGCGTAACTACTACAACACTTCGGCGTAGCAGGTTTATTGAAGACTTCTGGCGTAACCACTTCTTAAGTTGCCGTAACTAGCAGAATCTAGTGCATTCTGGAGAAAGCAGAAGGTTCTGGCGTAACTCCTCGATAAGGATTGCAGTAACCAGGACCAACCTATAAATACCCACAAATTCCGGCATTTCAAAGCATCCCATTCCACACAACACTCGAGCGTGGGAAAAAGCTCAGGCGAGTCTGGAAGCTACGGAGCGTTTCCAGGGGAGAAGTCACACCATACGATGATAAGCTTTAGCGTTTTATATTTCTTTACTTTCATTCATGTATTTACGTACCTTTGAATATTGAATTGATGTGCATGATTAATATGAGCGGCTAAGCACCCTTTGGTACTAGCCTAGTTATGATTCCTTAATTGTTTTGTTTGCGTTTACCTTTACTTCAGTACAATTATTTCTAAGTGTATGCATGCATAGTTCTTTGGTAGTCACCACTTGGTTGGTTGTTTTGAATGGCGATAGAGTCCAATTGCCTAGGAGATATGACCAAGCTGACCCTAGGTGGCCAACTTGAGGCGGAAGGTAGATATGACCAATGACGAACCTTTCTACTTGTCGATTTGACAATGATCACCTATCGTTTTGATGAACTTAAGAATTGGGGGTGTAGTGTCTAATTTCCTACACTTGCGGGCACTCACTATTTGAATCTAGAATGTAGCGGTATTAATGACTGGCTTGGGGACCCGGGAACAGGGATTTATGGCGGTGCGCCTAATTTCTCCTGTGGTGGCATCTTTCTGATAGGTTAGGGCGAAATTGACCAAATGTTGTCCTCTCGAATTTGACCCACTTTGAAGTAATTGGAAGTAGGTGAGCGTGAACATAACTAGTTAGAAGGATTAACTAGGTTAGCACTACTATTCCTCTATTTAATTTCCCTTCACGTTTGTTGCTTTTATATTACTGCATTAGTAGTTTAATTAATTAAACTATCAAACCATTAATACGTGACAATTAGACTTAGTAATTATCAAACCACATAGCTCTTGGGATAACCTCGGCTTTACCATTTACTACACTACACACGACCGGGTACACTGCCCGTTAGTGCATTAGGGTAGACCATAGGTATAGCGAGACACTATAAATATTAAAACCTGGTCAGTAAAACCTGGATCAGGGAGCAACAAAAGCTTTAAGTCAGGTTCAATTAGCATTGCTTTCATTTGTAGCAAATTGGAAAACCTTGGAAGAGATATGAAGAAGCTCAGGAAAAATGTTCATGCTATTCGGATTAGATGCCATAAAAGTGAAGACTGGGACCAAGCCGGATATTTTCCTATGAATAATAAAAAAATCCCGAGTCGAGAAGGTTATGTATGGAGAAGGGAAATCCTTTTATCAAGACTCCTTTAAGGCAAGAAATTTTTCGCTCGAGGAATCAATAAAAAAGTATCTTGAGGAAGATGATAAGCGGCAAGTCGGCCGAGGAGCATTGTTCAAAAAATTCCATGATACTAGAGCCGCTCCTCGGATCAGGGATAAGAATATGGAAAGCGACAAGAGATTGATTGAGAAAATGATGACAATTCATTCGATGATAGCTCTGTAATGCCATTTACTCGACAATGGAAAACCCTCTATACCACTTTTCGGATACGATCAAGAGGAGCTCTCCGGATTGCAAAAACAAGATGAAGCCATGTGCAACAAGACAAGTCTCCCAAAGGTTGAATTCTGAGCAGATGTCGAAGCACGCTTCTACAGGAAAGCAGTAAAATTAAGCGCCGATCTCTCTTGATCATCTGAATCAAATCCCTTTAAGGAAAAGGACCTAGGAAGTTTCATTCTCCCTTGCTCTATTAACAATTTGCATAATATAAATGCCTTAGCTGACTTAGGGGCTAGTATTAGTATCATGCCATTCTCGGTAATGTAAAGATTGAATCTAGGCCCTATCAAACCTCTTTGATGACCATTGAGATAGTGGAGCGGTTAGCATACCTAGAGAATAGTTGAGAATGTGCTTATCAAAATAATTTCACTCTTCAAGACTTTGTTGTAATAGACATTGAAGAAGACCTCGACATTCCTTTAATTTTGGGAAGACCCCTTGGCTCTTGCTAGTGCTAAGATTAATGTTTTTGAAAAATCATCACTTTAAAATAAACAATAGAAAGCTTACACTTGAATATGGATGGCGTTGGAAAATGTCACACAGTCGAAACTGTTTGTGATATCAAGAAAGGAAAAAGAAAAACTATTCCTCCCACCATCACACCTGGCTTACTGCGCTTCTAATGATGTCGTAACATGCGGGAGGAAATCAAAATTCAACAATGGAGGAAATACAATGCGATGACACCTCGAAAATACGGGAGAGCGAGTCGTGAAGTATGTACGAAGTTGAGAAAGTAGATTACAAGCACTTCCCAAATTAAGTATCATTGGTGCAAAAGCTATCCCTATGACCACGATAAAGGATTTGATCTATGGCTTCATGCAACCCTACTCAGACATTCGCAGGGGGACGACAAGGAAAGAACAAAGAACAAAAAATACTTATGGTCCTCAACCAATGACAAAGAAATAACATTGAAGTTTGGATACAATTAAGTATGGAGAGGTCAGTAATGATGATAAAGGAAAATATGGACTGATCCTTGTCTCAGCAAACACAATGAGAATAATCACGAGACAACAACCATTGGCCAGGGGCTCATTGATCGAAAGCATTGGTGCGAAATGATTAAAAAGCGTGATGGGGATTCTTGAGCCGTGTAATACCGATGACAACTTTAACGAAGGAAGTAATACCAAAGAGTAGGAGCCGTGTAATTTCTTTGGAATTCAACAACCGACCATAAATGACAGAATCGATAATTGGCTGATTAAGATTTAACGATTGGGTGAAAATCAAATATGGAAAAGATGATCACGTCCACTAAAATAAAATTTGGAAGAATTGCATGAATGAAGATAATCATGAGACTCTTCACGACGGTAACTCAGCAGTTGAGAACAAAGCGGAACGGAGATTGCAATTACGAGATTGTAGATAACTCAATTGAAGCTAAAGACTGCTGCATTAAAGGAACCATTGACAAAAAGCCACGGTACAAGGTATGTATGGTGACCTTGAAGATGAGAATATCTTTAAGCGGTCTGACTTCTACTTGGATCCAATATAGAAAACCACCACCTATTGTCACCGAAAGATTAGTATCCACTAGGTATCACTTAGGACCAGATGAAAAATTTTGCAAGGTTCAGAAAGTGGGAATCAAAGAATACGAGCGCACAACTCCCAATGTCGCCTAGATAAGGCATTACTTGATGAAAGACATTGAAGAATTCGGGAGTCCATAGGCCCCAGCCAGAATGACTCACGAGTCTAACAAAGACTCAAATAAATGAAAAGTGCTCTTTCGGAGACAACCCAATTATCCCTTTCTTTTGTTTTGTTTCCATTTCTGTAGGGTTTTGTGTTTTCTAACCATTTTTGCAGGAAACGAGGAAGTAATTACTGCTGCATTTGTGATCTGACCAGAGTTACGGCGTAACTCATGTATGTATGTTATAGCCAACCAACCTTTTAGCTGCAGAATTCTTGACGCATTACCAATTACGTCATGTACCATCTCAGTGGTTACGCCGTAACCATCGCTTGACGCTTATGCCAGTTTTCCAGATTACGGCGTAACTCCCTCAAAAGAGTTACGATGTAACTTTCCTCTGCTTTAATTATTTCATTTTAAACACAATAACCTTGTATTAGTATTTTAAATGAACTTTGTGGTGTGTTCCTATAAACCTCATGAACTCTTTCGTCCACAGGACACCAAGTGGTTTAAAACTTATTTGCATTCATTAAATGCAACGTGATTCTACAGTGAGTTAGGTTTGTTTTCATTTTTCATTTTTCTTTTTAGAATTATGCTTTTTTGGTAGTGTGATTTAGGGATTGAAGTTTGTTCGTGATGCTTATACAGTAGCGTCTCTTTCGTGGGTCTTCAATCTTTATGGAGCAAATTTGGAAGTTCTAGCTCACAATTCTACTTTTCTCTTCACCTTTTAATGCTTAGTACAAAGGGACTTTGTATAATTCAAGTGGGGGGCGGAGTTGTTGAATTATCTCTTGAATTTTATTTTGCCCTCGTTTTTCTAGTTTATTTTGAAAAATTATGCCATTTTAAAATTTTGACATGTTTTTCTTAACCTAACTAGATTAGACCTTAGCAAGCACGTACAACCCTTGATATTATATGGTGAGATTATCCTTATCCGTTTCCAATATTTTACCCAATCCACAAATTATGAGTGTCTTGGTAGCTTGTAAACTTTAGAACTTGGCCTTTGCATCATTTTGAGACCATAGGCGAGGTATGTTGAGTTAGCTCGATGTATTTGGACTTTTCAGTTTTAGAAGGCAATATTATAGGATTATCCCCAAACAGCCTACCATTGTGTGTCTATCGATTAGTCACCTCGACTTCTCGACCCCATGTGAAACCCTTTTGTTGCACTGCACCTTTGGTGCAAGATACCCATAGATACACCCTTCTGAGCCATTCCTTTTGACACCTAATATATTGTTTCGATACACTATACACCTTAGCACCACGTAGTCTTTATTTGTGATTGGGAAGTCATCATTTGCTAAAGTTCAAGGTTAGAGTGGAAGGTTCGGAAATCAAGCTTTCATCGACAACATTCACGAAGATCATTAGAACCCCCGAATTGTGTTCATCTGGTGGGGGATATTATGTTTAGTATTTATTGTCATGTTGAAAAAAAAGTGATTCAAAAAAAATAAAAATTAATAAATAAATAAATAAATAAATAAAATAGTTGTTATGTTATTGTAAAGTGCATTGTTATAAACACTATGTTATGAGCTTCATAGATTTAGTATCGAGGAGGCCACCTCGGTCACATTTGAAGATTGAAGTTGGTAGTTATGCAGTGATTGGAGAAAGGTAGTGTGCCCATCAGAAGCGTCCTCTAATGGCACATCTACCCATATTTCATGATCCGATTTCTTGACTTCAAAGCTTGAACTTTGGGTGGATGGTAAGTGGTGATGACTTGGTTATAAATTTAGACTACACTTTGTTTTTATACAAATTATATATCCCATGTCTTATCCTTCCCTTTAGTCATGAAGCGTGTCTAGGTGATGCAGCGAGCAATCTTTGGTGTCTTTGTCATGGATTTGGTCATGTATCATTGATTTTATCCACTTCGCCGTGACATGTTAGTAATGACGAGTCACCCCAACCTTTAATAGTGTCTACCCATATGCCTTCGGTGTTTAGCCCTTAACTCTAGTGGTGGAGATTTGTGTAACCACCAAGCTTATGATATAATACATGCTATGACTGTGCGATTGAGTGATCACCCCGAAATTGACACTTAGAATAGTTGAGAGATTTGAGCGTTTTGTTCCCCTTTTAGGTGAGGTATTGACTTTGTTTATTCTAGCATAAGGGATTTGTAAACTTATATTTTCTAGGTTATGGGATATATCTTTTTGGAAATCTTTCTAATAAGGTCTACTTGAGGGCAAGTAGAGTTCAAGTGGGGGATATTTGATAACATCAAATAATGAATTATAAGTGTCAATTTCCCCGATAATGTTGTAATTTATATCATTTATATGGATTTCACGCTTGTTTCCATTGTTTTCCACTTTCAATAAATTAGAGCATTGGAGCTAAAGAGGCAGGCGGAGAAATATCTAAAGATTTATACAGTATGCTACTTTGAAGAGATTCTGGCGTAACTCATCTCTCACATTCTGCCGTAACTATTAGCATTGACTCGAAAACCAACTTATCTGTAGGTTACGGAAAAACTCTTCCTAAAGGTTACGACGTAACAATATTAGGTCAAATGAGGTTCCATGCGGCGATACTTACAGTAACCTACACTACATCATTAAACTATGGTTAGCAACCACTTTCGTAGGTTACTTGCAGTAACCGGAGATCTAGTCACAATCACGATGAAATAGAAGGTTCTGCTTAACTTTCATATTAATTAGTAAGTAACGGATCAGCCTGCGTACCCCGAATTCCGAGCATTTCCTAATCATCCCATTCCATACAACACTTTTCGAATGGGAAAAGCTCAAGCAGTCTAAAGGAGCATCACGGAGGAGGTGTCTCGAGGGAGAAATCACTCCCCTACGATAAGCATTAGCGTTTTATAATTCTTTTACTTTCAATTCATGTAATTTACCTTTGAATATTGGGTGGTTTGTATGATTAATATGAGCGGCTAAGCACCTCTTTGGTCTTGCCTTGAATTATGATTCACTTAATTGTTTTGTTTGAGTTTATATTACTTAGTACTGATTATTTCTAAGTGTATGCATGCATAGTTTATTGGTAGCTACCATTGTTTTGGTAGTTTTGAATGGCGGTGATAGAGGCCCGATTACCTAGAGATATAACAGTGACCACCCCTAGGTGGTGATTTGAGGCGTGAAGGAGTAGATATGATAGCTGTGACCTTTT
>OU343224.1:206091987-206309610 GCA_910596185.1 Chrysanthemum makinoi
AGCTAACTAAATAACTAGTAAATAACGTAACTAACGAAAAGTCTACGAGCTAACTTAAGCTAGATAACATTTGGGGTGACCGACTCTTCACTATGGAATTTTCTAATTCCTAACACAAGAAAAGCTCAATAAAACTGTTAAGCAAAAGCAAGAACTTCAAGAAAATGTAAAAGTGTTTAAACAGGAGTTTACTGCTAAGGAATCAAAACTTTTAAATGACTTATCCAACCTAAAAACATTGAAAAACAAACTGTACATACAAAGGAACACCATTCAGACTGTTCACATGATCACTAAGCATAGAGTCTTAAGTGATAAGCATAGTATTCTCCTTGTAGAGGAACCCAATCCCGAGTATGGTAAAATAGCTAGAAATGCTCAAAAGGTAGTCTATGATGGTAATGAGATTCTTAATCCTAGGCAAACACCATCATGTATAGGAAGCACTGAAGAGGATAGAAAATTAGAAGATGCCTCTAGGGAGAAAATGGCAAAGAAGTTAAATGATTCTTGGTGTACAAAGCATAATATAAAGTTTAAACCCCATGATTACACTAAATAAAACTGGATAGCCTTGAATATGTTTAAACCTCAAACTCTATTAACCCCTGAGCAAGTATTCTGGAAGAAAGATTTGGATAAGCAAAAACTCGATAATCTTATTGAGAAGAATCCTCTGTTAGGAATTGGAAATTCCATATTAAAGTGTCGGTCACCCCAATTATGGTCTAGCATATTTTAGCTCGTAGACTTGTAGTTATTTACGTTATTTAGTAGTTTATTAGTTAGTGTGTAGCGTAGATTAGTTTAGTGTAACACCGTGGAGGAAGGACGGTCTTTACCCACTTTTGATCCACAAGGCGATAGGAGGTCGTATGATCGTATCTATAAATACCCCTTCCATCCATGGAAGGGGTGGAGCTTTAATCTAACCTACATTTTGTTCTACAAGTCTCTACCAAGAAATCTCCCAACTCTCTACTTTCTCTCTCTAATGGAAAACATGTATTTTGATCATCCAAGACCACCCGAATCATCAACACAATAATATATCGATCCTACAATTGGTACCAGAGCCAGGTTTTTGTGTTTAGATGATTTATAGTGGTTCTGTTTCATGTTTTAAAAACTGTTTTGTATTGGTCGGATAATATCTTTCGTATCATGTGGGTAAACTGTTTTCAACAATATTTAATGTATCCTTTTGGTCAAAATATCTCATGGTCCATCACTGTTTACAAAATCTGTCTTTTCTCATGTCCAAGTCAGTTTTTCTGTAATGTTTATTTTGTACCAAAAGTGAAGTCTAACGTTGGTCAACTGGTCATATCTGCTTTGTCAAAATACTGTCAAATGGGTCAAAAGTCATATGTTGCAGTTTCTGTCATGCTTTTTCTGGGTTTATCATGAATATGGTCGGAAAGTAGTCGGAAAATTCACCGAAAAAATTTAAATGGTCAAATATTCTTGTTGGCGAGTTGGTCTAATCTGCTAGCGACTTGTCATTAACCTGTGTAGCGAGTTGGGTCAATCTACCTAGCTTAATTTGTATTTACTTCGTAGCAACTTGTTGGCTAGTTAGCGACTTGTATGGTCTTAAAAGGCTAGCGATTTGCTTAAGAAAAAAAAAACTAGCGACTTGTTTTGTAAACTGAAGTAGCGAGTTATGATGCTAGCGACTAGTCTTTACTAGTTAGCAACTTGTGTTTGTAAACAGGAAGGTAGCGACTTGTGTGTTTTGGAAAGGGTTAGCGACTTGTAACTCTAAAGACTAGCGACTTAACAGAAAGGATGAAGAAGAAGATTCATTAAACTGACACGACCACTATATCAAAAACCATTTACCAAATACCAAACATGACTTCAATTGACCTCAGCTTATAAAAATCATCATTCCACAACATTTTTAACTGATCCGAAATCCATCTCCAACATCAACCCTCAGTCTATTCTAACTCATCACCATCTCCAAACAATCTCAAGACTCAAAAAGATTAAGTACAAGGGATCTCAATTGTTCAACTCTATACTAATCTTTCAAAGATGTTTTTTTTGTGAACACATCATCATCGATCCATGTGGAAATAATATTCCCGTTTTATATCCGAACCGGTTAAAGGAAAGAACAAAACTTTACAAGTTTTATCCTACCTTTCGTTCGTACCAGTTACAACATAATACAAAGAATACCTACCTGGTTTTAATTAATCATGAGGAGATGTCATCAAACCACTCCTAGAGCCATCTCTGTGGCTGTGATTTCGAGCTCGTGCCATCTCTGTGGCAATCAAGAAGGTGCTCGTATAGTGGTGAGAGATATGTCATATCTGCTTGAAGATGAGATGGGATAATGTGATATAATAAGAGATAGATGCGTTCTTTTTGTGAGGAATGGGAAAGTGGTAGGCGATATAATAAGAGATATATTTGATGTGGTAGGGTTAGAGTGTTTTAGGTCAAATAAAAAGTTTGCATATCACACGTTTTATTCTAACCGGATTTGAGGAGTTTTTTTGGATCAAGCATCATTTTTAAATGGGCCTTGGGGTATGAACCGGACACATTGGGTTAACTGCAAACCTGTGTCAATTGGAACTTTTGAATGGGCTTGTCCTATGGCTTAGATGATTGGTATTAAAAGTTCAATAAAATTGTAAACCAAAATGCTATTCGAAATTCATCTTTTGGATACAAATCTTATTTAGTCTAAATGAATGGTATGTTTGGTATTGGTATATTTTCACGGAGGATACATAAATTCACGGCTTGAGATAAATATTCACGGCTTGAGTTATCATTTTTTTGTTATCATGGTTCTTATTCGGTATCATTGACTTGGTATTGAAGTGCCAGTTCAAACGCTTTTAATTGGACTTGGGGATCGGGTCGAATTCTCTGCAATTTGTTATATGTCAAAGATATCTGAATATATGAGATGATCATTGCAAGGAATTTACAGTGACAAGATCGGGTTGAATATTTATTTGAACCAGGCTTGAAATTATATGTTATTGAATGAAGGACTGATAGGTTTCTCTTAATTGGATCGTTATTGATGAGATTCAATCATGAGATTTGATAATGAGATTTTGGTGTATGACGTGATTTGATGATGAAATTCGATGGGTTATGAGGTTTGATGCTTTGGTTTCTTTGGTTTCTACATTTTCACGAAAGTTACTGTGTTACGGCTTGAACTTATGATTAATCAAAGTTGACTACGGGTTTGTGGTTTGTTCGGTATTTCTTATTTGAATTTGAAGTGTGGTTTTCCGGGCGTGTTTACTTATTTCATCTTCTTTCTTTCTATCCTTCCACGAAGATGACTTGTTTGGGCATTTATAAAGTGTGATAAAGACTTGGCTATTTAGTTACGTTTGTGATTCTTTCTCGCTTAACCCACCACGTAGCTATCACTTCGGTGTCTCACGCAGTTGAGAATATGTCAAGAGGTTTTGTACATTGGGTACACCGTTTCTTCTTCACAAGGATTAGTACAAGTTTAAGTAACAAATTTGGGGAATTTCACTTCATGATCAAGTTTGGCATATCGGGTTTACTTCTCCATGTTGTCACTGCAATAGCCAACAGAATGCGTGAATAATGTGTTTACCAAAGTGTTTATTGGATGATTGTTGATAATGTTTATTTTGGATAATGAACCACTGATGAACCACTGCATGTTCCCGTAAAACAGAAATTCACAGAAACCAGAATTGTCATTACACATTCAAGCGTTGTTTTGGTTTTGTCTTGATTTTGTAAAATCCCGCGAAAGAAACAATTTATCGGTTTAAATCATAGACTTGTAAAGTCCCGTGACAATGGAATCATCCCGATATAATTAAAGTGCATTTCCGGTTCGATCTCTGGTTTATTCTTGGTTTTGTAAAATCCCTTGAAAAACTATTTCTCGGTTTAAACCATAGAATTGTAAATCCGTGATGATGAACCATCCCGGAAAAAAGCGTATTTCGGGATATTATCGTCTTGCTACGGTTTACGCTTGAAGAAGGGATAAAGGGTGTACCTCAAGATTTGGGTGTTTGTTTGGATTGTCCTCATGGCAGTTTGGGTATTACAAGGTTTTACGGGGTTACGTGCTTTTAACCATGGTCGGGATGAAACCATTATCAAAGTTCATTTAAATGTCAAAGAAGGCTAGATTTGAGCGGTTGAAGATGTGACAATGGCGTTAATTCAAGATTATTTATTTGAGGTTGAAGTGAAATATCAGGCGTGTACTTAGCATCGAAGATATCGAGGATGGTTGGATGAAGATTCTTCATGATCCTTGTTCGAGCTTATTATAAAAAAAACGAAGACTTGGAAATCTGGTTGTGTTGGGTGTCTTTTACTTTTTCTTTTACCACTTGGGGAATTGGGCTCTTACCACCACAAAATAACTATCACTTTAAGGGATTATGTTGTAGTGCTCAATGTCACATTCAATTGTGGATTTTCAAGAGGTGATGTACGTCTATTACTTGATGGTTGGTTGGTTGAAGAGTATAGAGTACTTAGAGATTCAATGGAGGATGAAGTCTCACACCTCTTTGTTACATATGTGCAAGTATAAGTCACGAGTTAGTTAGTTTACTTGGGGTCAAATTCATCATATTGGTATCTCCATCACTGTCACTGAGCCTCGAATGATAATGGTGATATTTACATGTTTTGCCAAGAGATGATGAAAAGAGAGATTATGACGTATGAACACAACAGTTCATGCCTCGTACTCTAAAAAGAAAGAAAAGTGTGCGTTCCGGTCGCTTTATCTTCTTAAGAAGAAATCTTCTTATTATGACCATTCTCATCCACATGCTTCATACTTTTTTCCCGGTCATCATCAGTGAACGGGCTACCACGATTGTTTTCTCATTCCACTGCTTCGATTATAATGAAGATGGTGACATCATGTGCTTATTTTGTGGGAGAGAAGTGTGAATAGAACATTCAGATGATTTTCACTTATTTAATCAAGAATTTCAACTCGTATGCAATTCGAGGGGAGAAAGTGTGAGTTTACGCATGGTTGATTGATTTCTAAGAATAAATGGTCATACGGCTCCTAACTCATGTAAGAACCGATCTTCTTCTTATCGGGTCTTCATTACACGGAGTTTCTTCTAAGAGCCGTTGGTTGACATCTTCACTCGGATTGATGAGTTTATCGACAAAGTGCTAGGTTAATGCTTCACGTACACATCAACATGATGATTCCGAACAATCTCTGTTCTTGTTTGATGTGATTGGTAGTTTGGTGTTACCATCTTGTGTGTTCGTTGTGGCGTTGACATTTCCTTGATGAACATCTTTATGTTCTTGTTTGATTAGGAGGGATTTTAGTTAAGGGGATTTGCAAGATGTAAGTTAATTGGGATGCTTTTGGTGGGATGCTTTTTGGTGTGAGTTGAAGATGTTAACACTTATTCCCCATTCGACAATCTTGAAGAAGGTCGAGGAGTCTACGGTCTGTTACATTTTCGATACATGTTAGAAGACTAAAGACGAGTTGCATTTAAAGATCTAAAGACTTCTTCTTAATTCAAGCATTCATCATAAAGATTGTCGGTTTAGGGGAGAGCACTGATTGGGGGAGGGTGAAATGTCAAATTTAATCCCCAATTAGACTTGCTCACATTATTCAGCATGTTGATTCTCACAAAGACTCCAAGCGTTCTTCTCAATAGATTTCTAGTATTTGGGCTTTCAAAACCAGCAAGGGGGAAGGAGACACGCATCTAAATGCGAGTAAACTTGATGAACTTAATACTTCTAAGTAATTGAAGATATCCTGGGAAGACAAATGTTATTACTGGTAGAAACTCAATGTTTGACTCATGACGAGTAAACTTGATGAACTTAATTCTTCTAAGTGATTGAAGATATCCCGGAAAACAAATGTCATGACCGCAGAGAAACTCAAGGTTTTACTCATCAAGGCGTTTAGTGTTATTATTCCAACTATGTGGGGGAAGTGATGATAGAGAAAGTTTCTGAAGATGAAAGAGGTACACAAGTGTGTGATGATTTTGATGTTATCACAATCATCGGGGAGAAGATTGTGTACATTGGGGCGCTTCGATGTTTCACTGAGTGCTGTCAGTGATTGAGATATAATCACTTATTCGGAGTTGAAATCCGAGAATAGTCCTCCGCAGAGATAATCAGTGATGATTGGCGCTTCTTCAATGTTATCGGTTATTCTCTCTTTGGGCATTGGTGCCGGGTTCTTGAGCTTATACACTTTCTTCGGGGGGAGAGAAAATTATACATCGGGGTTATTCTTTGGCTATTGGACTTAATCTTCTACTTTGATGGTATAAGTTTCTTTGTCTTAGGGTATGTGTATTCGGTTCGTTGAGCTCTAGTCTAAGAGCGACATCAATTCATCTACTGGGAAGTGGTCTCTTGAAAACTCGTTGGGGATGCATTGCTTGACTTGATGGTAATGAAATTTGAGAAGAGTTATTTATGTGTGGGATGATCGTTCTTTGTTCTTCTATTGGACGATATAACCCTGAACGATGAATCACGGTGATTATTCTTAAAAGGAGCAGCAAGTTCAATGATAATGGTGTGCTTCTTTGTGCACCTGGCTTAGAGAAGCTTGAAAGAAAGCTTTGAATCAGCTCCGACTAAAGGATTTTCGGTTTGGGGAAGCGCCAAAGTCTCACTTTCAGATGGTTCAATTTCTTTCTTCAATGCAAGAGCCTGAAGCTTTGGTGAAAGTTTTAGGGATGATGACTTCTATCTTACAACGAGTTTTCGATATCCTTATCTCGATTTTCGTATCATCATCTTCTTAAACTATATCATCTACTCTATCTTTGTATATATTTTCGAAAAACAAAATACAAAAATATAAAACCAACAAAAAGAAAATAGAAAAATATAAAACCAACAAAACCCATAAAAATCAAAAATTTGAAAAATACCAAAAATATGTTTTCTCAAGACATTTCTTCTGGTATCGATAACATCTCGGTCTTAGAAATGTCATTCAATAATGGCACGGGACCATAGATGAAGTTCGAAGCAGGGAGGTGTAAATATTATTTTCCAAAACATGTCACAAACTATGGCTTCTGAGTTATTTCGGTGTAACCAGCGCTTAAACCATGGCTTGCTATTATTTCCGATAGCAACCCGTTTTCAAAGAAAGTCTTTGGCTATACAAATTTTCAAAAATATTTCGTGCACTTATCCTAAAACTATTTGAGGAAAGTATGTCAGAAGGGCTGTTGTTCCTACACAAATGTTTATCCGTCTAAAATTCTTCAGAAAAATATTTGTTGTTTTCCAAAAATGGTGGTAAATGAGTTGCTTGTAAATCAATAGGTTCGAGTTTTGCATTGAAAACTCAATCAATGACTTCGACCCTTAACCTTTTCAAATGAGTCATTGATTGAGGGGAAAATGTTTTCAAATCATATCATCGCGGGATATCTAATTATCCTATATACTTAAATGCTAAACATGTTAACCTACGTTGAAGGACTAGGTGCCTAGGATATGATTGTTAGGATTAGATTATTAGAGTTTGGAAAACACATTATTCCCATACATTTATATGATCTGATTGATATGTTTCATTGACTTTTATTAGTCGATTGTTGTTTGGTGATGTCGACCCTACCATCAACAATATATGTTCACTAGTATAGTATATTGGTATAAATGTTCCCGATCCGGATCCTTATTGATGATGATTGGATGCCGAAAAAGCGAATGAGAAGCGGGCTTAATGAACTTTCAAGGGAGTTGGCATAAATGCAGGCATAAATGATCGCGTCAACGATGGTTTTCTTCTAAGTGATTGGAAGCGGGCTTAATTTGACCGATTGAATAAATGCAAGCGATAAAGTCTCATTGCATCGGAAACGGTTTTTCCTGGAATACAATAGCAACAACAACAAAGCGACAACTTCCTGCGTATCTTTGTGCGAGATAATTGAGATAATATCATTTTCTTAAAACAATTTTGAAAATGTTGTTTTGAAAAATGGAAAAATATTGGTTTTGAAGATAAATTGGATTTAATTTTAAAATCACGGGACTTCATTTTATCAAAACTTAAGTCACTCAATCAACGACTACGGTCATCGATTGAGGGAGAGAGTGATTTAAAATAAAATATTTTCAAACGATATTTTCTTCATAAAAAGTTCGTTTGTACAATAAAAGTGGTGATCTAAAGATTTAATGTTATGTCATGGTATGATTTTTCATTAAGAATCAAGATCTTTCAAAATGAAATTTTTTCTATTCTTGTTTGATTATGAAATTGTTTTATTTAACTTAAAGATCTCTTAAAACTATCATACGACACCAATCTTTAATGTCGTAATTGGTCCTCATCATCATTTTCAAAATCAAATCTTGCTACGTCTTTCCCCAAAATTTTCTAAATGATTTAAATCTTTTGGGATCACAAATCTCAAATGGTTTGAAATTTTTGATCGGGGGAGAGATCGTGATTTAAATCTCAAATATGTTTTAGTGGAATCAGTTTTAGTCCTTTATAGGCACTTCTGCCTTCATGTGCCAAACGATTTCAAATACATGATGCACATGTTGAGGAGGATGATTTATCCAAAAACAAGATGAGTATTTAAACACGCCACCATTCTCCCATGTTTTATAAACCTGATTAAATCACTTGAGATCCAAAATCTCAAAGGGTTTGATATTTTGATCGGGGGAGAATTTGTGATTTAATAATGAAAATATAAGATGATAAGTTTTGATTTAAACAAGTTCTCTCTAATATGTGCCAAACTCTTTCATTTATTGATGCACATATTGAGGGGTAGCGAATGGTTTCTTAATGGCTTGTGTGATCGTAAATGTGCTTCAAAAGAACTTTTGCCTCTATGTGATAAAATGATTTCAAATATCCTACGCACATATTGAGGGGGAGAATTTACCAAAGAAAATCAAATGGCTTTTTCTATGAAAATTGTGATCAAAGAAAATATTTCAAAGTCCTCTTGCCTCCATGTGCTAAACATTTTCTAAATCATATGCACATGTTGAGGGGGAGGTTTTCTAAATGATCAAAACTATTAAGGTACAAAATGCTTTGATCTCGTATCACAAGTATCTTGATTGTTTTTCCAAATGATTTTTAAATTGGTTTTAAGGAAGAATGAACTGTACCAAAAGACCGACCAATTTACTTTATGCATGGTGTTATAAGGATGGTTAGGTTAGGTATTAGTTCCCACGATGCCGCCGTAATCCGGAGGGATCTACCCAGGGACAATCCACTAGATAGTGTAGAAGTCCATAGGTATATTGAAAAAAGGAGAAAAACGAGAAATGGGAAGAGTGCCGCATCGAGTTCCGAGCTAGTAATCTGGAATAAACCTAACAAGGTTCTAGTTATGAAGTCTCGCAAGCAATCAAGGGGTTGAAGAATGATAAAGAAATGAAATGAGAAAAGGGTGAAAAGAAATAGCCCTCCAATAATTCAACCTTAGGGCAAACACCGGGTTCAATACATATGCTACTGGTGGTTACTAAGGTAACACTGGTATTGAAGACAAGACATCATGGGCCCGGACGACCGCACTAACCTTCCCAAACCACTCAAGTTCCTCTTAAAAGGGCTTGTTTCATTCTCACGGGGAACCTACATAATCTATCGACTTTCTCTGAGAGATAGTTGATATTGAAGAAGGAGACCCTCTCCCTAGTCTCCGGCATAGGAAAAAAATGTGCACAATTGAGTCTAGAGCCAAGAGATCATCCACAATATCTCATTAGGACACTAAATTCTTGAAGACTTGCTGTTTCACACAATGTGGAAATTAAGAACATATTAAGAGTCTTATGCATTATCCTTGTGGTATTGCCAGAACATCCGAGTGATATGTAAAATATTCACGATGAAGATGGAAATCCTTCTAGAGCCAACATCAAACAAGCTCTTGGTAGGTAACATGTGAGATCTTCTCGTAAGATCAAACTGGTGACAATCGGACAAAACGATGGGGCGATTCAATCTTGAATCAACCTTGGTCCAGGAAATGAATTGATGAATACTTTTGGAAAAACCGTTCGATGTGCAAATCTTCTTTCTCTAGCACGTCGAATGTGTACTTATGTTTTCAAACACAAAAAGTATCTCGATTGAAAAAGTACTTTTGGAAAAACCGTTCGATGTGCAAATCTTCTTTTCTCTAGCACATCGAGTGTGTACTCTTTTCAAATACAAAAAGTATTTTGATTGAAAATTGATCTTTCTCATAAAACCTTCGTCGATTGCAAAAATCTTACTTCAAGCAATACGCCATTGTTTTTCATATCATTTTCATCAATCGTGAATCTCAATTGGCCGGTTCACTCACCGTGTTGTCTTCTTTGAGACGCGGTTTGAGAACAGCTAGAACATACCGTGGAAACCCCGCAAGGAGATTCTTTGGAATCCTACCGATCAGGCATTGTACCGATCAACGGGGAACCGTGGGTCGTGTACCTCAATTCAACGAAAGTGATCAAAGACACTTTCGTGTGTTTTATTGCTAACTGTTGTTTGCGGGTACATTTGGACGGTTGCGGTGATCGTAATTGAGGAGTCAATCCAAAGCCGCATGCTCACAACATCCACTCTTAATTGAAGAAATCATGACTGGTGCATATATACAGAACCTGACTCAGATATTTCTTATACTATGTTCCTGCTGCGCTACTGCAAATATCTTGAACCAGTAAAGCTTCCGCTACTCTGATGGAAAGATGTCATGATCCTGAAAGTGTGAGCATGTCGGTCCAAAAGTCACAACATCACATGATGGCAACACAATAAAGGGTGATCCAGAGATTTACTGTGGCTGATGATCTCAATGAAAGCTTGAAGATCATCAAAGATGTGGATCAGTTCAAAGACCTCCACTTAAAGTACAAATCTATGCGGACTTTGAAGAATCGCTACACAAGCACAAAGAATGCGGAATTTGAAGAATTGAAGTCTACGAGCTTGGAACTAAAGACAAAGATAGAATGCTAGGATGCAAAATGTATTTCATGGGGTGACCTCCCTTAGGGGGAGATTGTTAGGAATTGGAAATTCCATATTAAAGTGTCGGTCACCCCAATTATGGTCTAACATATTTTAGCTCGTAGACTTGTAGTTATTTACGTTATTTAGTAGTTTATTAGTTAGTGTGTAGCGTAGATTAGTTTAGTGTAACACCGTGGAGAAAGGACGGGTCTTTACCCACTGTATACCAGATCCACAGGCCGATAGGAGGCTGTGTATTCTGTAACTATAAATACCCCTTCCATCCATGGAAGGGGTGGAGCTTTTCAATCTAACCTTTCACATTTTTGTTCTACAAGTCTCTACCTAGAAATCTCCCAACTCTCTACTTTCTCTCTCTAATGGCAAACATGTATTTTGATCATCCAAGACCACCCGAATCATCAACACAATAATATATCGATCCTACATCCTCCATGTAGGAAAATGCCTCCAGCCAGTGTGTATCCCCTAAATACATGTATGCATTTAGTGCCCAGAACCCTTTCGAATCAAAGCAAGACCCTAATCAGCCTATATGTAGTTTATTAGTTATTTGTTGACTTTGAGAAAACATGTAAGAAGAGAATTACACCCACAGGGATTACTGAAGGGGAAAGGGGTTTTGAGCAAACTAAAGAGTGTTATTTAACTGAGGTCATGCCTTTCTTTAAACAATTAAAAGATCAATTTGAAAGTCTTCAAAAGGCTATAGATACAGAAGTTAAAGAAATGAAAAGAATGTTTAAAGAAATGGAAAACAAGGTTAGAATATATGAAAGTGAGCTTAAGAGAAATGAGATTGAGAGGAAGAATATTCACATCCTGAATGATAATTTGATTTCTAGATATATTGCTCAAGATGTGTTCTACACTGTTACGAATTATTCCATTACTGCTTCTCAATTTCATGAATTGTCTATTGCTTTAAAAGTCTCCCAAGATCGTGTCATTGAGCTTGAAACAAAAAATTCAAAATTGCATGACAAAATCGAAAAGGATGATCATGATAACATGGTCAGGAATTTTTCTAAATTAGAAGTTGATCATCTTGATTTACAATTAAAATATCAACATCTTAAAGAAAGTGTTAAACCCTCAAATGCCAAGACATCTTTAGATGCTCCTGAGTTTGATGCAGTTTTTGAAATAAACAAACGTGATGAACAAATTCGAGCTCATTGTAACACGATCAAAAGGTTGAAAGCTCAAATTTCACAATTGAAGGGTGAAAAGAATGAAGTGATTGGCCCTCGTATGCCTCACCTTTAGATTCTCAAAATTTCCAACTTCAAAACATGATTAATAAACTGCAAAAGGAAAATGAATGTTTTCAAGTTGAAATTTCAAAAGTTAATGCTCAAAATAAAGAATTATGTGATTCACTCAAGGTTAATCATGATAATAATAGTGAAAAGGTAACTTCTTTGCTTAACGAAATTGAGAATCTGAAGCGTGTAGTAAAAGGAAAAATGCCAATCACCACTGGTGAGAATGTTGCACCGAAGGTGCCTGCTTGTTCTAAATATGTCAGAATCAGAAATATATTCATCCTTATCTTCGGAATAATGAATTTTCATATCAAACATATCTTTCGTACCTCAAGGATAGTCTAGAGTGCCTCTGTGAGATTGTTGAAGATGATAAGATAGAGAAACCACTTGATAATGTTGTTGGGCATGCATGCTTATATGCCAAACGATCTCAGGAACTCTTAGAATGTGTGATTGCAACATGTCCTAAATTTGGTACTAGGAAAGATAGAGAAGTTATGCCTTGTTCTATGCCTAAAGTCAAGCATGTGACCTTTGATGTGCCTCTGAAAGCCTCGAACCCAGACTTCTAGACCAGAAAATCAAATGGCAAGAAAAACAAACTAAGGCTCCGTCCATCACTTCTATAGATGTTAAGATTAACACTAAAGTTAGCGGGTCAAAACCTAGAAGCAATGCAAAGAAGGATAAGATTACGCAAACTAAAAGTGATCATGAAAAGGAAGTGAAAGAACACCATAGGGACAATAAGTTTGACTTGAACAAAAAGAATCGTGTTGGTTCTAGTATTAGCTCTAAGATTACTGAAATTAATTCGAAGTCTTATGCTGTTTGCAAAACATATAAAGAATGTCTATTTTCTAGTAATCATGATAAATGTGGTGTGTTATTTCTGAGGTCTAAGAATCAAAACCCGGTTAAGAAAGTTTGGAAGCGAAAAGATTAAGCAATCCGAAACCTACAGGAAGGTTTTTACCAATATAGGATTTCGTGGAAGCCCACAGTCGAATATTCACGCATAGCAAACCTTGCTCCTTAACTAGATCCACTATGCCTAGAGTAGTGCCTGTTAAGGTTTGGAAGCCAACTGGTAGAATAATCCCATTAGGTACACAATGCCCTTTAACTAAGTCTGATGATTCTACTAGTTTAGCTCCTAGTGATAATGCCATAGCAACTAGGGTTTCTGCTGATTCAAAGATTGTTTGCGCTAACCAAAAGGAACCCATTTTCACATAGGGATCCAATGTTTTCAAATTTCCACCTTTGTCTGTGTTCCAATGCAGGTCATACAAATCATCCGTTGGTATTTGAATTAAGGGTACTCTAAACAGATGAGGAGAAATGACTATGACGTTTGAACACAACAGTTCAAGCCTCGTTCTCTAAAGAAAAGAAAAGTATATGTTTCAGTGCGCTTTATCTTCAAAAGAAGTGAAATCTTCTTATGACGTCTGTTCACATCAGTTCAGGCCTCGTACTTCATCATTATGGCGTCTGTAGATAACACTTCCGGCCTCGTTCCTCAAAGAAAAGAAAAGTGTACGCCTCAGTGCGCTTTATCTTCAGAAGAAGAGAAATCTTCATTTTTATGACCATTCTCATCGACATTCTTCATCAACAAGCTTCATGTTTTTCCATGCTCATTCAATCCTCAAGTGGATCTACGTTCATTGGTGTATATTCTTATTCACTTGCTCAATCAAAAATGGCAAACTTCATTTGCAATTTTTGAGGGGGAGAAGAGTGAAGAAACTAAATGTCAGTCATCAAGGGATCTGCTTACCATTGATCATATTTTTATTCCTTTGCCAAATCAAAAATGGCAACTTCGGATGCAACTTTTTATGTGGAGAAGAGTAAATATACTACATGTTGATGGATGCTTGAGTTATGGTCATACGACTCTCCAACGCCTAATGTCTTCACTCACTAAGGATAACTGGGATTTACTATTTGGGATTCATTGTTTTCAAGATATGTTTGATGAGTACTTCCAACCTCCAACGAATGTTGATCATCCAGTTTCTGAAGCTCATGCTCCGGTTCCTATTGACTCAACTGATTTACCATCTAAGAAGTACTTCTCGGAATTCTCAAGAAACCTTATCTCCGCTATTTCACAAGGCGTTGATAATGACTATCATGATATTGTAGTTGCACTATTGAATAATGATCCGTTCTTTGGTATTCCTTTGCCAAATCTTCACGGATTATTTTTCCTCTCATTGTGCACGCTATAAATCAACCTCATGAACATTAAGGAAAATGACTACCTCATCCGCTCGAAGACATTATTGGTGAATCTTCCAGATCAGTCTCTACATGTATACCTTTAGGAAGAATGCATTGATGTTGAGGAATCATTTGTTCCGGTTCATTCAGTGGGTCAATGTACATCCGATTATATGTTTATTCACGTGTTGGGCCTTTGACACAAGTTGATTACTTCAGAGTTAATCATTTATCACTTATTTGAGATTGAACTTGACTTTCACCAAGGTGTGTTCTTATTTGATAACTTGCTCGGGCTTAAGAATTTGAGTTGAAGTCTTGGTTTATCTAGTTACCAGCAGTCGGCATGTATGGTTGAAGACCTGGTTAACTATCACTTTAAGGAGTTACGTTGTTTTACTCAGTGTCACACGCAGATGTCGTTGTGGATAATCGCAAGAGGTGTTAATGTCTCATACTTTGGTTGAGTATCGAGCACTTAGAGATTTGCTTGGTGCATAAATTCTCAACATCGTTCTTCCATCATTAAGTGCAAGCTTAAGATACAAATGTGGGAATTCAACTTCAGTTTCAAGTTTGGTATATCGGGTTTTCTTCTTTAGTGGTCACTTCAAGATGTCTACATATGGGTTGATAAAGATAGTTAGAGAGAGTTTCTGTAGCAGTTGATTCTCACAGGATTCAGTTGAGTTAATTGTTTGTTCTTCTCTATTTCAAGAGTATTTGGCATGTATTATGTGTTGCTGATTATGAGGTATCAAAACCAGCAAGGGGGAAGGAGATATACATCTAAACACACAATGAGTACATATGATGAACTTAATACTTCTTCTCTATTGAAGTAATCCCGGGAAAGACAAATGTCATAACCGCTTAGAAACTCAGTGTCTTAATTCGTGGTGTTTGGTGTTATTATTACAACTATTTGGGGGAAGGATGTATCATTCCAACTATTTGGGGGAAGGATGTATTATTCCAACTATTTGGGGTAAGTGGTCTCTTAACACTTTTGGTATGTGTTATCTCAGCCTTCAGTAGGAAGAAATATGATAAGAATATTTGGATCGTGAGATGATATTGCTTATCGGCATCTTTTATATGGTTTATGATAAAGTGCTTCTGGTTATTGCTTCATGTACACAATGTAATGATGATTTCGATGAGATCGCAACCATCAGGGGAGAGATATGTGTACATCAGGGACACACAACATGTTCACATGATCGAGCTTAATCAGATATTCCGGAGTTGACATCCACAGAAATAATAAGTGACTCAACATGTTACTTGGATGTCATCGTCTCTACTCTTGCTGGGTACATGTGTACATCATGTTGGTTATATGTAAGATAATTAGAATGCATTTTGAGAAATGAAGATGTTGATATATTGTTCCCCTGAATAGACAACTGCTCAATCTCGAAGAGTAATGTGTACATCGGGGACGCACAGCAAGTTCATGGGATCGGACTTAATCATTTTTTCCGGATTTGATAACTGCAGAGACGATCAATGTTTCAACTTGTTACTTCGGTGTTCTCGTGTTCTTCGGGGTGCTGAGCTTCATTTAATGAGTCCGTTTTTCTTCAATTCTACTTCTTGGGGAAATGGTCTTTATTCTTAGATTGTCGGTTTGGGGGGAAGCTACCAAAGATTCACATTTAGAAGGCTCATGTTCAGACGATTTTCTTAGAAGCCTCGAATGCTTTGGTGGAGAAAGTTTAAGAGATGTTGATTCCTTTCTTCTACAATGTGTTGAACGATATCCTTATCTCGGTACTCATTTTATCATCCTCTTAAACTAAATTATCTTCTTTGTATATATTTTATCAAAAAGCAAAATACAAAATTATAAAACCAACAAAAAGAAAATAGAAAATTATAAAATTTCAAAACCCATAAAAAATCTGAAAATTTTGAAAAAGCATAATTTTTTTTTATATCATGTCATCTGGTTTTGATAACATCTACGGACTTTTAATTGTCATTCAATAATGACACGGGTCTTTAGATGAAGTTCGAACAGATGTAATAAATTTTTTTAATTTGATTTAACAAAAAAAATAAAAAATAAAAAATAAAGAAAAATAGATGGAGAAAAATGATGGTTTATTGTCATTTCAGGCAGTAACCCGTTTTAAAAGAAAGAACAGAGCTATGCTTAATCTTATTTTTAAAACCTCATGCTCTGATTCTAAAAACAAATGTTTGTCGCCAAAAAGACGAATGTATCCTTCACAAATATTTTTCCTTCTAAATATTCTTCTGAAAAATATTTGTCATCTAATGAAAACAAAATTGCTTTGAAAATAACTCGGACTTTATTTTTTGAAAATCATCTGGACTTATCAATTGTCAAAATCTCCAACACTCAATCAACAACTTATGTCATTGATTAAGAGGGAGAATGATTTCAATCAAATCAAAAAGGTTATTTTTCAAACAATTGGCACGTAGACGAGCAAGGTCTATTTTTGGATAATCAAAAAGAAATTTGTTTTGTACAATTAGACCCAGACCTTGGCTAAGGTTATGTTTTCAAATAATATTTATGCATGTTTGAACAATGGAGTTTAAAGTTTCAGAATCTGATCCTTATCAGTTAAAATGTTTTTCAAAAGAAGTCACAATTCTCCTCAAAAGTTTTCAAAAATAATTTAAATCAATAGAGATCACAAATCTCAAAGGATTTGAAAATTGTGACCGGGGGGAATTTGAGATTTAAATTGGATATAAACTGATAATTCGATAAGTGGTTTAGAAATATAATAACAAGCTCACCTCCCTACATGTGCCAAACGATATCAAATTTTTGATAATTCGATAAGGGGGAGCATTTATCTTAAACCAAAAAGAATTGAAACGTGATTGATTCGTCTCTAAGTGCAAGTTCCCTCCAATATGTGCAAAACACTTTTGAATCTCGATGCACATATTGAGGGGGAGCAATCAAAAGAAAACCTCATCCTTCCCAAAATATTTCATTCAAAGTATTTAAAATACTAGATTTGATCGGAAAGTGATGATGATCATTTCAGAAAATGTTAATCAAAAGGTTAGATCTTTCATTCTTAATCTAAGATTTCAAAGTCCTCTTGCCTCCATGTGCTAAAACAACTTCTAATACGTGAAGCACATGTTGAGGGGGAGCTTTTCTAAAATATCAAAAACAATTAAGGTACAAAATGCTTTGATTTTATATCACAAGTACCTTGATTGATTTTCAAATGGTTTTCAATTGGTTTTAAGGCGGAATGAACAATACCAAAAGACCGACCAATTAATTTTATGAATGGAGATATAAGGATGGTTAGGTTAGGAATTCGTTCCCACGAACCCTCCAGAGCCGGAGGGATCTACCCAGGGACAATCCACTAGATAGTGTAGAAGTCCTTAGATATGATGGAAAAAGGAGAAAAGTGAGAATATGGGAAGAGTGCCGACTGAGATTGAGCTAGAACTGGAATAAACCCAACAAAGTTCTAGTAATGAAGTCTCGGTAAGCACTGAAGGGGTTGAAGAATGAAAAATAATTGAATGTGAAAAGGGTGAAAAGAAATAGCCCTCTATTTATTCAACCTTAGGGCATAAACCGGGTTCAATTCATATGCTACTCGTGGTTACTAAGGTAACGCCGGTATTGAAGACAAGACGTCATGGACCCAGTGACGCACTACACTAAACTTCCTAAGCTACTCAAGTTCCTCTTAAAAGGGCTTGTTTCATTCTCACAGGGAACCTACATAATCTATCGACTTTCTCTTAGAGATTGTTGATATTGAAGAAGGAGACTCTCTCCCTTGTTTCCGACATAGGAAACCAAAGTGCACTATTGAGTCTAGATCCAAGAGATCATCAATAAATCTCATTAGGACACAATTAATGAAGACTCACTGTTTCACACAACGTGGAAAGTGAGAATATATTTTAAGAGTCCTACGCATTATCCTTATGGTATTGCCAGAACATCTGAGTAATGTGTTAACACATTCACAATGAAGATGAAAAGCCTTCTTGAGCCAACATCAAACAAGCTCTTGGTGGGTGGCATGTGAGATCTATCTAATAGATCAATCATGTGACAACTGGACAGAAACGATGGGGCGATTCATATTTTGAATCAATCCTGGTTCAGGAATGGATTGACGGATACCTTTGAAAAACCGGTCGTTGTGCTCAAAATTCTTTTCTCTAGCACATCGACTGAGTAGTATGCTTTCAAAATTAAAAGGGGTATTTATGATTGAAAATTGATTTTTCCTATAAAACCTTCGTCGTATTGCAAAACTCTTTCTACAAGCAATACGCGATTGTTTTCAAATCATTTTTAATCAATCAGTAAATCTCAATTTGCTGGTTCACTCACTCCGCGTTTTCTTCTTTGAGACGTTCCGGTTTGAGAACGGCCAGAGCAGCTGCAAAACCCTGTCAAGGAGATTCTTCGGAATTATACCTGATCACAGGCAGTACTTGTACTGATCAACTGGGAACTGTGGTTCTTGCAACCTATTCAACGAAGGTGATCAAAGACACTTTCGTGCTCTTTATTGATAACTGTTTTTTGATGGGATACCTGACGGTTGCTGTTGATCAGAATTGAGGCGTCAATCCATAAGCCGCATGCTCTCACAACACGTTCATTTTCAAAGAAATCATGATAAGTGCATATCTTCATCAAGTGACTCTGATATGTTCATTACATGCTTCTGCTACGCCGCTGAAAATATCATGAATCAACAAAAGCTTCCGCAACTCTGATAAGAAGATATCATGATCCAGAAAGTGAGGATGTCGGTCCAAATGTCACAACTTCACATGATGGCGACACTACAAAGGATGAGTCAAAGATTTATGGTGGCTGATGATCTCGATGTTGGCTTAAAACTCATCATCACGTGGATCAGTTAAAGACCTCCACTTGAATTAACAAAACATGCGGAACATGAAGAATCAAACACTACGGGCTACAGAGCAAAGAACTTAATCAAGAATCCAAGAACAATCAAAATGTAATATCTGTTTGTATTCAATGTAAATTGAGGTGACCTCCCTTAGGGGGAGATTGTTAGGATTTAGAAAATCCGGTAGTTAAAGAGTCGGTCACCTCAAGTATATGCATTCGTTAGAAAGCTCGTAGTCGTAGTCATTTAGTATTAGTAAGTAGTTTGTTAAGTAACACCGTAGAGTGTTGGATCGATATACTCTGACCAAACTAACTATGTAGCTTGTAAGGGCTTAGCAACCTCGGATAAATCCTAAGTTACTAACAATGAAACACTGATATTACTCTAATAGTATGCGGAAACTACTTCAATAAAGCTAAGAAGAATAACTTAAACTTCAACGATTTTATTAATACTTTGAACCTGCTTGATACACAGATTCACTAATAACCCTAATAACTCCAATATCGTACTTTGTAAATTCTAAATCACGTATCTCTAATGCCAATCTAGGGGTCCTTTTATAGGCATAAGGAGTACCCTAGTCGGTTTACAATTACAATTCTTGTACGACAAGTAACACTAATTCTAAGAATATTCTAGATAAACATAACTTTCCATAAACGATATAGCAGTTCTTTAGCTTTGCATTACTTTGACGTGAAGCGATTACTTTGACTTCTTCATTAGCAGTACTTTGACTTTCTTCAGCACTTTGACTTTCTTCAGCACTTTGAGTTTCTTCAGTACTTTGTCTTTTATATCCCAACAATCCTCCCCTAACTTGAATTCTACTTGCTTGATTTCAAGTTCCTTTGCATTTTCAACTTTTAACAGCTTTGTTTTCAAGGAAAGATTGTGTCTTTATCTTCAGATTTGTCTTGTACTCTCGTGCTGTATTATCATCATCAAAGTAGTCTTTATAAGCAATCCTTTTCAGCAATCATTATCGCAATCTTCATCTTTTCAGCTACTCAACAACATATGGCAAATTGTACATCAGATCATAAAGTTTCAGTCTATTCTCATCAGTTCCAGGTGTGTAAACTCCTGTGACAGGTGAATCATTGAAAATTTAATGGATTTTGATGTCTCTTTACCAAAGCCATTAACTCTGGAGTAGCCAATGTTTAGATGAGTAAAACCATGGTACATTGATAACCATATGATTTTTAGCAAATCATCAGCTATCAACGGATTTGTTCAGTCTTTACCAAAAGCCGTACCCTTTTGGACTAGTTAGTTCTTGCAACCATGGTGAACTAATTACCATATAAATGGTTTTTCCACAGCCTTTACCACAAGCCATTTTCTTGTTGGCTAGCCAACTCTTCACTATTGCAGATATGGTGAGTTGATTACCATACAACTTATTGGCAAGTTGTCAACCATCAACGGATTTGAGATATCTTTACCAGAGCCGTTTGCTCATGGATTAGCCAATCCTTTTGTTAAACATGGTGGACTGATAACCTTTTGTTATGTTAGTGCAAAGCACTTTTTCCAAGTAAAACCATCTAAAAAACCATTTGTTGCTGATAACTTGTGCTTCAAAAATTATTTGGCGCTTCACAAAAATTGCTTATTTATTTTCATTAAAAGACCTTTACTGGTTTTAAGCTGCAAGCAGTATTTTGAATAAAGTACTGTTTGTCCAGCAGTACTTTGAATAAAGTACCTATTTTTCAAAAATTTATATTATAAAAATCATACCAATAATTATGCATCATCATCTGCTAACTCTGTCCATTTGATGAACAACTCAATCACCATAAGAGCTGTTTCATTCTCCTCTTCAACTTCCATACCATGATCTAGCATTCTTCTCATAAGATCTCTTGTCAGTGGATATCTTCTTTCTGCTAGCATGTGAATCATGGTCCCATCTTCTAACTCCAAAACATGCACTCCTGATTCTTCAAAGAATCTCCAGCTAGTAATCTCCTAAACTTCTTGGTTATTCCATATTGCATCAGTGCTTGTTTCTTCTGTCTCCCAGATAGTTATAAGATCTCCCAGCAAGACTAAGCCAACTCCATTTGATGGAATATGCTCAAAGTATTCTTGCACTAGTTGATACAAGTGAAACAGATCTTCTCTATCAATTAAATGCAGTGTATCCCACAGCAAATTAAACACTCTAAAGCTTTCATCTTCTCTATAGAACATAAGATAGTCTCCATCCTTTGATTCTACAACTTCAAATGTAGATATCTTAGACTTCTTTACTGCAACTTCTTTAGACTTAGGATGCTCAAAATCTATAACTCTTAAGTAATTTCTCAGCTCATCAACTATATCTGATCTCAATTGAATCTTCTTTGATAGCTGTTCATCACCAGTTGTTCTCTTTCTCTTTAAGCTCCTTTTTCTTGCATCCTCATTCTGTTTTTCATCATCAAAAGGAATAATACCAGCCACTTCCTTTTGATAAGCTTCTCTAACAGCATCATATAGATCTTTCATCAACCTTTGTAATCCAGTATGTCCTCTACCCTTCAGATAGGCCATCATAGCATTTCTTTCCTTAGCAATACTTGGTGGTCTTTGTGGTATAACAGCTGGCTTTTCTGGTATAGCAACTTCAGCATTCAATTCAGCTTGTAGCTTCCTAGCAGCTTCTTCATTCTTAGCCACTTCAATAGCTCTTATTTCTGCCAAAGTTAGCTTCTTCTTTTTCTTTGTCTCTACCATTTTACCTTTTCCTTTGTCTTTAGGATTCAAAGTAGGTTGAGAAGATGATTGCAAGACTTGAGGTTGTTGTTGTTCAGCACCTAGAATACTAATACCTCTTGGTCTTGACATGTTATGTAATATCTGAGCAACAGTCTCATCATCACTAGCAGTACGTTCTACTCTAGGTGTATCGGCTTCCTCTTCTTGTAAGACTGTTGAAGGACAACCTTCTTCTTCAAAATTTAGGGTCCTTGGTGTAATGAGCTTTTGCCTATAAGTTCCTTGAAGAGCAGCACCTTGATCATCAGTACTTTGTACACCAGTACTTTGATCACCAGCACCTTGATCATCAGTACTTTGTATACCAGTACTTTGTATGCCAGCACCTTGAGGCTCAGTACCTTGAGGCTCAGTTTGCTCAATTTTCTCAGCTTGTTTATCAACAATATTAGCTTCTTCATAAGTTTGAGCATCTTCATTTAAATTTACTTGTTCCAAATTCCTCCCCAATTGGAATGAAGAATGCTTGTGAATCTTCTTGCTTTTAGAAGCCTTCTTAAATTTTTTACCTCTCTTCTTCTGAGACTTGACCCACAATCTGTGATGTTGAACTAATGGCCATACAAAGTTCTTCAATCTTCTAAACTTGTTGTTCAACTTCATCAGTTGTGCATCTTGAGCTTCATAATCTTTCTTTAATCTCAAAAGCTCCCTAGTCAATGCATAGTTATCCAGAACTTGACCCTCAGTATCCATATCTCCCTCATCTCCTCCAGATGTTTGAGACCCATCTGTGGAAGTATAATCATTGGGAGATGATGGTGGGTTGACCTCCGGTTCTGAATCACCATGAGAAATATCTTGCAAAGATGCAGTAGGTTGAGAAGCAGTACCTTGTTGTGAAGCAGTACGTGGAGAAGCAGTACCTTAGCATACCATCTAAAATCATTCTTTAAAAGTTAAAGGGTTGATTGGTAGCTAATCCCACTAAGGCCGAGGCTATATTTGAACCAAATTGTTCCCATGAACTACTCTTGGGACTTAAGCAATGAAGTAAAACATGGACTAGATACTTCCATTGAGGACTAAACAAGGGTTTCTTAAAAGTTGTTTCAGTGAGAGACCCTTCATACCCAATATCCCTTAATGTATCCCAAGGCACTTGTTTATCAAAACGAATAGCCCCTTCTTCATCATGAAACAATAAATCTTCTCTAATCGAAGCTTCACTAACTCTAACTATCTTCCCAAAGAACCTTAGCCTGAATATAAGATTCATCATCTTCCATATGAGATCTGGTAGTTGCCCAAAATTGTTGAATCCAGGGCTCAATGATGTCAGGTTCAACCAAAAGAGCATAATTAATTAATGATCCAGTGAGGAAATCAATTATGTCATGAAAAGCGACATTGGATGGTGTCTTATCTAAGTTAGCCACCATGTTATGCTTACTAACTGTGTTACGATTCGCCATTGAATGTTGTTATAAGAGAAAATGGTGCGATGAATAGTGAATGTTAAAGAGATATGGATGGATAAGTATAAAGATGAGAGGGAAAATCGGAGGATAGTTATTTATAGGTAAGATTTAAAAAATCACAGCCCAATTAATAAAGTTACAGTTGTTTGAATTTTACCCCATCTTTTGACCGTTGGAACAGTACGTTGACAAGACTGCAGTGCTTTCCACGTAAGCAGTACTTTCAGAGTAGTACTTTTAGATAAACAATAAGCAGTACTTTTCCATCCTCTTCTTCTCAATGACAAAAACATCAAAAAGCATTGAATTGCCTCCCCTCAAACAATGCATAGGACTGTCTAACTAGCTAATAAGTCCTCCCCTTAAGTGTAACTTAATAGTTAATCATACCAATACTCACTACTAAATGATTGAATCTTGAAACATCAAATCCTTTTGTGAGTATATCAGCTACATTGTCATCTGTGTGGACCTTGACAACATTAATGAGCCTATGCTCATAACAATCTCGAATAAAGTGATGCCTAATATGAATATGCTTGGTCTTGGAATGATAAACAGGATTCTTCACAATGCATATTGTACTCTCATTATCAATGTTGATAGGAGTATTCTTAAAATTGAATCCATAATCCAAAAGTTGATTCTGCATCCACAATACTTGTCCACAACAGCTTGCAGCAGCAACATATTCTGCTTCAGTGGATGATGTTGCTGCAATAGTTTGTTTCTTACATTGCCATGAAACTAATCTTCTTCCAAGATATTGGCATCCTCCAGTGGTTGATCTTCTATCATAATTATCACCTGCGTAATCACTATCTGAAAAAGCTTCTAAGTGAAAAGGTGAATCCTTTGGATACCACAACCCTAACTTAGGTTGTTGCTTCAAATAACTAAAAATCCTCTTGACTGCATTCATATAAGAGTCCTTGGGTGAGACTTGATATCTTGCACATAAACAGACAGCAAACATGATATCGGGTCTAGATGTAGTTAAGTACATAAGACAGCCAATCATAGATCTGTAAAGCTTGACATCTACAGGTTGTCCATCTTCATCCTTTCCTAATGAGTTGATAGCTTTGATAGGTGTGGTGACTGGCCTCATGGCATCAAAGTTAAACTTCTTAAGAATGTCAGTGACATACTTGTCTTGACTAATATAGATTCTAGTACTTGATTGTTTAACTTGAAGCCCCAAAAAGAAAGTTAATTCACCCATGGAACTCATTTGAAATTCTTGTTGCATGAGCCGCTCAAATTTTTTAACCATTGATTATTTTGTAGCTCCAAAGATAATATCATCTACATATACTTGAACAAGCATTATGTCCTTTTTGTCTCTCTTGATAAACAAAGTCTTATCAATTGCTCCTCTCCTGTAACCATGTTGCAATAAGAAAGTGGAGATTCTTTCATACCAAGCTTTAGGAGCTTGATGAAGGCCATACAGAGCCTTAATAACTTTGTAGACTTTGTTTGGATGTGCAGGATCCTCAAAACCAGGAGGTTGTTTGACATAGACCTCCTCTGTAATCTTGCCATAAAGAAAGGCACTCTTGACATCCATTTGATAAACAGGAAAGCCCATATAAGATGCAAAAGCCAGGAATAATCTAATGGCTTCAATCCTTGCTATAGGAGCAAACACTTCATCATAGTCTACTCCTTCTTCTTGTCTATATCCTTGTGCAACTAATCTTGCTTTGTTCTTGATGACCTTCCCTCTTTCATCTCTCTTAACTCTGAAGACCCATCTTGTACCAATGACTTTCTTTCCATCTGGTAAATCACATAGTACCCAAACTTCTTGAAGTTTGAATTGAAGAAGTTCTTCTTGCATGGCTTCAACCCAACTCTCTTTAGTTAATGCTTGAGCTACATTCTTGGGTTCTTTTTTAGAGATAAAACAAGTGAATACACATGTTTGTTGATCCTTATGATTCATCATGTTTTGTTTATACACAAAGCTAAGTAAAGCATTATGTGGCTTAGATAAACCTTTAGCTTTGGTTCTTGTGAGTACACCTGATGTAGAAGGTCCAATGATTTGACCAGTAGGATGATCTTTATGAACTCTTAATGTAGGAGTCTGTTGAACTTCAAGATCATCATCCAAATTTGTGAAATCAGCTCCTTCATTGGATTTTGTGAAAATACCTTCATCATCTAATTCATCATCAATGTCTTCTAATCCAGGCATGTTAGGATCATTCAAATCATCAGAAGTACTGTTAATTGGTGCAGCAGTACTTTGATCTAAAGTACTGTCATCCAAAGTACTGTGAGAGTAATCTGTAGACTTACCCTTTTTCTTTGCTTCTTCATAAGCTCTTCTTTGATCATCCTCAAAAGATTTTGCTATTGTTTCTTGAAAAAGCATCCTATTAAGTTCATCTTGAATAGCTTGATCTTCAGCAGACAAAGTGGATTTTGGTTCATCAATACTTTTCTCCTTCTCAATAGATATAGGTTCTTCATCAGGAACAACATCAGGTCTAATATTGACTCCATGAACAATGTACTGTAAATCTTCTTCTTTGTGAACAACTTGATTTTCTTCTCTAACAGGAACATAGTTCATAAAAGGAGTCAAAACATCAAGATCAAACATCCAATCAGGAACTTTACCTTTTTTATTTTCTTGATCTTCTAAAAATTCAACATGAAGACAATCTTGAACCTTTTTGGTAACCTTGTTGTATACTCGAAATCCTTTGCTATTGGTACAGTATCCCAATAAATATCCTTCATCTGACTTGCCATCAAATTTGCCCAAAGAATCAATAGTATTGAGAATAGTCAGAGGACATCCAAAAGGCTTCATAAAACGTATGTTAGGTTTGTTTCCCATAGGCAACTCATAAGGTGTCTTCATCTGAGGTTTAGTGACTGATACTCTATTCAACACATAGCAAGCAGTACTTACAGCTTCAGCCCAAAATTGAATAGGTAATTGTGAATCTCCAAGCATTGTTCTGGCTGCTTCTATCAAGGTTCTGTTCTTCCTTTCTGCAACACTATTTTGCTGTGGAGTTCTAGCAATGCTAAACTCCCTCTTAATCCCTTTCTTGGCACAAAATTCATCCATTAACTTGTTTTTGAATTCAGTCCCATTATCACATCTAATACCTCTAACTTTGAGTCTCAATTGATTTTCAAGGGCTATTATTAGATCATGAATGGCATCAAAGGTTTCATCTTTAAATCCCAAGAAAAAGACCCAACTAAATCTACTTCAATCATCTGTTACAACCAAGCAGTACTTCTTCTTGTTTAAGCTTGCAACAGAAACAGGACCAAATAGATCCATGTGCAACAACTCTAAAGGATCTCTAATAGTTCTTTCCTCAATCTTCTTGCATGAAGCTTTGTGTTGTTTACCCTTCTTGCACGCCAAACATGACTGATCATTCTTGTATGTTTTGGAAGGTAAACCTCTAACTAAATTGCCTTTAACCAACTTGTTGATATTCTTGAAATTCACATGTCCTAATCTTCTATGCCATTGATGTGCTTCTTCAAGTGTTGCCTTTGCTACTAAAGAGGTTGCTCTTTGAGAAGAATTAAGACTCTTCATATCTAGACTGTACAGATCATTGGTTCTTGGTACTCTCAGTGTTACCAATTGATCATCAACAAGCTTGAACTCAGAGGAAAGAATAAGGCATTCTGTGTTAGTGAATAACACAGGGTGCTTCTTGTCACAGATCTGAGATACTGACAACAGGTTGAACTTGAGCTCCTTTACATAACGAACATTTTCAAAGTCTATGCTTCCTGCCTTGATGGTTCCTTTCCCAGTAATTATACCTCCACTAGGATCATTCCCAAATGCAACTCTTCCTCCAAAATAAGATCTAAAATCTGACAGAATCTCTTTGTCTCCTGTCATGCTTCTAGAGCAACCACTATCAACAATTAAATGATCTTTAAGCTCCTCTTCTGGGTTGCCCTGCACAAAGATGAAAGAGTTAGTTAATTTTAGGAACCCAAGCCATTACTGACTTGTGTTCCCCTTGTGGAGTGACATACTTAAATTCTTTAAGTATGTAATCTCCACTGTCTTTAAGCACATGATCAATTATTTTCGTTTGTTCCAAAACATGTGTTGGTTTTTCAACAAAACTCTCTTTTTCATCAAAATTCTCTTTTTCTTTTTCAACAAAATTCTCTTTTTCTTTTTCAACAAAATTCTCTTTTTCACCCTTACTTACTGAAAGTACTGTTTGTTCCCCATTAGTACTTTCTTTCTTAACCCAGTTGGTTTTAACTTTTTGTGTAGATTTCTTTGATCTAGATACTCTTTTTGAGGTGTAACACCTTCTAGATTGATAGTAATTGGATCTCCTAGGGCTTTCATTCCAAAAAGTGCTAGCAGTACCTTGATTGGGTGAAAATCTAGTAGTACTTTGAGAAGGTACTGCTTGAGAAACTTGTGACTTACCAGTACCTTTAAAAGTGTTGCTTGAGGGTACTGGTGGTTTGGAAAAAGGTCTTTTCTGGTGAGGGTACCTATAGTCTTTTGAGAAATTACTATGGTTAACCCTATATGAATGATTCCAAACTGGTTTAGTCTTTCTTGGCTTATGGTTGATAGATGTGGTCTTTGGGAATTTGCTTAAGTAATCTGAGTGAAAGTCACAGTCCTTAATCAAATGATCAGGACTATAACAAACAAAACATAATTTTTGACCCGTAATCCCAAAATTGCTTCCTTTAGTTCTGTGACCAAACCTATCCTGTCTTTTTGGTGAATGACCAAAACTATCCCAAAATGAGTTAGCAGTTTTTTGAAAAGTTTTTCTTGAAGGTACTGCTGAATGTCTAGCAGTACTTTGAGATAAAGGTACTGCTGAACTCTTAACATTAACATCCTTAGGTTTCTCAACTGTTTCTTTTGGGGATTCAAAATTAGATGGACCTGTAATAGATTGACAAGTAAGCTTTTTCCTAAACTCTAAATTGTCTACTCCAAAACAAGAAACATCTGTCCTAAGTGGTTGAAAACTACCAGTGGGTAAAGGAACTGCATGATAACCCTTGTCTTTCTTAAATTCAGGAGGTGTTTGACTAATTGATTCCTCATTACTAGATGTGTTTTCTTCTGAGCTAATGAGTTCATCATCACTAGTGGTTATCTCCTCTGAATCAATTTGTTCCTTATCACTAGGTGAGTTTTCTTCTGTATTGCTAAAATCCATACCAAATCCTAGACCAGTTTTAATGTGTGCTCTTTTCTGTTTTTCAACAAAACTAACATGTGAAAGACCAGATTCATTCCAACTAGCAAACTTCTCTAACAACTCATCCCTTTCTTTAGTCAGCTTTTCAATTTCAGAAATCTTACATCCTAACTTCCATTCACTCAATTTCAATTGATAATCTTGTAGCTCATATTTTTCTGCCCAAGCCATTTCATTATTTTCATGAGTTATTATTTTGGCTTCCATTGACTCTAAAGTTATTTGATAACCAGCTACCTCAGACCTAGCCCTTCTACAATTATCTCTTTCAGTTACAAAATCTTTAAGCACTTTTTGATAAAAATCATTACACTTAGAACATACCTCAGAGATAGTGGGTGAACTTGGTGAAGTAGCTACCCTGGCAAGCAGAACTGGTTCTTCTTCACTTTCCATGCTCCAGTCAAAGCTTCCAAGACCATCTCTTGATTCTAAAGCATCAAATCCTGGTTCCTCATCAAAAGTTGTGCTCCAATCAAACTCTTCCATGCGGCCATAGAGTAGGTTACTGGGTTCATCATCAAATTCAAGACTCCGTCAACCTCTGATAGATTTTCTTGAGCAACCAAAGCTTTTGGTTTTGGTTCAGTAATAGGAATTTCCCTTATTTCAAGCTTGGGTTTCTCAATCATTCTGTTTGCCTGATATTTAGCAAACTTGCATTCTCTTGCAAAGTATCCAGTTCTTTGACAATTAAAGCATTCAATCTTGGACTTGTTAAAATGATACCCTGTTTGGGTTTGAAGTCAATGCCTCTTCTAGTTTTCTTCATGAACTTCTTGATCCTTGCAGTGATCATGGCGACTTGCCACCTTATATCAATTTCTTCTAGAGCATCCTCTTCAATTTGTGTTAAATCTTCTTCATAAGTAACAGGTAAAGTGGCTTGTTGAGCGAAGAATGAGCATACAACTTCATCAGAGTGGATGGTGTTTGTTGGTGATGAGGTGGGGGTAGTCAAGGTTGTGTAAATATGTTGTTTATCACCAACAGTACTTTGAGCAGGATAAGCAGTACTTTTAGTGGAAGTACTGCTTCTATTTTCAGAAGACACAAAAGCAATGCTGTGAGATTTTGAACTTGTTTGGCCATTCATCTCATGCTTATACACCTTTAAGTGGTTGTAAAGATCATCAAAGTCCATAGTGTCTAAACCAGGTTGTCCTCTTATCATAGTAGCAATCACATGCCATACGGATGGCAAACTTCTTAAGAACTTCAGGTTAGCATCTTCAACAGATACCTCTGCTTTGTATAACTCTAGCATACTAAGAAGATTTTGGAATCTATCATAGGCAGCATCAAGACCTTCTCTTTCACCAACAGTGAATGTTTCAAACTGTTGCTTCAACAGATTTCTATGCATCTTCTTGGAAGCATCATTACCTCCAAATCTTGTCTTGAGAGCGGCCCATAGTTGTTTTGCATCCTTAGCATCATGAAACTTGAGTAGGTGGCCATTAGGAATAGCAGACAACAGTATGTTGAGAGCCTTTTCTTGATTTCTTGTTGTAGCTGCTGGCAAGGTAGGTTTAGGTGGTTTAGGTTGTCCAGGAACTTCTATAGGTTCTTCAAGAACGACATTACCATTGACAATCACATTCCATAGTGCATGGTCTGTAATAGCAATGTACTGCCTCATCTTCATGCTCCAGAGATCATATTCTCCCTTCTTGATGATAGGAATTCTGAGTGAGGTGATGGATGGGGGTGGTGCAGCTCCAGTCGACATCTTTAGGGTTTGTAGTTAAATTGGTTTTAAGGGTTTCTTCTTAATCAGAGTTTCCACACAAGCTCTGATACCACTTGTTGGATCGATATACTCTGACCAAACTAACTATGTAGCATGTAAGGGCTTAGCAACCTCGGATAAATCCTAAGTTACTAACAATGAAACACTGATATTACTCTATTAAGTATGTGGAAACTACTTCAATAAAGCTAAGAAGAATAACTTAAACTTCAACGATTTTATTAATACTTTGAACTTGCTTGATACACAGATTCACTAATAACCCTAATAACTCTAATATCGTACTTTGTAAATTCTAAATCACGTATCTCTAATGCCAATCTAGGGGTCCTTTTATAGGCATAAGGAGTACCCTAGTCGGTTTACAATTACAATTCTTGTACGACAAGTAATACTAATTCTAAGAATATTCTAGATAAACATAACTTTCCATAAATGATATAGCAGTTCTTTAGCTTTGCAGTACTTTGACGTGAGCAGTACTTTGACTTCCTCATTAGCAGTACTTTGACTTTCTTCAGCACTTTGACTTTCTTCAGTACTTTGTCTTTTATATCCCAACATGGAGGAAGGACGGGTCTTTACCCACTGTATACCTGATCCACAGTCCGACAGGAGAACGAGTAGTATGTAACTATAAATACCCTTTGCCTAGCAAGGCAAAGGGTTGAAGCTTTCAATATCATTTTTCTTTGTCTCACTAAAGTTCCCAACTCTCTTCCACTTTCTCTCTCTAGAACTCATTCTATACGCCTCATATTATTGTGTGATTATGTGTTTATGAAAACCAATATCTAACATCAAGAGTTTAGGTTTACTTAACTACATACTCAAGAATCTTCTTTCCCATCATTAGACATAGAACTTGATGAAATATATGAAGTCTTTGGTAGTATTTACTTAAGGCTTGCTAAAAAATGTTAGTCAAGAACAAGTAGTTGATGATTCTTTTAGGGCAGAGGATTACCAATTAAATAATATGAATGTGGATGATAATGTGAGGGTAGATGAAAATGAAGATGTAGTGAATGATATGGTAATTGATGATTTTTCAAGTGTAGAGGAAACTCATGATCAAGTGATGATTATGTGAGTTTAGAGAAAGCTAATGATCAAGTGAATGATAATGTAGTTGATGATTATGTGAGTTTTGAGGAAAATTATGATGATGTGGCTTCAAGTGATATGAGAGATGATGACAGTCATGTTTACAATGGAGATAGTGAAGAGGAACATAGTGAAAGTGAGGAGGAAGATGAGGTATTTTTTGATGAAGATAACATTATAGATGAACCCGATGTTGTTGTAACTTTGTTTAGGTTGAATGAAACATAGGATATGTCAGGTTTGACTAATCAAGTTTCAGATTCCATGTTTGATGAGAATGATTTAGATGTTACTGATAATGAAGAATTTGATAGTGATTCTGGAGAGTATGATGACTTTTAGAAGGAGATAGAAATTAAAAACTTGGACAATTAAGAAAGGAAAAACAACAAAATGATGGTGTAGTGAAGAAGTATGGTAAGAAATCTTGGATATGCAAGACTCATATAAGTGAGCATTATGTCTGCATTCAAGAGAAATAAAAGGTTGCAACCACAAGTTTTTATCAAAGAATATCATGGATCAAGTCAGTGTAAATCCAAATATTCCTACAAGGGCATGCACTTCAAGTCAGTGTAAATCCAAATAGATGAACCCGATGTTGTTGTAACTTTGTTTAGGTTGAATGAAACACAGGATATGTCAGGTTTGACTAATCAAGTTCCAGATTCCATGTTTGATGAGAATGATTTAGATGTTATTGATAATGAAGAATTTGATAGTGATTCTGGAGAGTATGATGACTTTTAGAAGGAGATAGAAATTAAAAACTTGGACAATTAAGAAAGGAAAAACAACAAAATGATGGTGTAGTGAAGAAGTATGGTAAGAAATCTTGGATATGCAAGACTCATATAAGTGAGCATTATGTCTACATTCAAGAGAAAAAAAGGTTGCAACCACAAGTTATTATCAAAGAATATCATGGATCAAGTCAGTGTAAATCCAAATATTCCTACAAGGGCATGCACTTCAAAAGCAATGGGAATGAAATGTTTCTCACATGAAGGCATTCAGAGCAAAGTCAAGAGCTGACATGTTTATAAGGGGTGATCACAAGGGTCAATATTCTTTGTTAAGATATTGTGTACTGAAGTTGACAACCCAAAATCCTGGAGCTACAGTCAAATATCAAGTTGAACTTCCTTATGATCATTATGCTTCCACTAGTGTCTTCAAGAGAATATATGTATGTCCTGATACATTAAAGCAATGACGATTCAAAGCTAGTGGAAGGGAACTTTTGGGGTTGGATGGGGCTTTTACAAGTTGGCCATTCCTTGGCCAAGTGTTAACAGTTGTGGGCATTGATGCTAACAATGGCATATATCATGTTGCTTATGTGTCACACCTCGCCAGAGGTGGAAACGCGAGGTGCAACATAATCAATATACATCACAAAGGGATATAGTACAATACCATAATTTAAATTTAAAGAAATATTGTAACATTACAACAAAGTTCTAGCCGACCTTGGCAATTGAAACATAAGGTTTGACATTTGAAAGATGACACTTTAATACATAACGACCCAGTTGACTTGTGATGACTCCTTTATTTAAATTCTTCATAAAATATGCTAATCAATGATCACCTGAAATGCATGAGAAAAACAGGTCAACTATGAAATAGTTGGTGAGTACACAAGTTTTATGTAAAATAAAATACCGTTTGTAGAAAGTCTGCCTGACAAATGTCCTGTCAACTTACTACGTTACAAATCCCGCCCATACAAGACTTGTAACATATAAGCTCACATACACTGCCATATTTCAAGTCTAGTAAACAATGCACATATGGTCACAATAACGCCTCGTATATAATAAAGTATGCGGCAAAGCCCCTAAAAATAAATAATATGCGTTCCGTAGACAGGGGAACGAGAGGTTGGCCGACCTCTAATAGCGCTATTCATACTATCTACTGCTCCACATAAGGAAGCCGTACGAACGGTACGTATGATTGTAGTGCGAACGACAAACCAATAGGGGACTAACAATGCGAATGTACGAACAGTACATCATAACAACTATTATATACTATTAATTAATGACTGCTCCGAACATGGGAGACTCGGCATTGCTCTGAACATGGGAGACTTTAGGTCAAGGACGTACGGTCCATCAGGTTCAAACAAGTCATAATTTTATAATTAAGTCTTCAAAATATATCAAATAGTTCAAAGAAAACTATTTAAATTTATAAGCATGCATTTCACCCCAAATAAGTAAAACAGTAAAAAGGGGGCTGTGAATACTCACCTTGGCAATGTAGTCTAAAGCAGCAGTCAATTAGAATTATCGGATGGCACCGACACGCGACCTAGATTAGTATGGAAAATTTAGTTTTTATTCATGTTTAAGACTCGATAAAACAAACTTTATATATTTTATAATGTTTGTGTTGTTGTTGTTGCCTGTGTGACAGCATTAAAATTTAAGTAGTTTTTGACAAATTATTGGCTAACATTGGCTTTTAGAGGTGCTTAAGTATATATGTACATATAATAGAAAGTATCACAAACAATGAGTTTTCGGTTTGTCAGTAACCGGAAGACGATGTACGGAAAGTATCACATATAAATTATAATCATGTTTGAATTATAGAAACGTCGCTTAAGTATATATGTTTATATGTATCCAAATATTAGTTAATAAAAAAAAAGTTATATTTCAAGTAATAGTTTTATAGTGAGGGTTTAAGTTATAAGTTATAATAGCTTTTTAAGAAATTGGGTATGACCCGTATTTATGTTTTAAATTTTATGCGGTGACTAAGGGTCATAATAAACCGTTGTTATGAAAACAAGTTTTTGTTTAGTTTAAATAGAGTGTCTTTATGAGATTTGGATTAACGATTTAAAAGCTAATTCTTGTTTATAGTTATAGCTCGCAATGTGTTTATAAAGTATATCTATAACTTAAGGTATGTCATAAGTAAACAAGTCGAGACGAGTATATGATCGGGTCGTGAACAAAACGCGAGATGAACCGAGGAAACAAATAATTGTGACTCCATTATAATTCGGGTATACGCTATATTGAGCCATTTTATTTGTTACTATTGCAAGTTTTTAGTAAAAAAAAATATACATATATATATATGAAATCTGTTTTGGTATATTGAGCCATTTTATTCATTGGGCTCCATGTCCCATTTGGTAATCATAAAATCAACTAGAGATCTGCTACATTCTATTTATATGTTTTGCACTGAGTATACGAATAATCGTCAAAATGCTACTCATGAATTGTTAAAAAAATATTATTTTTGCACAGATTAAGTTATCAGTTATATCAAAACTCGTGGTTAGACGCTATCAATAACTTGTGTTCAGAATTTTTATTTTTTATTTTTTATTTTTTATTTTTTTTATCAGTATGTACTTATTAGTTTCTTTCTTACTGTCAAAACAAATTATGCATACTCTGTTTAGCCCTTGGAATTAATCCGAAACAGAGGCAAAATATTGGGTGGGAGTTTGGCCACGTTGTGGCTCGAACCCGACTTCAGTGGTGGTGTCACAAGGAGAGAAGAGAAAGAAAGGAACTCAAATAAGCTAACCCAAAACACTTTACTAACTTATAACTATTAAGCCAAGAACCATTTTTAGCCAATAATTATGTCACTTGTTGAAATAAAATGAATCCAATCTCACTTAACATTATTATGGGTCGACTGGTGATATTTCTTTCACACCCGATTCATGAACAATTTATAAAAACTAATTTATAATTTAATTAGGTCAAAAAATAAGCTAATAAGCAATTTGATTAAGTCGAGAGTTTAAGAAATCGAAACTTAATATTTTATGTTTTTCTCTTGCGTTCACAGTAGCAACAACAACATAAATCAACATTATCTTTTTACTAATCCAAACAATACCAAGCTGTCATACAAAGTACGAATTATAAAAAGAGTAAACAACAACTTATTCAAAATAACAAAAGTATAGTTCTTACAACAATTTGGTGGGTCGAGTGGTATGAGAACCGAACACCAAATGCTCAAATTGAAGAGACTCAAGATGGATTGGAACAATTAAAAACTTGGAAAAGCTTCCTTATGCACCCAAGAACAAAACCCCTTTGGTAATTTCAAAAAGCCCTTTGATCAACAAACCCCTAATTTTGTAAAAGTGATGGTGAGAAACTGTTTTGGGGCGTCTTCTACCTCCACTAGTATTTAGAGGAGTGTTTTAGGATGCCTTGACTCTTCTTTCTCTTCTTGGGTCTTGTTGTGAAGCCAATTTAAGCTAAGGCTCCCTTTTCCAATCTATGCACCTATGTGGTTTTAAAAATCTGACCATAGGAGTGAGGATAGTGATAGATGCTTCTTCCCTCTCTTTTCTCTTTTGTCTTTATTCGTACCCATGAGCGTGAAAGCAGAAATCATCAAGGGGAACATGTTTGAGACAAATTGAGTCATGAGAATGGTGAGGGAGGTTATGAGAAGAGGAAAAGATGGATGTTGGATTGCTTCTTTTGGGATTTTTTTGTCTTGTTCGATATTCAGAGGAGGGGAGGAAGAGGAAGAATCAGATTTTACATTTTTTTTCTGTGTTTTGTTTTGACTTGAGTTGGGAAGGAACAAAAGAGAGGTAGGATAAGTTTTAATATAAATTTTATTGTTATCTTTAATAGGTTTTTAATATTATTAAGTGTATTATTTGTACTCCGTACATTATAGTCTGTTCCGTAAATGATGACGTCTTCTCACGTAAAATAATTTCCGAGTAGCCGTAATTTATAAATTTTATATATTTGGAGACGTCTTGACGAGTGAAATATTATGGTATTATTATTACTTTGAAATTAGAAAGTAATTTCGTGCAAATTTTATTATAGTGTCGGTACGCGTGTGGTGTCGGGACTTCGGAAAACACGAGATAACTTCTCGTTTTTGAGTTATAATGATCAGAAAATAAATAACTCGCAAATTCTGATATAAATAATAGCCGTGAAATTGACGGATTGTCACAGTCTCCCAACCTTAAAAAGAATCTCGTCCTCGAGATTCAGTCCGTCTACACTACAGGCGTACATTCTCATGGTTCAAATTTTCTCATTCTCGAACTTTGCCCTCAAAAGACTCTTAGTTGGTGAATTTTCACAACTTGTCGACCTGACCGCTCATTTGTTTAAGTTGTGTAGGTTGAGTAACAACTTGATTCTAACTTGATTTTCGTAACTCATCAAACAAGAACTGTCACTAGATCAAGCTAGGAAACAAGTTGTCGGAAAGATATGGCTTCTCATATATGTAAGAGACCTTTTGAAAGTTTGGCTCGAGTTTGAAATCATTTAAACCAATCAATACAACTAATAGTGGGGTGCTCAGATTAGTGAGAAGGCAACAATTTAACTAAGGCTGATGATGCAAGGTTCTACACTAATCAATGCCATGAACTAGAACCAAAAAATACTGAAATAGAGTGGGTGATCAAAATAATGTACCCGTCACGGTGCTTGTGTCTTAGCGAGCTTCCTTAGTGCCCAAGAAGTATGCTCGACCCCGAGCCAGGCTGACATTACCTCCACGGTTTGGGTTATCTCCATCAATTGCTAAGGCGAGAGTCATGTTACGTGCCCGACTTCTCGTGCCCTATTCAACTTAGGACACGTGTTCGGAGGTGGTCCGGACTTCCACACTCGTAGAGCAAAGTTAGCCTTCGTCCTTGGTTTCCATTTTTGTCTAAGCAATTTCGACTAAGATAGCCCGTCTTCTGGCACACGTTACACTTTGGGCAGTTCCCTATATGATGGAGGTTGCATTGAGTGCGCTTAGGATGTGGCCCTGCATATCCACTGCGTTCCTGAGTTGTTGCCCCATAGTTTCTGGTCACTCACTGCCTCTTGTCTTGCTGGTCCTGGTCTCGGCTTCCCTGGTGATCCTCTTGTCACTTTCGCCCATTGTCGTTTGTTTTTGCTAGTCCTCCAAACCTGATCACGTCATTAGTCAAGCGGTATGCCATTCCCACAGCAGCTTGCAGAGTAGTTGGGTTGGATGAGGTGACATCCCTTCTGATATCAGGGATCAAACCCCAAATGTATCGATAAATCAGCTTCTCCACAGTAGAGACCATGTGGGGAACCATTCTGGTTAGCTCATGAAAGCGGGTTGTGTACTTGCCAACTTCCACTCCTACCATCATATGGTTCCAAAATTCCGCTTCCAAATTCTGCACTTCGTCCTTCCTGCAGTACTCCTCAGTTAGTAGCTTCTTGAATTCTTCCCAAGATAATCCATTTGCAGCTTCTCCCCTCGGTTTGTAGCTGGTTGTTCCACCAGTCGTGCTTTCGACCGGCTGCACTGAAGCGACCCGCAGAGAACTCAACCTTATCTCCTTCAAAGACATTTAGTGATGCTAAGTTTCGACTCAACATTCTCAAACCATGATAGTAGGCCAATGGCACTCTCGGTGCCATGAAATTCCTTTGGCCTGCATGACATGAAGGTCTTATAGTTGCATCCGTGGCCATTGGTCGAGGTACCAGCTCCCTCATTGGCTCGTCCTACATCAATGTGTGCGACAATCTGAGTGAGGAGATCTGCCAATTCAGCAGCACTGTCTCTCGGTGCTTCATTGTTGATGCTTCCTGAACGGGTGTTCCTTGTAGTCATGATTCTACAATAGGCCAAAGCATTTGGTTGAGTGAGTGATATGAGGACAATGGTGGATGATGTACGGGGACGGCGACAGGTAGTGAGTGTAATGTGACGGGAACAAGAACGTGCTTAGCCTATCAGGTCATAATATAAAGCAAGAAGAAAGCATACATAAAATGTATATAAGGTATAATGGACATATAAACATGTTATGCATACTCACGCGATTAATGCAGTTCCAGGTGATCAGACTCTTTAAGACTCGACCAACATGATTCGAGGCTACTAATCCCATCACTGTATGATTCCTCCTGAATTATGCATAGGTGTACAGGCTATGCATAATTTAGGAGTAACGATGCAATGCTGGTGCTAGTCGACTCGTATGATGTTCAGTGTTTTAAGAAAATTTTATTTTGGTTATAGTTGCGATTTTTATTTTAGAAAAATCGGCATTCACTATAACCTTCGGCTCTGATACCAATCTGTCACACCCCGCCAGAGGCGGAAACGCGAGGTGCAACATAATCAATATACATCGCAAAGGGATATAGTACAATACCATAATTTAAATTTAAAGAAATATTGTAACATTACAACAAAGTTCTAGTCGACCTTGGCAATTGAAACATAAGGTTTGACATTTGAAAGATGACACTTTAATACATAACGACCCAGTTGACTTGTGACGGCTCCTTTATTTAAATTTTTCATAAAATATGCTAATCAACGATCACCTGAAATGCATGAGAAAAACAGGTCAACTATGAAATAATTGGTGAGTACACAGGTTTTACGTAAAATAAAATACCATTTGTAGAAAGTCTGCCTGAAAAATGTCCTGTCAACTTACTACGTTACAAATCCCGCCCATACAAGACTTGTAACATATAAGCTCACATACATTGCCATATTTCAAGTCTAGTAAACAATGCACATATGGTCACAATAACGCCTCGTATATAATAAAGTATGCGGCAAAGCCCCTAAAAATAAATAATATGCGTTCCGTAGACAGGGGAACGAGAGGTTGGCCGACCTCTAATAGCGCTATTCTCCACACAAGGAAGCCGTACGAATGGTACGTATGGTTGGAATGCGAACGACAAACCAATAGGGGACTAACAATGCGAATGTACGAACAGTACATCATAACAACTATTATATACTATCAATTAATGACTGCTCCGAACATGGGAGACTCAAAGATTGTTCAACATGGAGACTTTAGGTCAAGGACGTACGGTCTATCAGGTTCAAACAAGTCATAATTTTATAATTAAGTCTTCAAAATATATCAAATAGTTCAAAGAAAACTATTTAAATTTATAATCATGCATTTCACCCCAAATAAGTAAAACAGTAAAAAGGGGGCTATGAATACTCACCTTGGCAATGTAGTCGAAAGCAGCAGTCAATTAGAATTATCGGATAGCACCGACACGCGACCTAGATTAGTATGGAAAATTTAGTTTTTATTCATGTTTAAGACTCGATAAAACAAACTTTATATATTTTATAATGTTTGTGTTGTTATTGTTGCCTGTGTAACAGCATTAAAATTTAAGTAGTTTTTGACAAATTATTAGCTAACATTGGCTTTTAGAGGTGCTTAAGTATATACGTACATATAATAGAAAGTATCACAAACAATGAGTTTTCGGTTTGTCAGTAACCGGAAGACGATGTACGGAAAGTATCACATATAAATTATAATCATGTTTGAATTATAGAAATGTCGCTTAAGTATATATGTTTATATGTATCCAAATATTAGTTAATAATAAAAAAAAGTTATATTTCAAGTAATAGTTTTATAGTGAGGTTTTAAGTTATAAGTTATAATAGCTTTTTAGGAAATTGGGTATGACCCGTATATATGTTTTAAATTTTATGCGGGGACTAAGGGTCATAATAAACTGTTGTTATGAAAACAAGTTTTTGTTTAGTTTAAATAGAGTGTCTTTATGAGATTTGGATTAACGATTTAAAAGCTAATTCTTGTTTATAGTTATAGCTCGCAATGTGTTTATAAAGTATATATATAACTTAAGGTATGTCATAAGTAAACTAGTCGAGACGAGTATATGATCGGGACGTGAACAAAACGCGAGATGAACCGAGGAAACAAATAATTGTGACTCCATTATAATTCGGGTATACGCTATATTGAGCCATTTTATTTGTTACTATTGCAAGTTTTTAGTAAAATATATATATATGAAATCTGTTTTGGTATATTGAGCCATTTTATTCATTGGGCTCCATGTCCCATTTGGTAATCATGAAATCAACTAGAGGTCTGCTATTCGCTATATTCTATTTATATGTTTTGCACTGAGTATACGAATAATCGTAAAAATGCTACTCATGAATTGTTAAAAAAATATTATTTTTGCACAGATTAAGTTATCAGTTATACCAAAACTCGTGGTTAGACGCTATCAATAACTTGTGTTCAGAATTTTTATTTTATTTTATTTTATTTATCAGTATGTACTTATTAGTTTCTTTCTTACTGTCAAAAAAAAATTATGCATACTCTGTTTAGCCCTTGGAATTAATCCGAAACAGAGGCAAAATATTGGGTGGGAGTTTGGCCACGTTGTGGCTCGAACCCGACTTCAGTGGTGGTGTCACAAGGAGAGAAGAGAAAGAAAGGAACTCAAATAAGCTAACCCAAAACACTTTACTAACTTATAACTATTAAGCCAAGAACCATTTTTAGCCAATAATTATGTCACTTGTTGAAATAAAATGAATCCAATCTCACTTAACATTATTATGGGTCGACTGGTGATATTTCTTTCACACCCGATTCATGAACAATTTATAAAAACTAATTTATAATTTAATTAGGTCGAAAAATAAGCTAATAAGCAATTTGATTAAGTCGAGAGTTTAAGAAATCGAAACTTAATATTTTATGTTTTTCTCTTGCGTTCACAGTAGCAACAACAACATAAATCAACATTATCTTTTTACTAATCCAAACAATACCAAGTTGTCATACAAAGTACGAATTATAAAAAGAGTAAACAACAACTTATTCAAAATAACAAAAGTATAGTTCTTACAACAATTTGGTGGGTCGAGTGGTATGAGAACCGAACACCAAATGCTCAAATTAAAGAGACTCAAGATGGATTGGAACAATTAACAACTTGGAAAAGCTTCCTTATGCACCCAAGAACAAAACCCCTTTGGTAATTTCAAAAAGCCCTTTGATCAACAAAACCCTAATTTTGTAAAAGTGATGGTGAGAAACTGTTTTGGGGCGTCTTCTACCTCCACTAGTATTTAGAGGAGTGTTTTAGGATGCCTTGACTCTTCTTTCTCTTCTTGGGTCTTGTTGTGAAGCCAATTTAAGCTAAGGCTCCCTTTTCCAATCTATGCACCTATGTGGTTTCCAAAATCTGACCCTAGGAGTGAGGATAGTGATAGATGCTTCTTCCCTCTCTTTTCTCTTTTGTCTTTATTCGTACCCATGAGCGTGAAAGCAGAAATCATCAAGGGGAACATGTTTGAGACAAATTGAGTCATGAGAATGGTGAGGGAGGTTATGAGAAGAGGAAAAGATGGATGTTGGATTGCTTCTTTTGGGATTTTTGTCTTGTTCGATATTCAGAGGAGGGGAGGAAGAGGAAGAATCAGATTTTACATTTTTTTTTCTCCTAGTGTTTTCTTTTGACTTGAGTTGGGAAGGAACACAAGAGAGGTAAAATAAGTTTTAATATAAATTTTATTGTTATCTTTAATGAGGAGACTTATTTTACATACCAAACTTTTATCACATACCAAGGGACTCATCTTCACCATCCATCTAAAAAGAAATCAATGGCTGAGATTAAAAACATTTTATTATTTCAACTATTTTTTATAATTTAAATATCTCTTAAACCGTTAATCGTTAAGTGAAAATATTTACACCATCGCGACGAGCATTTAATTATCTTTCTATAGACGGGCACTTTGATATACTTTTGAAAAAGAAAAAAAAAAGTTTTTCACGTTTTGCTTTTTACGTTATTAAAATTTACATGAAAAAATCATATATGATAAAACACTAAATTGAATATCATATGTGATATTAGTGTTAAATCATATATGATATGTAATATCACATGTGATATTATATGTAATATCATATGGGATATTACACTAATATCACATCCGATATTACATATCATATATAATATTACACTAATATCACATGTGATATTCAAATTAGTGTTTTATCATATATGATTTTTCAATGCAAATTTCAGCAATGTAAAAAAACGAAATAACTTAAAAAAAAACGTGAAAAATACGAAAATAAAAATTTTGTCGAAAGTATATCAAAGTGCCTATCTATAGAAAGATATTTAAATGCTCGTCGCATAGATATATTTTTTTCGCTTAACGATTAACGGTTTGAAAGATATTAATATTTGAAAAAATGATGAAAGTGGGTTTTAAATTGTTGGGATTAATCTCATCCATTAAATCAAATAAAAATGGAGGGTGGAGATTGATCCCTTGATATGTAAATAATCTTTTGTCCTCAAATGATCTTAAATCATCTTTAATATGTTTTTAATATTATTAAGTGTATTATTTGTACTCCGTACATTATAGTCTGTTCCGTAAACGATGACGTCTTCTCACGTAAAATAATTTCCGAGTAGCCGTAAATTATAATTTGTATATATTTGGAGACGTCTTGACGAGTGAAATATTATGGTATTATTATTACTTTGAAATTAGAAAGTAATTTCGTGCAAATTTTATTATAGTGTCGACGCGTGGTGGTGGGACTTCGAAAACACGTGATAACTTCTCGTTTTTGAGTTATAATGATCATAAAATAAATAACTCGCAAATTCTGATATAAATAATAGCCGGGAAATTGACGGATTGTCACATTATGCTATTGTGGAAGCTGAATGCAAATATTCATGGTGTTAGTTTTTTAAACATGATGAGGGATAAGCTTGATTTATACAAAAACTCCAATTTTACCTTCATATCAGATAGACAAAAAGTACAATGTTGTTAATTTTCTTAATTTTTCTAGTTTTTACTATCTTAATAGTCATTTAAATTTTTTATCTTTTATTTATTTATTTATTTATTTATTTTTTTGTTAAAGCGTATCATTCACGCACTTGTTGAAGTGTTTCCAATTGCAGAACATAGATATTGCTTAAGGCATATCAATGAAAACATGAAGAAGCAATGGAATGGGGTAGCTTACAAGCAAGTATTATGGAAATGTGCTACATCTATAGCACTCCAAAGCTTTGAAGCTGCAATGAAAGAATTTAAGGAACTTTCTCCTTCTGCACATGCTTAGTTATCAAATATTCCACAAGAACATTGGTCCAAAGCACACTTTTAAGGTAATGTATTCTTGATTATTTCAGTTATTACTCATGATGTATACAATCATTTCTTAAGTGTGTTTTTTTTAATGTTTGTAGGAAGAGCTCACTCAGATGTGTTGCTAAATAGTATGCGTGAAGTGTTGACTCGTAAGATTTTCAAAGGTAGGGATAAACCAATTATCGCTACTTTAAAGTTCATTACATGAAAAGGATTGTGAATATTGTAAAAGTCATTGATAAATATCCTGGTCCTCTTACCTCTACTGCAACTACTATTATGACAAAAATCAAAAAAGGTGATAGTAATTATATTGTTAAGTGGAATGGGTATAATAAGTATCAGTATAGTGGGCCATGGGGGGATCAGTGTGTAGTTGATTTTGTTAGGAGAACATGTAGTTGTAGGAGATGGGAGATTATGCAGTTGATGCAAAATGGAATATGGTTATCAATGGCCAACCTGTAGAAATACTAAAAGCATGGACTGATAGGTGTTATTGGTTAAAAACTTGCAGACAAGTTTACAGTCTTAAGATGCAACCATTAAATGGCCGCAGCTTTTATAAGAAATCTACTTGTCCTACAAGACTAACTCTTCCACATCATCACACTCAGATAGGTAGGCCTAGTAAGATGAGAGGAAGAGAAGAAATGGAAGACCAACCAATTGTTAAGAATATGGTTAGGAAATGGAAAACGGTTAGATGTGGAGCTTATGGAAACTTGGGTCATAATAAGCAGTCACAGTCACGTAAAGTTCAAGGTGGGTGATCATCTTTTGGTTCAGAAAAGCAAAACAAAGGAAATGGAAAAGCTTATAAAGAATCTGCTGGTGCAAGAGCTAAAAAATTAGTGAGGTTTGTTTTGGATGAAGAAAGTCAAAGATGAGAAGTTGCAAGTTAAGGTTTTTGCATACTAAAATGTATACTATTGCAATACTCTTTTTTAGCTTTTTATCTTTTGTTACCAATATTTGTGAATGTTGTTAATGCAGTTGAAAGTCAAAGTGGTGGAAATGAAGGTACTACTAATGCTGATGTAAGCCAAAGTCATCTTGCTGCAAGTGAAAGTGGTCAAAGTGCTGTGATTGGTGGTGCAAGCCAAAGTGAAGCTGTTGCATCTTCTGGTGCAAGACAAAGTAATGTTGGGGGATCAATCCAATTCAAAGTGATGCTCTTGCATATGCAAGTCAAAATGCTGGTGGAAGTCAAATTGGTTCCCTTAAATGGAGCAAAAGTGCAATAAGGAATCAAAGACTTACTTTGGTGTTTTAAACTTATGTGGGATATTTGAGAATGTTTAAGACTTATTTATGTTCTTATGTGGATATTAAACTTTGATAATCTATGCAAGCTAATTGCAATTTTCAAGTCATTGCAATTTGTTGCAATGACATTTAGCAATTCAATGCTCTTTTCAACTTAAGTGAATATGTTTAGGTCATTTTATTTTTTCCAACTAGTTGTAGTCACCAAAGCAAAAACCTTAGGTAATCAGTTTAGTATGCAATCCAAGGTAAAACTTAACCCACTGACCAAATGAAATGGTCAACTACAAGTTTTTACCTAAAAAAGTTAACATGCTAAAAAAGTTCACTTGGCTTTTAGTATGCGAAAAATGTTTATCAGTTTAGTATGAAAAAAAAAGTCAAACTTAACCTACTAACTAAGCGGTCAACTACAAGTTTTTACCCAAAACAAAGTCAACAACATAAAAAAGTTCCATTACCACAAACAAAACTAACAACCTAAAAATCATCACTGAAGAAATTGTAGCATTGAACAACTAAGATTTCATTATCACAAAAAATTATACCATTCATACATACATACCCATCATCCTAACATCAACTACTTATTTTAACAAAAAAAGAAGAAAAAAAATCATCCTAACATCTTTCCCACTGAGAACAACGTACCATGATTCACTTGTTAAAATACACGAAAAGTACAAAATACAAAAAATAAATAAATTAAATAAACTTAAGATCAAATATTTCTTCCTTTTGGCAGATTCAAGTCTTGTGGCTTCAAGTGGAACTCCATATTATTCCTTAACTTTAATAGATCGAGAATGATATCAAGTGATTTTGCACACATTGGTGGATCATGCCACCCAACGAATTTACAATCAAATCCGTGTAAATAAAAAAACATGTAATTAATATTCAAATGTTTTGACATAAATTAAAATGAAAATTAAAAAACTACTACCTGATCTGGACAACAATAAAACCTACGTCTAAGATTTTGATTTGTCCAAGATGTGCGAATTAAAGCTTGTTTTCTACACCAATAAGCCACCATTTTTTAGGGTTCTTATAAATTGGGAAATAAGTGAAAAAGAAGAAGAGAAGGAAAAGTGGGAAAAGTGTGAGGGGAAAATCGTGATAAGGCTGCCCCAGTAAGGAGGGTCAATCCCTCTCATTTTCCCCGCACGCCTCTCTTCTCCAATGACCTTCAGGCGATTATGTGCCCCAGTAAGAGCCGCCCATGTTCAATTTTTTTTTTTATATTCAAACATTTTAAACAATTAATTTAAAATTCATTAAAAGTAAAAACATTACAATACTAAATAAAAACATTAATATATTAAAAATAAAAACGATACGAAATACATAAATCATAAATCCTAATCTGAATGCTCCCAGCATGCAGAATCATACGAAGGAGACCGATAACCAGCAAATTCCTCGATGCTAGCCAAACGTTCCTCGTCTAGCAGAGGTTGCCCAACAAATCTAGCGGATCGAACTTGATGCACCTACATCATCGGTTTTGTTCTCCCGATAGCTCCAATTGATTTTGGTGCTGATGTTGTTCTGTATTTGTTGAACACACCCCCACAACATGTCAGCATTGTTGTCATCTTTGCGGGCTTCATCCATAAAAAAATTGTCGATCACAGCTTTTCGTTCAGGCGTAATGTTGTTGCAAATCATGTATTTTCTCTCATATGTTGCTTCTCTGCCCTTGCCTGATCAAACAGATTGATAACGTCTATAACAGCGTTTTTTCGAACCTCATCGTCTTCTTCGCATTGTTTTTAACGTACATTTGAATATCTTCAACGGAATAGGGGAGACGACAAGCCATAATAATTTTGTGTTGAGAAGTAGTTTGAGGTTGAATTGTGTGAAATGAGATTTGTGGATTGAAGTGTGTTAATATGTTGTGTATTTATAAGGTAGTTTTAATTTTTTTTTCGACCGTTACAAAACGGCTAAAAGCACTAAGGTTTTCTTTGTGAAAGTCGATCGCTCCCACAACCAAGATACACAAAAAGTGACCCACGATCGATTCCCCACAGTAGGGAGATCGAGTGGGAATCAATCGCAGGGGTCGATCGTTAAAGCTTACTGGGGGCAGCCTAAGTAAAAAATGGAAGTACAAGTGGTAAGTACAAAGAAACATTAAACAAATACAATGACAGGACAAAAAAAGAAAAGACAATCTTACCCTCATGTGCATTGCACGTGAAAGGAGATAACGAGGGAAAATTAACATAGTTAGGAAATTGGACTAGTGGCGAGCAATTTTGGCAATGTTGGTGAGTAATGGTGTAATTTTGTCTGATTTTGGACTAAACATGAAATATGGAAAAACCTTGGGTACTAGCGGTTTATTTTACTCTTTGTATAATTAGTATTTCATCCGAGTATGAAGAAATTTATGATGCTTTTTTATCTTTTGAGTTCTTCGGCCAGATCGGTCACTCAAGATCTTTGGTCTTCACTCGGACCCGATGAAAAATATGAGATCACTACTTATGGACTCGTTGGGAATGATTCTAGTCTAGTTGGTGGTTTATTAGAAGTGGAAGGCGCTCTGGTGGGTTCCTCGCGGACATGTATTGAGTTTGATAAGGATTGGTGCCAATTAGTTTTGGTGTATTTGGACTTTGGACTATGGAAAGTCACATGTTTGATACTTTTTTCGTTGTGGTATATAATAGGGTAAACTTATCTGTACTCACCTATTTTCATATTTGCACCCTGATAACATCAAATAATCCTGAATATTAAGTGTCAATTTCCCCCGATAATGCTTGTAATTTATATAATTTATATGGATTTACGCTCGTTTTCCATTGTTTTCCACTTTCAGGTAAATTACGAGCATTGGAGCTAAAGAGATGCGGAATTGGAGAATTATCAAATATTTATCGGAGTATGCTCACTTTGAAGAAGTTACGGCGTAACTCATCTCTCACATTACGCCGTAACTAAAGCGTGACTCAGAAAGCCAACTCATCAGAGGATTACGGCGTAACTCTCCTAAAGGACTACGACATAACTATATTAGGTCAAATGAGGATCCACGCCGCTGATAACTACGCCGTAACTATTGCATAAACTCTGGCGTAACCAATAAATATTGAAGATACGGCGTAACTACTTATAAGGTTACGCCATAACCAGCAGATCTAGTGCAAATTACGATGAAATAGAGGATTACGGCGTAACTATTCTATTAGTTACGCCGTAACCCAGATCTGGCCTATAAATACCCCACGATTTCCAAAGATTTCAAATCATCCTATTTCACACACCACAACCAAAGAACGTGGGAAGAAGCCGAGGCGTCTAGAGGAGCATACGTAGCCATCTCCAAGGGAGAAATCACTCCCCTACGATAAGCATTAGCATTTTATCTTTTTTTTACTTTCGATTCATGTACTTCGCATTAAACATTTAATTGATTTGTATGGTTAATATGAGCGGCTAAGAACCTCTAGGTGCTGGCCTAGTTATGATTCCTTAATTGTTTTGTCTGTGTTTACTTTACTTCCGTATAATTATTTCTAAGTGTATGCATGCATAGTTTATTGGTAGCTACCCTTGTTTCGGTAGTTTTGAATAGCGGTAGAGGCTAGTTGCTTAGGAGATATGACCAACTGACCCTAAGTAAGTAGACTGAGACGGGAAGGGTAAGATATGGCCAACTGACGACCCTTTCTACTTGTGCGATTTGACCAACTGATCACCTACCGTTTGGATGAACTTAAGAATTAGGGGGTGAGTGTTTAAGTTGCTAACGTCCGGGCACTCACTATTATAAATCTAGCATGTAGCGGAACTTAATAACTTGGCTTAGGGGACCAGGAACAACTGGACTTATGAAGGGACACCTGACTTCTCCAGTGGTGGCATCTTTGCTGATAGGTTAGGGCGAATTGACCAAATGCTGTCCTCTCGACTTTGACCCCACCTGAAGTAATTAGAAGTAATTAGACGTAGACATTACTAGCTAGGATGAATAACTAGGTTAGCATAACTCTCCTCTATTGATTGAACCTTTGCCTTTTATTGCTTTATTCTTCTTTAGTAGTTAATTCCTTATCTAAATCATATTAAAATCTGTGACACCTAGACTTAGTAATAATCCAACATACATAGCTCTTGGGACGACCTCTGTTTCACCAAATACTACACTACACATGACCGGGTACACTGCCCGTTAGTGCATTAGGGTAGACCATAGGTATAACGAGACATAATAAATATTAAAACCTGCATCAAGTTTTTGGTGCCGCTGCCGGGGAGTTATATTAGGATTGCTATTAAGTCTTTCATTTTTGTTTTGTCTTAATAATTTCTCAATTTCTCACGATCTCTATTCAAGTTTTCAGGTACCATGGAAGTTGTTAACATTGATGACCTCACTCTTGAGGAGTATTTGGCGTTGACAAGAGCATAACAAGGGTCGGGTCTCGTAAGACCGGTAATTGGAGCTGATGTCCGTTTCGAAACTAAAGACCAATTTATGAGGGAGCTTCGCGCTAACCCTTTTTCTTGAAATAGGGACGAAGATGCATATGAGCACGTTGAAAATGTCCTATACATCGCAAGCCTTTTCAACATTCCGTACGTGTCTCATAATGCTGTTATGCTAAGGGTATTCCCCATGACTCTTACTGGGGCTGCCAGAAGATGGATTGAAAGATTGCCCGTCGGGGCAGTTAATACTTGGGCTCTACTAAAGAAGCACTTCATTCAGAGGTATTGTCCTCCGTCGAAAATTTCTAACCAGCTTTTGCAAATCCATAATTTCAAGAAAGAAGACGATGAAACGTTGAATCAAGCCTGGGATAGATACAACGATCTACTTTACAAATGTCCTACACACGATCTGAACAACCAGCAGAAGGTCAACATCTTCTACAAGGGAATCAACGTAACTACAAGACAGATCTTTGGACTATCAAGGACCAATCCCGAACATGAATCCTACCCTAGCAATTGAAGCCATTCAAAAATGGCTAATCATTCTCAAAAATGGCACGATGGAGGAAGCAAAAGAAACCAAGGCGGAAGTTTTGAGGAAATTGCAGCCATCGCTAGTAAAATTGAAGATCTAAGTCGAGATATGCTAAAAGTCATAGAAACCGTTCATGCCACCCAAGTGGGTTGTGAAAGCTGTGGGGGAGTACATCTCACAAAGAATTGCCCTCACATTGATGAAGAAAGCATAATCGAAGTAGTTAAATATGGAGAAAATCGTCCGTTGTACGGAGATAATCGAAATAGTAACGGATATCGTGGAAATTACAACCGCGGGCCTTATGGAGAAAAAAGGCCCAACCTTGAAGAAACCATAAATAAGTTCCTGGAAAGTTCAGCCCATAAGCAAAAAGAACAAGATAAATGGCTCAGGGATTTCCAGGAAAACACAAATAAAATTCTCTCCAGACACACGAAAACCCTGAAAAACCTTGAAACCATGGTAGAAAAGCTCAGTGCAGAGATTGAGGTGAGTAACGTTGAGCCAGAGATGACCAAACCCATGGTTGGTGCAATGTTGTTTTTATTGATAATAATTCGAAGGAATTGATTGAGGAGTACTATTCTACAACAGAAAATTATGAAGAAGCGAATGTTGACAACCAAGATCGGTAACTCCGTAACTATTTCCCCGAGTTACGGCGTAACTATGTCTCAGAAAGTTTAACCAGGTCAGAAAGCAATTCTTTTTCGGTTAAGAATATTAGCGCAAATGGGTTAGTCATTCCATGTTCAGTTAGGAATTATGATATTTTGGGGATTATAGATATTGGGTCTTGCGTAAATATCATGCCACTTTCCATATTTTTAACACTCAAATTAATTCATCTTTGGAAAACGGATATCGTGATTGAGATGGCAAATAAGACCAAGGCTGTTCCATTAAGAATTACAGGTGGTACTTGTGTGAAGGTCGATAGATTCTTTTCTGCCCCAGAATTTGTGGTTATGGACATGGAGAAAAACACAAAGGAACGTTTGATTCTTGGTAAACCTTTCCTCTACTCATTGGGATACTATGGTGATAGAATAGAATTTAAATTGGACAAAACTCTATGCCATGAGCCGGATGAAATAGTAACAAATGAGGATTCACCGGAGGTTCAGTTAGATTATTGTAAAACCCTAAAAATCGTAAACGCGTGAAAGACTAATTTACCCCTCGAATTTAGAATTTATAAAATACGTAAAATGCACCAAGCTCATTAAATGAAACTTAACCTATCTTGTAAATGATGACCAAAACTAATATACGAGATCGACTTTCACCTTACGCCATAAACCTTATACGTTTTCTTTAATGTGCATGGGTCGGAAGTTTGCAAGCACCCAACACCTAAAACAAGAGCCCATCTAATTTGTAACTTGGAATTTGGGCTTGGCCCATCCCTTGGCTCGTTAAAACCGACCCTCTTGAATCAGTCCCCTTCTTTTTTTTTACCATACGCTTCATTAAAACACTTCTAAACCCTAGATAAAAAAATATATAACGGCTTGTCTTCTCTTTCACCTTTCTGTTGACAACAAGAGGCAACAAAGGGGCCTTGTGAGGCGTCAAAGGGGTGGCTGGTCGTGGTTCTAGCCTGAAGGTGGGGGGCTGTATTGGTTTGCTCTTGGTCATGGAGATGTCGTGGGTTCTTATTGGTCAAGGTTGCTGCTGGTCGTGGCCTTCTAGGGCATCATAGGGTCGCGGTATTACTTGTTTTTGATCATGTTATCTTCTCTTCGTCTCACGCTACTAAGGTACCTTCGTAATCATCTTTTGTCTCGTGTGATTTCTGAGTTCTGGCCGTGTTTATGGCCCTCATGCGCATGTTTTGTTACTCAATATAACATGTCCCATAAAATCATAAAACAAGGCTATGTAAAATCTAGTTATAAAGCTACATAAAATCATGGAATAATCTATTTATGTGTCGAATAAGGTGTAACCCATATTATGTCCTCGAATATGATTTTTGACCCTCTCAGATGACATGTTTCTCTCTTATTTATGTCGACTTTCATGCCCTAAAACGAACGTACATGATTGGTATTAATTGAGTCGGATAACATAAAAACTAGGGTTTCGTTGGGTTAATTAATGTGTCGCATGGATTGTTTAAAGGGTGTATATAATTTTGTAAGACAGAAAATATGGAATGATAAACTTACTATGACGATATTAAATCAGGTTGTGTAGCTTACATGGGTTATGGGTGCATTTGGATAGGTAAAACATGTGCTTATAATGGTTTTAATGGACCCTAAAACTGGACAGCATCATATGTCGAATTTGTGTGTGTTATAGATCCAATTTTATAAGTGCAATAATCTGGGTTTTTGTGGGAAAAGTTTATTTTATGTCTTAGTTAAGTTTTCCAAGTGGTTTGGTCGAATTTGGAGTTGTCTAAGTCGTATTTTTGAATTTTACAAGATCAAGTGTCAAAGCTGAGAAAACGGGTCTGAAATTTGGTTGGATTGTTTGATTTTTCATTTTCAAACCATAAGGAACTCGGAGCTCTCCTTTTACAGGATTGACATTTAGGATATAAATGAATTTCTGGGAGTTTTGGGAATTTTTCTAAGGTGTCTAAACAGGTCTAATAAGCGTAAACTTTTAAGGTGTATTTTCTGATCACTTTCTGGGCAGGTCTGGACTTATGATTTTCCATAGGCCATTTTACATGGAAATAGAACCCATCAATTTTTGGAGAGTCTTTTAACTCTTATGGGAACCCCTGGGATTTTACTTGATTTCATTTGAGCTAAGTAAGTATTTTATAAAAATCGTTAAAGTCTGGTCCAAATATGAGTTTAATAAAATGAAAGATAAAACATGATATCAATAAGTAACACACTTACAAAGGCATAAGAAACTTATAAAAGAAGCTAATAAGTATTATACGAATCGTAATCCGTGCAGATTCATTGAAGAAGACGTGGCGTCGTATCTTCGTGTTCGTTCATTCATTTTCTTTTCCCTCATTTGCGTTAAGGTACAGATATTCTGACCTTTTTAGTAAAGGTTTTCTCATGATCTCTTTTTTTTGTCATTTCCTTATGCTTATTAGGATTTCCCTATGCCATTGCTATGATTCCCTTCCGTTTATGTGAATCTCTGTTTGTATGAACTTCTGTTTGTTGAACCTTGCTATGTTTGAGTATGAATTTCGATTATGAACTTCGATTATGAACATCCGATTATGAACATCGATTATGAACGTATGGTATGTGACTGTGATATGAACCTTTGATTTCTGAACATTTGATATGAACCCTTTCTGATTAGTTTGATCCGTTGCTTATCTGAAATCTCTGTTTATTGAACCATGAAACATCTGATTTGAACTTATGATATGAAAACTCTGATTTGTAAATCTGTTTGACCTTTATGATGAATTACGATCTGTGTCATTTATGACAATCTGTTTGACCTAAGTTAGTTTGACACCCGAGCCATTATTTCACTAGTCATGGGGATTCCATGTCCGTGTCAGTGATGCACCTCTGACATGACTCTAGGGCAGTAGAGTGATGTTCTACCACGTCCCTTTCTGTTATCTGTTTATTGATAGTTTGGCCACTATCTGTCTGTTGGGGCGTATGGATGCATCCTAGATCCGACTGTTATCGATATGATTTGTCCGTGAATGATGTCGTGTGCAATACGCGTCTTCACAAATTCTAGGAGCTAGCTACTCCATTTGTTATTGAGGTCTCCCCTCATATTATATAAGGTATTCCGAGGTCACCCTCCGATAAGAAAGTTACTTCGATATGATATGTTCTCGGCTCGTAGTAGATAACTAAATCTGTATTTGCTATTTCGTGTTAGATATTCTGCTTTATGATTCCGTATTTGTCAATGTTCCCATTTACATACTGAATTATTATATGTTTATTGAATGTGTTTATGCTTTGACATGTTTATGTGACTACCGTTTGCCATGCTAGGATATGATTAATATGCTTAAATGTGATTCGCATGTTGTCATATGTTTATATGTTAGTTTACCATTATGTTACCTTGTTGATCTATATGATGATTATGCTAGTGTATAATTGATTGTTCTGTAAGTTCATTATGTATAATTGTTCAGATAATTCATGAACTTTGATTTTCCGTTGGTGTTCGTATCTGCTTATGTTTGATCTGCCATGTTTAAATTCTGTCTATACTAAAGTTTGATCTGGGAAATGGTTTAACTTATGATATCTGACTTGATAACTTGCTAATTGCTATGCTATGTCTTTTGCTTATTTAGTTATAGTTTTCCTCCTATGTTTTCTATTTGTATGTGTGACTGCCACGTTTGATTGCTATTGTTCACGCTACGATATTGGATAAGTGTGTTAAGTGTAGATTAATTGACTTGTGTAAAGGACATGTTTACTTTTGGTAATTGCTTCGCTAGCTTTCGTATTTTGTTTGACTTATATGTACTTAAATTGCCTGATTCATTAATTGCCTGTTGATTATGATGTGCTTCAGTTTGTGTCATCAATATGCTATGTGTTTGTTCTTAATTGTTGTTTGTTCTTCCCGATTGTGTTCTGCTTCCACGAATCCTCGATGATTCATTCCGCTGTGACTTCGTTATTCGCTTTATTTCATTTCGTATTTCTTTTTGTTTAGTTTTCGTTTTGTTATATCCGTTCACCGGGATTTGTAAGCTCACCGCATTTTCTTTTCCTCGGCGGTGTTAAGCATTCAAGATGAGCTTATGGGATAGCCGATCCGGGTTGAGAGTAGAGTTGAGAACAAGATTTGAAAATAGGGATCTTAGATTTATTTTGATTATTAAGTTATTTATATTTTCTTTTGTAAATTTTGTAAAGGCTTTCGCTATTGTATAGTACTTAAGGTTCTGATATGAAACCGTATTTGTGATATCTTTACCCTTGTCGGGTTGGGGTGTTACAATTTATGGTATCGAGCAGTTTTAGGACCCTTAGAGCTTAGGCTATGACCTGTGAGAATTGGGTAGACATTAGGTTTCCGTCCTGTTCGATATCTTCGATTCCTTTTGACCGTCATTCTCGATTTGACTTCGATATTCTTTTGTCTTCACCGAGTTGGCCCTCCTCTTTCGCGATCGAATTTTGTTATTTTGTTTTCGCTCGTCCTTTTGTCGATCGTTAGATGGAGACTACCCGTGGAGCCGAAGAAGAGGGTGACGACCCTACATTGCCGCAAAGTCCCTGTGCTGGAGAGGTTCGTGAAGCGAAGCCGCGCCCGACCGCCGGCTTCTGGAGACATCGATGTCTGCTGAGGAAGCTCGGACGAATCAACCAAAGACGCAACGCATTTAAGACATGATTCAACCGTGGTGGGAATGTTCATCTACTTCATATGATTTGGGCGCGACGTGTGTTACTCTGATTCGTTTGTCACGCGTTTTGAGGTAGTTTGATATCTTGCTACGTGATTTTGATCGGCATTACTTTTCTTTGATTCGTTCGGAACTCGGTTTGAATCGTGAAGTTTTATCGTTTAGCATTCGGTATATCTCGCTTTTTTCTTTTGGACCGACTAATGAGTCATAAGGAACCGTTTTATGCAAGTTGGTGGCCTCATTTGTTGGTAATATGGTAAGTTGTGTGATGTAATATATGTGGTATGTATGTGATCCGGCTTGTTTCAAGATGTTGCTTGTTATCTATATGTTATCTGTTTTGTTCTGATATTAGTTATGTGGTTTGCCATGACCGGTGACAGAATATGATGAAAATAAGGACTTGTTATGTGATGCAAGTATTATGACGCCTGATCAACGTGATAATACCGAGATCATATAATTTGAACTTATTGAAATCATATGACGTCTGGGGAAATGCCTGTGGTTGATACGTGAATGGACTTTGACTTGTATCTGTTATTTGTCGCTCCTCATGTTCGATTGAAATTTTGTACCTCTTTGCGAGATTTTCATTGACAACTGTTGTATATAAGTTTTGTATGCTTGGAATCCGAAATCATTATGATCCATGTGAACCTATAGATTGCTATGTCTGCCCTAAGTTTGTATGTCTCCACGATTTCTCGCGATTAGTAAGACCGTTAGGATTCGTCTGTCTATGCATATGTTTGAGATCCAATAAGTTAGAGCGTGTTATTTGATTGTCTGCATCTCATCCAGTATCCGCCATTACTTTGATGAGTATATGATTATCTGTTGTAAGTATTTGATTATTGCTTTGATTTTTGAAAAGTATGAGTTTGTAGATTCTGATAAGAATCCGTTTGTTCTGAGATAAGATTTGCGTTTGCATTATCTTCCCTGAGAATCTGAAATCCGATTCGTTTTTTGTTCTGTTCCGTCTTGTTCAATTTTCGAGGACGAAAATTTTTCTTTTAGAGGGGAAGAGTTGTAAAACCCTAAAAATCGTAAACGCGTGAAAGACTAATTTACCCCTCGAATTTAGAATTTATAAAATACGTAAAATGCACCAAGCTCATTAAATGAAACTTAACCTATCTTGTAAATGATGACCAAAACTAATATACGAGATCGACTTTCACCTTACGCCATAAACCTTATACGTTTTCTTTAATGTGCATGGGTCGGAAGTTTGCAAGCACCCAACACCTAAAACAAGAACCCATCTAATTTGTAACTTTGAATTTGGGCTTGGCTCATCCCTTGGCTCGTTAAAACCGACCCTCTTGAATCAGTCCCCTTCTTTTTTTTACCATACGCTTCATTAAAACACTTCTAAACCCTAGATAAAAAAATATATAACGACTTGTCTTCTCTTTCACCTTTCTGTTGACAACAAGAGGCAACAAAGGGGCCTTGTGAGGCGTCAAAGGGGTGGCTGGTTGTGGTTCTATCCCAAGGTGGGGGCTGTCTTGGTTTTCTCTTGGTCATGGAGATGTCGTGGGTTCTTATTGGTCAAGGTTGCTGGGTCGGCCTTTAGGGCATCATAAGGTCGTGTATTACTTGTTTTTGATCATGTTATCTTCTCTTCGTCTCACGCTACTAAGGTACCTTCGTAATCATCTTTTGTCTCGTGTGATTTGAGTTCCGCCGTGTTTATGGCCCTCATGCTATGTTTTGTTACTCAATATAACATGTCCCATAAAATCATAAAACAAGGCTATGTAAAATCTAGTTATAAAGCTACATAAAATCATGGAATAATCTATTTATGTGTCGAATAAGGTGTAACCCATATTATGTCCTCGAATATGATTTTTGACCCTCTCAGATGACATGTTTCTCTCTTATTTATGTCGACTTTCATGCCCTAAAACGAACGTACATGATTGGTATTAATTGAGTCGGATAACATAAAAACTAGGGTTTCGTTGGGTTAATTAATGTGTCGCATGGATTGTTTAAAGGGTGTATATAATTTTGTAAGACAGAAAATATGGAATGATAAACTTACTATGACGATATTAAATCAGGTTGTGTAGCTTACATGGGTTATGGGTGCATTTGGATAGGTAAAACATGTGCTTATAATGGTTTTAATGGACCCTAAAACTGGACAGCATCATATGTCGAATTTGTGTGTGTTATAGATCCAATTTTATAAGTGCAATAATCTGGGTTTTTGTGGGAAAAGTTTATTTTATGTCTTAGTTAAGTTTTCCAAGTGGTTTGGTCGAATTTGGAGTTGTCTAAGTCGTATTTTTGAATTTTACAAGATCAAGTGTCAAAGCTGAGAAAACGGGTCTGAAATTTGGTTGGATTGTTTGATTTTTCATTTTCAAACCATAAGGAACTGGGAGCTCTCCTTTTACAGGATTGACATTTAGGATATAAATGAATTTCTGGGAGTTTTGGGAATTTTTCTAAGGTGTCTAAACAGGTCTAATAAGCGTAAACTTTTAAGGTGTATTTTCTGATCACTTTCTGGGCAGGTCTGGACTTATGATTTTCCATAGGCCATTTTACATGGAAATAGAACCCCTCAATTTTTGGAGAGTCTTTTAACTCTTATGGGAACCACTGGGATTTTACTTGATTTCATTTGAGCTAAGTAAGTATTTTATAAAAATCGTTAAAGTCTGGTCCAAATATGAGTTTAAGAAAATGAAAGATAAAACATGATATCAATAAGTAACACACTTACAAAGGCATAAGAAACTTATAAAAGAAGCTAATAAGTATTATACAAATCGTAATCCGTGTAGATTCATTGAAGAAGACGTGGCGTCATATCTTCGTGTTCGTTCATTCATTTTCTTTTCCCTCATTTGCGTTAAGGTACGATATTCGACCTTTTTAGTAAAGGTTTTCTCATGATCTCCTTTTATTTTGTCATTTCCTTATGCTTATTAGGATTTCCCTATGCCATTGCTATGATTCCCTTCCGTTTATGTGAATCTCTGTTTGTATGAACTTCTGTTTGTTGAACCTTGCTATGTTTGAGTATGAATTTCTGATTATGAACTTCTGATTATGAACATCCGATTATGAACATCCGATTATGAACGTATGGTATGTGACTGTGATATGAACCTTTGATTTCTGAACATTTGATATGAACCCTTTCTGATTAGTTTGATCCGTTGCTTATCTAAAATCTCTGTTTATCGAACCATGAAACATCTGATTTGAACTTATGATATGAAAACTTCGATTTGTAAATCTGTTTGACCTTTATGATGAATTACGATCTGTGTCATTTATGACAATATGTTTGACCTAAGTTAGTTTGACACCCGAGCCATTATTTCACTAGTCATGGGGATTCCATGTCCGTGTCAGATGCACCTCTCGACATGACTCTAGGGCAAGAAAGTGATGTTCTGCCACGTCCCTTTCGTTATCTGTTTATTGATAGTTTGGCCACTATCCGTCCTGTTGGGGCGTATGGATGCATCCTAGATCCGATCCGTTATCGATATGATTTGTCTAGTGAATGATGTCGTGTGCAATACGCGTCTTCACAAATTCTGGGAGCTAGCTACTCCATTTGTTATTGAGGTCTCCTCTCATATTATATAAGGTATTCCGAGGTCACCCCTCCGAATAAGAAAGTTACTTCGATATGATATGTTCGGGCTCGTGGTAGATAACTAAATCTGTATTTGCTATTTCGTGTTAGATATTCTTTTATGATTCCGTATTTGTCAATGTTCCCATTTACATAGTGAATTATTATATGTTTATTGAATGTGTTTATGCTTTGACATGTTTATGTGACTACCGTTTGCCATGCTAGGATATGATTAATATGCTTAAATGTGATTCGCATGTTGTCATATGTTTATATGTTAGTTTACCATTATGTGACCTTGTTGATCTGTATGATGATTATGCTAGTGTATAATTGATTGTTCTGAAGTTCATTATGTATAATTGTTCAGATAATTCATGAACTTTGATTTTCCGTTGGTGTTCGTATCTGCTTATGTTTGATCCGCCATGTTTAAATTCCGTCTATACTAAAGTTTGATCAGGGAAATGGTTTAACTTATGATATCTGACTTGATAACTTGCTAATTGCTATGCTATGTCTTTTGCTTATTTAGTTATAGTTTTCCTAATCGTGTTTTCTATTTGTATGTGTGACTGCCACGCTTTGATTGCTATTGTTCCACAAGCACGATATTGGATAAGTGTGTTAAGTGTAGATTAATTGACTTGTGTAAAGGACATGTTTACTTATGGTAATTGCTTCTGCTAGCTTTCGTATTTCGCTTGACTTATATGTACTTAAATTGCCTGATTCATTAATTGCCTGTTGATTATGATGTGCTTCGCTTTTGTGTCATCAATATGTTATGTGTTTGTTCTTAATTGTTGTTTGTTCTTCCGGATTTACGCACCGTAAGCTTCCGCAGAATCCTCCCTGATTCATTCCGTGACTTCGTTATTCGCTTCTTTATTTCATTTCGTATTGCTTTTGTTTAGTTTTCGTTTTGTTATATCTCTGCTCACTAGGCTTTGTAAGCTCTCAAGATTTCCGCATTTTCTTTTCCTGGTGTTAAGCATTCAAGATGAGCTTATGGGATAGCTGATCTGGGTTGAGAGTAGAGCTGAGAACAAGATTTGAAAATAGGGATCTTAGATTTATTTTGATTATTAAGTTATTTATATTTTCTTTTGTAAATTTTGTAAAGGCTTCCGCTATTGTATAGTACTTAAGGTTCTGATATGAAACCGTATTTGTGATATCTTTACCCTTGTCGGGTTGGGGTGTTACAATTATTCTGATAGATTTCCTCCTTCATATTTTGGCCATTCGCAAGGAACTGACTCAAGTGATGATGACAACAGCGGAGGGGAAGATGATGATTTCCGTCCTTCGGTACCAAGTTATGTTGTTACTGGGAAACTTCACTGTTGTACTCCTGAAACCTCTTTGATTGATGGATCTAAAGTTACATTACCAACGTGTTCTCCTTTTCAAAAACAATGTAATGGAGGAGGAGAGTATCTCATTCGGATAATAAAAGAGGCTGTTGAAGTTTGGTGGTGCTGGGAAGACGAAAAACTTATCAGGAAAAAGTGGTTACTAGGGCATAATATTGTTAACGAATGGTTCACCAAGATTGATTGGACCATTCATTTTTGTGAACCAGCTATGATGTCTAATGATTTCACCATGGCATGGCCTACATGCGACCCCAACCGCAAGATCTGCGATGGAGGAGAGTTCCTGGATCCTAATTGGCTCAAACGCAAGGAATAGGCATGTTTTGACGAGGAAAAGAGAAAGGAAGTTGGATACAAGGGAATCTCATTTGAAAACTGGTTACGAGTAAAGTTTGGAGCTGTTAAATTAAAATGGGAAGAAGAAACTAAATTTCATTGTGAGTGGGCAAAGGCTAATTTTTTGCAAGAAAATTGATATTCCATAACTCGGTTTATTTCTCCACGTATTTGGGACAAACCCTTTTCAAAAAAGAAAGACATCGAGGAGGTTGGCCAATGCCAAAGGCCTCCATAAAGCCCCGAGGCTCTGAGTCTAACTTAAAGACTCGTAAATAAAGAAAAGTGCTCTTTCGGGAGACAACCCGAATTATCCTTTTCTTTTGTTTTATTTCCATTTCTGTAGGGTTTTGTGTTTTTATCCATTTTTGCAGGAAACTTGAAGTGATTACTGCTGCAGCATGTTGATCTGACCAGAGTTACAGCGTAACTAACCTTAGTGGTTACGCCGTAACCAACCCCTTGCAGCAGAATTCCGGATGCATTACCAATTACGTAATAATACCATCTCTGGTTACGCCGTAGCTACACTCTTACAGATATGCCGGGTTTTGCCTAGTTACGGTAACTCCTTTTAAGAGTTACGACGTAACTATCCTCTGCTTTTACTTTTTCATTCTAAAAACAATAACCTTGTATTAGTATTTTAAATGAACTTTGTGGGTGTGTTCCCTGAAACCCTCACGAGACTTCACTCGTCCACTTGGGACACCAAGTGGTTTAAAGGCTTGTTGCATATGCTAAATGCAACCGTGATTCCTACGAAAGTGAGTTAGGTTTGTTTTTCATTTTTCATTTTTTCTTTTTTAGAATTATGCTTGTCGGTAGTATGATTTCAGGGATTGAAGTTTGCTCATGGATGCTTATACGAAGGCACGACTCTTTTTCGTGGGCCTTCCTTCTTTCTTTTTGGAGCAAATTTCAGGGAAGTTCTCGATCTAATTCTACTTTTCTCTTCACCTTTATTTAATGCTTAGTACAAAAAGGACTTTGTACAATTCAAGTGGGGGGACGGGAGTAGAATTGTCTCTTGAACTTTATTTTGCCCTTGTTTTTCTAGTTTATTTTGAAAAACTATGCCATTTTTAAAATTTTGATATGTTTTTCTTAACCTAACTAGATTAGACCTTAGCCGAGCACATACAACCCTTGATATTATATGGTGAGATTAGCCTTATCCGTTTCCAATATTTTACCCCAAATCCACCAAATTATGAGTGTGCCGGTAGCTTGTAAACTTTAGAACTTGGCCTTTGCATCATTTCGAGACCATAAACGAGGTATGTTGAGTTAGCTCGATGTATTTGGACTTTTCAGTTTAAGAAGGCAATATTATAGGATTATCACCCAAATAGCCTACCATTGTGTGTCTATCGATTAGTCACCTCGACTTTTTGACCCCCATGTGAAACCCTTTTGTTGCACTCACCTTTAGTGCAAGATACCCCTAGATACACCCATTTGAGCCATTCCTTTCATTTTGTTAACCCAATATATTGTTTCGATACACCTATACACCTTAGCCTACCCTGTATTCTTTATTTGTGATTGGTAAGTCATCATTTGCCTAAGTTCAAGGTTCAAGTGGAAAGGTTCGGAAATTATGCTTTCGTCGACGACATATTCTTAAAGATCATTAAAGATCCCCCGAATTCCCGTTGTTCATCTCAAGTGGAGGAATATTATGTTTAGTTGTTATTAAAAAAATAATAATAATAATAAAAAATAAAATAAAATTGTTATGTTATTTAGTTATTGTAAAGTGCAATGTTATAAGCACTATGTTATGAGCTTTATAGATTTAGTATCGAGGAGGCCACCTCGGTCACATTGGAAGATTGGAGTTGGTAATTATGCCAACAGTTGGAAAAAGGTAGTGTGCCCATCATGACGTCCTCTAATGACACATCTATCTAGTATTTCATGATCTGGTTTCTTGACTTCAAAGCTTGAACTTTGGGCGAACAGTAAGTGGTGATGACTTGGTTATAGATTTAGACTACCTGGCGAGCAATTTTGGCAATGTTGGTGAGTAATGGTGTAATTTTGTCTGATTTTGGACTAAACATGAAATATGGAAAAACCTTGGGTACTATCGGTTTATTTTACTCTTTGTATAATTAGTATTTCATACGAGTATGAAGAAATTTATGATGCTTTTTTATCTTTTGAGTTCTTCGGCCAGATCGGTTACTCAAGATCTTTGGTCTTCACTCGGACCCGATGAAAAATATGAGATCACTACTTATTGACTCGTTGGGAATGATTCTAGTCTAGTTGGTGGTTTATTAGAAGTGGAAGGCGCTCTGGTGGGTTCCTCGCAGACATATATTGAGTTTGATAAGGATTGGTGCCAATTAGTTTTATTGTATTTGGACTTTGGACTATGGAAAGACACACGTTTGATACTTTTTTCGTTGTGGTACATAATAGGGTAAACTTATCCGTACTCACCTATTTTCATAGTTGCACCCTGATAACATCAAATAATCCTGAATATTAAGTGTCAATTTCCCCCGATAATGCTTGTAATTTATATCATTTATATGGATTTACGCTTGTTTTCCATTGTTTTCCACTTTCAGGTAAATTACGAGCATTTGAGCTAAAGATACGCGGAATTGGAGAATTATAAAAGATTTATCGAGTATGCTCATTTTGAAGAAGTTACGGTATTAACGAATCCATCTCTCACATTACGCCCAAAGCGTGACTCGTAAAGCCAACTCATCGAGGATTACGGTACTCTCCCAAAGGACTACGATGTAACTATATTACGTCAAATGAGGATCCACGCTGCTGATAACTACGCCGTAACTATTGCATATGTTAATACAAATAAACCGTAAAAACGTTTATTAATATTTTGCGATCTCTTTGTGTTTTGTTGATAACAAATATAATGTTATCTTAAGTATAATTTTAAGGATACATGTTATTTTTGTAATGCATTTACATATAGCCATTTAAATACAAAAATGTAATAATTAAGCATTTGTTGTAATAGTTTATTAGGATGGGTAAAAACCATAACCCATGGACCATGACCCATGGATCTTAACCCATAACAAAGTAGACTAGATACAATGTATACTTAAATACATTGAATCTAAAGAAAACCCATGGACCAACCCATAACCCATGACCCATAACCAAAAAACCCATGGGCAAAGAGGAGCGTTCCACAGATCCCTAGGATTACACTAGACGGATCCCAAGTGGAAGGGATCCGTGGGATCCGGGGAACAGAGAAGAATTTTGCCTATAAATAGAGAGCCATTTCTTCATTCTAACTCACCCCCTCTTCTTACTAAATCTCTCATACACTCTCATTCTCTTCTAACATATAGATCACTTGATCTAGAGAGTTGTTCTTCTTTCTTTCTATTTGTGATCCTCATATAGGTCCTTCTCTAAGGCGAGATCACGAGCATTCTACAAGTCATCCAAGCAAGGGGTCCTTGATTGATTTGTCACTCCGCAAGATTTCTGTAGCAAAGATCTTGTATTTGATATTTCACATATTTGTTGTGTAATAGTTGTGTTGGTTTGGTCCACCGTGCTACGGACTCGGTATCTAGCTTTGTACCGGAAAAAGTGTAAGCAACGTTGTGAAGGCTTCTCCGCCAAGTGAAGGAGTTTGTTGACATAGTGCTTGAACTCGCGAGTAGGTGACTCGGGGAGTGGAGTAGGGCAAGGAAGGTGTCCTTGTAGCCAACCACTATAAATCGTTTTTGTCTTTTCTATCCCTTAACTTTATTTATTTGCTTGCATTATCATTAGATCTATACGTTCTCAACATCCATACGATTTCACATAATATCGAATCTAAAGTTTTGAAATCAACTTAAAATCGGCAAAACTATTCAACCCCCCTTCTAGTTTTCCACAATTGGCATCAAGAGCTAAGTTTATAAAAGTTTTAAAATAAAATTGTATTTTAAAAACTTTTCGATCACATATGGTTCTGAAAATTACATGGAAGGGCAATCTATGCAACGACCACCACTACTTGAAACTAATGGTTTTATATATTGGAAAAATAGATTCAAAACATATGTGAAGTCTAAAGATATTGATCTTTGGTACATTATTGTTGAAGGTGATTTTGAGGCTACCTCAAATGATGATAAAGGAAATTTAGTTCACATACCTCATGATAAACTAAACGATGAAATGAAGAAAAAGCTTTCTAAAAATAGTGAAGCAAAAATGGTTTTATATAATGCTTTACCGAAAAAGGAATTCGAAAGAATTTCTATGCTTAAAACCTCTAAAGAAATTTGGAATTCTTTAGTTGTAACTCATCAAGGCAACCAACAAGTTAAAAATAATAAAATTGATTTATTTGTTCAACAATATGAACAATTTTCAATATCGGATGAGGAAACTATAGATCATTCATTTGCTAACTTTAATACTATTATTACATCTTTACAAGCACTTGATGAATCTTTTTCTAGCCGTAACCATGTTAGGAGATATCTAAGGGCACTTCCATCGAAGTGGAGATCCAAGGTGACGCGATCGAAGAGTCAAAAGATTTGACAATCCTCACCCTCGATGAACTCATAGGCAACCTAAAAGTCTACGAGCTTGTCCTTGCTAAAGATTCAGAAGCCTCAAAGGTGAAAGAGAAACACAAATCTCTTGCCCTTAAAGCCAAAAGGCTTCGAGCGATGAGGAGAACTCATCTTCGAGTAGTGACGACGAAGAATACGCTATGGCGGTAAGGGACTTTAAAAGGTTCTTTAGAAGAAAGGGAAGATACGTCAAACAACCGTATGACGATAAGAAAGGCTTTCGAAAAGCAAAGAGGACGAGAAGCCAAAGGATGATCGTACTTGCTTTAAATGTGGGGACCCAAACCACTTTATTAGTAAGTGTCCCAAACGGGATGATCAAAGGCGTTCGTGAGCGGCACATGGGGAATGAGCGACGAGGAGGACGAAGAAATTTGTCTCATGGCAAATGACGAGGTATGTCACGAATACTATAGTAGCTCATCACTTGATGACGACTCATTGCATAATGAATATGATAAACTATGCAATATTAGCTTAAAACTAGTTAACAAAAACAAGCTTTTAAAGAGTCAAAATCAACGTTTAGATAAAGAAGTCATAGAATTAAAAGCAAAACTAAAACGTTTAGAGAAGGGTAAAATAGCAAGTGGTGAATGTGAACTTTGCATTCAACTTCAAACACTAGTGGATCACTTAGATTCTAAAATTGCTAGAATGAGCACGAACACTTTAGATACAATACTCGATGGCGTTAAAACCGGTAACAATCAAAAGGGTCTAGGTAGTCAACAACTTGATCCATCAACTAGTGAAAGTAAAGAAACAAAATTTGTTAAAGAACTAGAAAAACCAGCCATTGTTGTGGCGGATCCCACGGATCCCCTAAAAAGGGAACCGCTAGTGTACGAAAGGGATCCGTGGATCTGTGTAGCAAACAAAGAGCAATAACGTAGCTTCTTCATCTAGAACTGAGTTGTCATAGTTAATAGGAAGAAACCAAATCATGTCACCACTAGACAACCACCTCCAAAATATAATCCTACTTTTGCAAGAAACAAAGCTCCATCTTTTTCAAAACCTAACTCATTTAGGAGACCTAATAACGTTTACCCAAAAAGTAACCATCAAATGGGATGGAATCAAAAAATGCAAAACGGTTTTCCTTTTCAAAACTTTGCTCCATGGAATGCATACTCATCTTATCCATACATGTCTAACATGAATGGAATGTTTAACACTAATGGACCCATGAACAAATGGGGACCAAACTTTTGAGTTTATTATTGTTTTAGGTGTGCTTAAAGGTCGACCTAGACCCGATGAATGGGTCAAGGATAGCGGGTGCACGAGGCACATGACCGGCAATAGGGATCTATTCTCCACATATGAATCCTTCAATGGAGGTAATGTGGTGTTTGGAAATAGCAAAAGTAGAATCATCGGTAAAGGTACGATTTCTAACAAATCTCTAACAAATCTCTAACCATTAACGATGTGTGTCACGTAGAAAACCTAAACTTTAACCTCTTAAGTATAGGACAAATATGTGATAAAAAGTGCAATGTACTTTTTACCGAAACCGGTAGTAAGATACTTAAAAATGGCATAACCATAGGAAGAGGAATTAGGAAACATGGAGTCTATGTCATTAAAATCGGTAATGAACCTAAAGACAAACTATGTCTTACCTCTATGGATGATACTTCGACCTTATGGCATCAAAGATTGGGTCACGCCAACATGCGACTTCTTCAATCGCTATCATCCAAAGATCTAGTAAGAGATCTACCTAAGTTAAAATATGAACATCATTTTTGTGATGCTTGTAATGTAGGAAAACAAGCTCATTCGAGTCATAAAGCTAAAAACATGGTGTCCACAACTAGGTGTCTAGAATTACTACATATGGATTTATTTGGTCCATCCGCTATCCAAAGTTATGGAGGCAACTACTACACTTTGGTAATAGTGGATGACTACTCTAGGTATACATGGACAAAATTTTTAAAGAACAAAACGGAAACCTTTAACTATTTTGAAATATTAAGCAAAAAGATCCAAAGACAACTAGGAAGTCCCATAGTGTCTATTAGGACGGATCATGGTAGGGAATTCGATAATGAAGTGCAATTCGGAGCTTTTGTGACGCTAATGGTATTACTCACAACTTTTCAGCTCCACGCACTCCACAATCGAATGGGGTAGTAGAAAGAAAGAATAGAACTCTACAAGAAATGAGTCGAACCATGCTTAATGAACAATCCATACCTCAAAAGTTTTGGTGTAATGCCGTTGATACTTCAACGTATATACTCAATCGAGTCTTAATTAGACCAATCTTAGGAAAAACTCCATATGAGTTACTTCGAGGCAAAAAGCCTACGTTGAATCACTTTAGAGTCTTTGGTAGTAAATGTTTTATTCTTAACACTAAAGATTACCTTACAAAATTTGATCCTAAATCAATCGAAGGTATCTTTTTAGGTTACTCGCCAAATAGCAAAGGTCATATTAAACAAAGAAACAATGAACGTAGAAGAGTCATTAAATATAAAATTTGATGAAAGTCCACCCAAACCCTCTCCACCTCTTGTCGATGACGAGATTATAGAAAGTGAAGCTATAGTAATAAAGAAAAAGATAAGTGAAGAAGAAGAACCTCTAAGTGATGAAATAATAAACATTAAAGAGTCCAAAGATCACCCCGTAGATAAAATCATAGGAAAACTAAACGAACGAACATTAAGGTCTCAAGTTCAAAACCAAAGTAGCTTGTTTTGTTTCGTTTCAACCTTAGAACCTAAGAATACACAAGAAGCCATAAAAGATGAAAGTTGGGTAATGGCTATGCAAGAAGAACTAAATCAATTTGTTTCTAATGATGTTTGGACACTTGTCCCTCCACCTAGTAATCAAACCATAATAGGAACCAAATGGGTTTATAAAACAAATTAGATGCAAACGGAGTAGTGTCTAGGAACAAGGCTAGACTCGTTGCTCAAGGGTATAACCAACAAGAGGGAATAGACTTTGATGAGACCTACGCCCGCGTGGCTAGATTAGAGTCTATAAGAATACTTCTTGCGTATGCTTGTGCTAATGATCTAAAGCTTTATCAAATGGATGTCAAAAGCGCTCTTCTAAATGGTTTCATAAATGAAGAAGTATATGTAGCTCAACCTCCGGGCTTCATTGATTTTGAAAACCCAAACATGTGTATAAATTAAAGAAAGCCCTTTACGGTCTTAAACAAGCTCCAAAAGCTTGGTATGATAGACTCAAGTCATTTCTAGTTAAACACAACTACACCATGGGGTTAGTTGACAACACACTTTTACTAAGAAAAGAGAGTCACATATAATCATAGTACAAATATATGTAGATGATATTATATTCGGATCCACTTGTCAAGACATGTGTGATGATTTCTCTAAAATCATGCATGACGAGTTCGAGATGAGTATGATGGGAGAACTTAGTTTCTTTCTTGGTCTACAAATAAAACAAGTAGAAGATGGTATCTTCTTCAATCAATCTAAATACATCAAGGAGATGTTAAAGAAATTCGGTCTAGAAGAGTCAAAACCAATTAGGACTCCAATGTCATCCGACACCAAACTCACAAAAGATGAAGACGGAGAATCCGTAGATAATACTAAATATCGTGGCATGATAGGTAGCCTTCTATACCTCACGGCAAGTAGGCTGGATATCATGTTTAGTGTTTGCTTATGTGCTAGGTTTCAAGAAGACCCTAAAACATCACACCTAGAAGCCGTAAAAAGGATATTTAGATATATTAAGGGTACAACACAATTAGGATTATGGTATCCTAAGGGCACCGGAGTAGAAACAATTGTATATGCAGATTCTGACCATGCAGGTGATTACGTTGATAGAAAAAGTACAAGTGGTGTATGTACTTTTATGGGATGTTGTTTAACATCTTGGTTTTCTAAGAAACAAACGGCACTTGCAATATCAACAACCGAAGCCGAGTACGTCTCCGCCGCCAAAGCATGCCAACAAGCACTATGGATGAAACAAGCGTTAGTAGACTACGACATCCATCTAAGCGACATAGCCATCCTATGTGACAACAAAGGTGCCATCGACTTAAGCAAGAATCCGTTATTGCATTCTCGCACAAAGCATATAGAGATTCGTCATCACTTCCTAAGAGACAATGTTCAAAAGGGGAACATCTCTATTGAGAAGGTAGCATCCAAAGACAACATAGCCGACGTCCTCACCAAACCGTTGAAGGGGGAACAATTCAACCTACTTCGTCTTGGTCTTGGTCTAATGGAACAAACGTCGTAACTTAATTGACTCTACAAGGTATGTAAACACTAGCCTTCTTCTTTCTGAGTCTAGGATTTCTATTTCACGCACAACTCACAAACAATACGGGAATTTTCAAAACCCAAGATGAGTTTTCCACTTATAGCTTTCTTATTTTTTATATATACACATTTTCAAAGAAAACCTACTTTCAAAATGTTTTCTAAAAGGATGATACATTCCCGTATCAATTTCACAAAAGCATTTTCTCACGTCTAGGACAAATCGCTTTTTCATTATTAATACAAAGTAAAAACCCGTTTTCATTGCATCTCATGTCTTTTGAATGCTAAAGGGGACACATAACTAATATGTTTTTTCGGGTACATTCATTTAAGAAACAATGAATTAGGAGCATTGATAACACAAAATTACGTACTCATGTACTAAATATGTGTTTTTGGGTTATCTCAATAGGATGGTTTTATACTTCTAGTTTATTTTCTATTTCTTTTAGGGGTCGAGATAACCGAAACTCCAAATAGTTTGCATATAGGCACACACTAGGCAAAAATGTTTCCAAAAGAAAAATTTTGTGCGCCTGAATCACAGACCCACGGATCCCAGCCTTTATGCTGGACGGATCCCTCAAGGGAAGGATCCGTGGGATCCGTACAAACGTAGTGTTTTCAACTTCTATATTTTTCACTTTGGATGAAAAATCCACATTTGTTTCATTTTTGGGAGTATGCTCTTTAATGCTTGTGTTCTCATGATCACATGCCTTGAATTCATATCTAATCATTAGATTTTAATCCACATTTTGGGTCAAGCATTCATTACAATGCTTTGTTTTTCTATATATAGAACTCCCAAAATGCTTGCATACTCCATCTCCTTCTCACAAACACACTTCATCATGTCATCCAAAAACCCTTTAGGAGAATCATCTAGTACAAACAATCATGATATCCAAACCTTTGTACTTCCACCATCCAAAATACCACAATCAAATGCTAGGATATCCGCACGGATTAGTATCCGATCTTGTTGTTTAGCAAAACCAACCTCAAATGGTTCATCCTCAACAAATAACTCACCACAAGATGCTTCCATTATAGCACCTCCCTCATCACCAACAAGTACACCAACTTCATCACCACCTAAAATAACTCTTTTGGAACTCCTTAAGACTCCAACAAGATCTAACCAACCTAAAGAAAAAGAATTAGTCTTTTCAACACCCCCACATCTCCAAATACTATATTTCAAGATCTTGAAACATCACCACCATTAGCTCCCATCACATTACAAGAACATCTAGGTTCTTTTCCACCACCATTTACAAACATTCCGAATATTGATCCATATTTTCCTATTTTTCCACCACAACTTCCGCATAACTCAAATCAAAACAACCCGAAAACTTCCGCACTCATTACCCACATCATTTACATTGTGAACATTGCCAATCCACTAGGAAAATTGCAATAGAAGTTAGGGAAGAAATGCATTTCATACTCAACCTCATCCTTGATCGCATCAATACCATTACTCATCAAAACCTCCATCCATAACCTTATGCAAGCATGGAAGGAATCACTACTACTATTTTCTACTTTTAGTATTTTTTTTCTTTTGATGTCATTTTCAAGAACAAGTCTTGTTCTTATTTTTACATGCTTGTAGTTGGCATAAATACCACTACACTTTGATGTTTTATTACAAGGCCTTGTTTACATACCTTGGCTCCCAATCTTGATTCTCGGCAACCACAAGATTATATAAGCATGTTACTAACCTTTCTTTTGTAGGATTTTTATTTTTTTCACTTGACGCCCAAACAAGGGGAGCTACCGTCAAGGGGAGTTAGAAGTTTGTTTATTTCTTTCATGGTTAACTTTTGTTTTCGACAAAAAGGGGAAGAAGAAGTAAAACTTAGGGCTTTCAAAACTTACATCTATTCTTAAGTTTTACTCATCATAACATTATGTTTTGTCATCAACAAAAAGGGGAGATTGTTAATACAAATAAACCGTAAAAACGTTTATTAATATTTTGCGATCTCTTTGTGTTTTGTTGATAACAAATATAATGTTATCTTAAGTATAATTATAAGGATACATGTTATTTTTGTAAAGCATTTACATATAGCCATTTAAATACAAAAATGTAATAATTAAGCATTTGTTGTAATAGTTTATTAGGATGGGTAAAACCATAACCCATGGACCATAACCCATGGATCTTAACCCATACCAAAGTAGACTAGATACAATGTATACTTAGATACATTGAATCTAAAGAAAACCCATGGACCAACCCATAACCCATGACCCATAACCAAAACAACCATGGGCAAAGAGGAGCATTCCACGGATCCCTAGGATTACACTAGACGGATCCCAAGTGGAAGGGATCCGTGGGATCCGGGAAACAGTGAAGAATTTTGCCTATAAATAGAGAGCCATTTCTTCATTCTAACTCACCCTCTTCTTACTAAATCTCTCATACACTCTCATTCTCTTCTAACATATAGATCACTTGATCTAGAGAGTTGTTCTTCTTTCTTTCTATTTGTGATCCTCATATAGGTCCTTCTATAAGGCGAGATCACGAGCATTCTACAAGTCATCCAAGCAAGAGGTCCTTGATTGATTTGTCACCCGCAAGATTTCGTAGCAAAGATCTTGTTTTTGATATTTCACATATTTGTTGTGTAATAGTTGTGTTGGTTTGGTCCACCGTGCTACGGACTCTGTATCTAGCTTTGTACCGGAAAAAGTGTATGCAACGTTGTGAAGGCTTCTCCCCCAAGTGAAGGAGTTTGTTGACATAGTGCTTGAACTCTCGAGTAGGTGACTCGGGGAGTGGAGTAGGGCAAGGAAGGTGTCCTTGTAGCCGAACCACTATAAATCGGTTGTGTCTTTTCTATCCCTTAACTTTATTTATTTGCTTGCATTATCATTAGATCTATACGTTCACAACATCCATACGATTTCACATAATATCGAATCTAAAGTTTTTGAAATCAACTTAAAATCGGCAAAACTATTCAACCCCCCCTTCTAGTTTTCCACAGCATAAACTCCGGCGTAACCAAGAAATATTGAAGATACGGCGTAACTACTTATAAGGTTACGCCGTAACCAGCAGATCTAGTGCAAATTACGATGAAATAGAGGATTACGGCGTAACTATTCTATTAGTTACGCCAGCGTAACCCGACCGCCTATAAATACAATGCCCACGATTTCCAAAGATTTCAAATCATCCCATTTCACACACCACAACCAAAGAACGTGGAAAGAAGCCGAGGCGTGTCTAGAGGAGCATACTGAGCCATCTCCAAGGGAGAAATCACTCCCCCTACGATAAGCATTAGCATTTTATCTTTTCTTTACTTTCGATTCATGTACTTCGCATTAAACATTGAATTGATTTGTATGGTTAATATGAGCGGCTAAGCACCTCTAGGTGTTGGCCTAGTTATGATTCCTTAATTGTTTTGTCTGCGTTTACTTTACTTCCGTATAATTATTTCTAAGTGTATGCATGCATAGTTTATTGGTAGCTACCCTTATTTCGGTAGTTTTGAATGGTGGTAGAGGCTAGTTGCTTAGGAGATATGACCAACTGGCCCTAAGTAAGTAGACTGAGACGGGAAGGGTAAGATATGACCAACTGACGACCCTTTCTACTTGTGCGATTTGACCAACTGATCACCTACCGTTTGGATGAACTTAAGAATTAGGGGTGAGTGTTTAAGTTGCTAACGCCAGGGCACTCACTATTATAAATCTAGCATGTAGCGGTACTTAATGACTTGGCTTAGGGACCAGGAACAACCGGACTTATGAAGGGATACCGACTTCTCCGGTGGTGGCATCTTTGTCGATAGGTTAGTGCTAATTGACCAAATGTTGTCCTCTCGACTTTGACCCCACCTGAAGTAATTGGAAGTAATTAGACGTAGACATTACTAGCTATGATGAATAACTAGGTTAGCACTACTCTCCTCTATTGATTGAACCTTTGCCTTTTATTGTTTTATTCTGCTTTAGTAGTTAATTCCTTATCTAAATCATATTAAAATCTGTGACACCTAGACTTAGTAATAATCCAACACACATAGCTCTTGAGACGACCTCGGTTTTACCAAATACTACACTACACACGACCGGGTACACTGCCCGTTAGTGCATTAGCGTAGACCATAGGTATAACGAGACATAATAAATATTAAAACCTGGCCAGTAAAACCTGCATCACACCCCCGCTACTTTTTTTGTATTCTATAGTAAGTTTGTTTAATAGGCGTTAGGTGTTGTTTTCTTTCAGTTTGTTTCGGTAATAAAACTGTTTCGATATTTTGTTGGTTTTTGTTGTATTTTTCTGCCGGTTTGTTGTAGTAACAATATGCACCGGGAAAATTTTCTTTCTAATGATTGCATTATAGATTAAGGATACAAAAAAGAAAAAAGAAAAAAAAAGAAAAATGATGGTCACATTTTGAGATGCAAATAATGTGAGGGGTTCACGAATGACACCGCCCTACATTATATTCCTACATAATAGAATGGTCACAGTTTTATGAAATTATGTGCAATTTGAAAATGAATATTTAACATTGAATAAAGAAAATAAGCATTACCTAAATTCGTTGAGTTGATGCAATTATAGTTTTGTAAAACATTTAACCATTTATGGATTCATGGTCTAGCGTCAAAAAGCTTATGACAACATCATTAAAATGTGTGGGATTTATGGTTCAATTCTTGCTAGCCGTAAATAACTCTAAAATAGCCATATTGTCCTTTTGAGAAAAGAACATTTTACCTAGTTTGAATCTGTATGACAATAAGTTTAAACTTTATGAATTAGTCGGCCAAAATATGTTAAAAACAATGGTTAGAGCATCTGGTGTGGGCTCGTTGTGCCTTCACCATGGTGACATGGCAGCTCGCCGTGGCTCGCCATGACACCGGCCCAACTCGTCGTAGCTCGCCATCAATCACTTACTCGTCTACACAACGAGGTTGAAAATTGTACTTTGTGTCAGTTTTAAACATTACCAAACGTTTAAAATATAAGTTCGACATTTTTTTTTGAACATAACTTCACACACTATAAATACTACCATATTTTACAAATTCTACACAACCTTTCACACTAAACTCTATAAAATAATAACCAACAACAATGAGTGCATCATATTATTCGGGCGAAAGAGATCTTGAAGAGATATCCGAGCTCGAGATGATTCTTAAATAATATGAGTATGAGTAATCGTTGCAGCAACAAGAAGTCGGAAGTTCACAACAACGTAGATACATCCCACGTGAACGTGAAGTTCTTTGAAACACGTCTAATGGCCGACTATTTTGGTGATAACCCAAAATATCTGGACGAAAATTTTAGGCGTCGCTATCGTATGAGCCGTAAACTATTTTTAGAAATAGTACAAAGTATTGAAACATATATTGAAACTCATCATCCCTCATTCTAATCATTTTGATTTCTTTAGAGTCCGACCCGATGCTAGGGGTGTAATGAGTTTTAGTGAAATTATGAAATGCATATGCGCCCTACGCCAATTGGCGTACGACATAACAGCTTGTGCATTAGATGAGTATTTACAAATGGGATAACATTGTGCACTCGATTGTCTAAATAATTTTACTATGTGCATAATCCAGTTGTATACGCGTGAGTTTTTAAGAAAACCCGACATGAATGACATTCACAACTTATACAACGCACATAACTTGGTTCATAAGATACCGGGAATGTTGGGAAGCATTGATTGTATGCACTAGGAATGGAAAATTTGTCCGAACGAATGGCAAGGCTAATTTCACAGAGGTGATAAAAAGTATCCAACTATAATGCTTGAAGCCGTTGCGTCATAAGATTTGTGGATTTGGCATGCATTTTTTGGGTGGCGGCTGCGAATAACGATCTTACCGTTTTGAATAATTCTCCGTTATTCGACGACCTGCTTGATGACATCGCCCCTGAGGTTCCGTTTGAAGTAAACGGGCGTACATTTAAATAAGGGTATTATCTAGCTGACGGAATTTACCCAGAGTGACCATCTTTTGTCAAATCATTCACGGTTGCACATACCCAAAAAAATGCCGTATTTAAAGTGAAACAAGAAGGTGCTCGAAAAGATGTCGAAAGAGCTTTTGGTGTCCTCTAAGGACGTTGGCAAATTATTGCCCAACGGGCGCGCGCATTTATTATGAACAAGTTACGGAGAATCATATACACGTGCATTATATTGCATAACATGATTTTGAAAGATCAACAATTTGCGATATCCGAAATGAGCGAGATGTATATTTGTCCGTGGGTAAATTTACAACGGGAATAAGTCGAACGATGCGAAGTGCAACAAAAGAAGGGGAGGGAACTACGTTATAAACGCGTACACGCATCGCTTCAACGATATCTCATCGAGCATGTTTGGCAACGACATCAATGGGAAAAATTTCAACAACAACAACATAATTAGTTTCTTTATAATTTCATGTATTTCTTAAGTTGCGTATGTTTTTTTACCATTTTTTTCGTATCGTGAGTTTATGTTTCGTATGTGTTATAATATGGTGTATTGTATTTTTATTTTTAGTGAAACGAATTTAGTTTATTTGGAAATTTGAATTAAAAAAAATAAAATGAGAAGTGGTGGGATCCAAATGGTGGGATCCAAATGAGTAAGTGGGAATAGAGGGTTGTAAAGAGAGGTTTGTCATGGTGACGTGGCATCCCGTAAAACCCAAATGAGTAGTTTTGCCTTGCCATGACACCACATGCTCTTAGCCGACAAGGAAAAAAGAATAGTCGTTTACTCATTTGTTTTGGTGAGCACTTTAAAAGATAAAATGGCGACGTTCGGTTAAATATAGATTTTCTGTGGTTAACATAGTAACAAAGTAACAGTCATCAACATTTTCACGTTAGCGTCACACAAAAAACACAATATCAACCAAAGGTCAACAACGTTGATCGCTTCCTAACCTATACCATGTAACAAGCTTTCACGTGTGAAAGGCTTGCATCGCGCATGAAGGAGTCTGCGTTTACATCAAGTCAAAGAACAGCACAAGTTAAAAAGTGGATTAAAAATTAGTCATATGTTGTAACTATTAAAACTCGCTATCTCATATCTGATACACAAAGTTAAATGAGATTTTGTACCTGAATGGTAAACAACATATGGACAGGCTCCATCGTGTTGGCGTGTAAAACCTCTAGCCTCTACTCAAATTCAATTTTTTTGGATTGTTTTGATTTTGTACCAATATATAGTAAGCATTCTTGTTGAAATAATCATCAAATCAATCAAAGAATTCTCGACATATTGGTAATCTAGTGACTAATGAACCACATATATTGTGCGTATAAACATAATTAATTGTCGAACAAAGTATGGTTGACATAACCGTTGTTATCAACCACCTTGAAGTGGCTATCGCCGATTAGCATCTTAAACACCACTAAGGGCTATGTTATCAAAATCCTAATTTTTATCAATGAAGCCATTATTAACACGTAAAGATGATGAGAACCACCAATTATCACAAGTAAATCTAGGAATAACAAAGACCAAAATGGCAAAAACACACACACCCAAAAGCCCTTTGTAGCAACAAAAAAATACTTGTATCTAGCATTTGTAAAGAAGGAAAAAAAAAAGTTATTCACTTATTTGACTTTTGCAAGTTTATAAATCTTTTAACAAACGCACGTTGAAAGAACTTTAGGATATATAACGTTACGCATAAGGTAGAGCCTGTAATTCTAAATGCAAAAATTGGCACCAACACCAGCAGGCTCTAAGATTATAACACCAACTATGTGGAAACGATTGCTATATACTACTATGTTAGCAGAACGACTAAAATATATTGCCTGTTGTTTTTAGTTTTTGCGCCATGCTCCATTTTGGGTTTTCATCTTCTCTAACTCTAGTTGTTTCACCCTCTCGACCAAATCTTGGATAGTAGCTGTTGCTTCCTGCAAACAAAACAGTTAGAAACCGTAAGACGGGTCAAATTGGTCAACACTTGTAGAGGTTGAAATGGGTGAGGTCAGGTTGACCCTAAAACTTTTTATCAGATTTGTTGCTTTTTTCGCAAAAATTAGTGTCCAACATGATTTTGAAAACTGATTTAGGAGGTTTAATGCAATACACACCTCCGATAGGAACAATGGAAAACCAACCAACCCGCTTTGGGTGACCTTCGTCCGTTTGATCCAGTTCCTTTCGTAGCAAATGTTTTTTATTTTTTGTTTGACTCAATAGATATGAAACATACCCAAATTGACCCATTTATAAATAGATGGGTCAAATTGTCACTATAACTATGTAACGAAAAGGAAGATGAAACAAAGAAAAAGAAAAACCTTCAGCTTCTTTCTTAAAGTTTCTTCCTCGACGTCACGTCTTTCTCTTTCCTCTGCAAATATGTCGATTATAGTTTCTTGCTCCTTGTACATAAGCTCACATTTTCCCTTTACTTCCTCAATCTAATTATGAAGCACAATCAAAACAGCGCCAACGAAATATAAACAATTGTAAAGTAAGATAGAATTGACAAGGAAAATGTGATGATATTTCACTGTTTTTTTTCTCGAACTACAAGGTTTATTATGAAAAAAAATAAAGGACTTTGTTAGCTCCAGCAATTTGTTAAAAATAACCAGAGAGGCTTCCTTTTGTGATGTCCAAATATGGGAGCTGCGACAGTTTTTTGTAGGTTGAAAGGAAAGAACAAGATAAGCCCAACTACCAGAGGTGCATTTCTTTGTGGGTCACTTTGGGTTATGTTCTTATTCGTAATAGTTGAGATGGATTAAGCTAAAATATAAAACTAAAAAAAAAGGTCAAATGAATAGAGCAGGTCAAACAGGTTGAAAGCCATCCAATATGCATTCATATGCATAAAACTATCTAAATTGCTATATTATTGTGGTATATAGTTTTGTAGTCATATAAGCTGCCCAACCCAACCCATTTTGCCAGCCCTAATTGTATTTAAAGGTGTAGCTTAGCGTATCCACATCCATCAAGTGTCAAAATGAAGAGTCGATAAGACAGGGAAACAAAGAAAAAATATATATAAGGTGTCACCAGATATAAGCCAAAACAAAACTTTGACGTTATATAGAATACCTGAGCTTCGAGTTCCTTGCAATATTTTCTTTCGCGTTCTAGATCACGGAGAAGCTCACCGACGATATCATCATCCTTCCTTGACAACCTACGAGGATTAGAGCAAACACAAACACAAAATCATTATTGAAATAATAGATGTTTGCTATATAGATTATATGTAGAACATATATTATGAAAACTGGTGGCATACTTCTGTTTTAATATGCGGTTCTCTTCCACCAATTGATCAAAATTAGGTATGCTAGAGTTTAAAGGAACACCTCCATTTTCAGCAAACTGCCAATCAGAAGAAATCGCATCCATTCAGGCCATCTTAGCAGCATCAAATATGAACAATGTTTACAACAGCATTTCATAACTATACTAACTAGATAAAGGTGGCAAATTGATCGACCTGGTAGGTTCAAGTAATGTGTCAAAACAGGTATGTATTGGTGGTCAGGTCTGAAGGCTTGACCAAAATGCTTTTTGTCAGAATTTTGTGCGTGTGCTATGTCAAATATAGTACAAGTTAAATTGTTTCAACACTAATCTATTTTTTGCAATAAATTGTATATTTCATCAATAATCTAATTCTTGGTTAACTTCTTTTTTTCGTTTGACCTATTTCACCCAATAAAGTAAAAGTGAACATAGCCAGAACCGATCCATTCATAACGAAATGGGTCGAAATTTTGACACCTTTATCTCTAGAATTTAGTGGCAACGCCGTATAATAAATGAATGTTACCCTTGAATGAGAGCTTGAGACCATTTGCATAGTCTTTTCATAAGGAGAACGTTTGCAGCATGTTGAGCCGGACAAGCTGAATCAGAACCATATTTTGGAGGAAACTTGTCAGTTGGCATTCCTTTATGAGAGCTACCATTTGCATGTCCCGTATTCATTGACGTATGCAGGTCATCTTCATGGATATTTTCAGTAAGAGGTGGTGAATTTGGGCCTTCCCCAAAACCATTAACAGCTGCTGCCGGATGTTTGCTTGAAGCAACTTTCTTCTTTTTAGAAGAAGTTTCAGGCGAAAAGTCGGGAGACCATTCTAGAATAACAAAAAGATAACACAAAGAAATCTCAGGGCTTTGTGTTAAATCCCCCAACCCTGCAACCCAAAATAAAGCTTTAAATTAAATTTAAAACATCATGTACCTCTCTCGAGATTGTTCTTATTGACTCTTGGAGCATATCCTATCTTATGGCAGTATGTACGCCTGAATCAACAAGTGATTATGTTATAGTTCACTGGAACACGTTGACACTGTTGCACATTACAAGAGGTGGCAAATGGGCAAGACAAGCAGGTTTGACAATTGCAAAACAGGTAACTTTGGATAAAACAGGTAAGATTAGGTCTGTTAATGGGACAAATTTGAATCAATACAGCTAAGATCTGACCTAAAACCGACTAAATGGATCATGATCAAGTTGACCATGATCTGGTACATGATACCCCTAATTTCAACAAAAAGATCGTATCTGGCACATTTGACAGGATGCTAGGTTGACCTAAAACCTTTTTGATTCAATTTTTTATTTTATTTTACTTGACCATTTAATATGACCCGAACCCACCCATTCATAAGTCATCAAGTCGAGGCTGCCACCTATTACATAAGTTGATAAGCATATAAAGCATACCAGTAAGTCTTTTGCATCTGAATAAGACGCGTTTCAAGTCTTGAAAGGACAATGGTCCGTTCAAACCCTTGTTTGTCATGAGCTGGTTCTACAAAATTAGCCTCCAGGATACCTAATCAATAGCAATAAGACAGAAACAAAAAAATAACTATTTCAGAACCATTTTCTTCTAACATGTATTCACATAAAGCTTCTAAACGTTCAGGAAAAAACATGACCTATGACTCCAGGACCATCACTTCCTGCAGCATTCCAGAGTCTCCAGAATGGCTGTAAAAAAGAAGCAATCCTATGTCAGTTTCTATTTTGTTAAAGTCGAAGAAATGCTATGTAAGTGGTTGAGCAGGAGATATTGCAACAGGGAAATTTTACAGACCCAACAGTCGAACAATTCACGTGTCATACATAGAGGTCGTAAAATGGGCTGATCAGGTGTGTTGTCTAACGGGTTATTAAAGGTACTGCTTATCATTATTTGTTTTTAGTGTGGGCCAACAAACTGTTTATAAGTAAATGGGTCAAAATTGCCACCTCATAAGGATCAATGTATAAAAAGTATTCAAACCTTAATGAGTCGATTTTTATGGTAAACATTGTATCCTTGAACGTCAATATGAGCTTTTGCATCCTTGACAAACCCCATTGTAACAACTGCAACTATCTGTTCATTAAAAACGCATAAATAATATAAGAGCTTTTAAATAGATATATAAGCAACAAATTCATTAAACCAAAAGCAGCATTACATTTGAATCCTTAGCAAGCCCCTCAGCACCAGGCTGTGGCCGATATGTCACCTCGGTCGTCATCATCATATCATTTACTATATTATGGTGCTGAATATCCTTTCCGCGCAGAACCATTCGGAATCCAGGAGGAATTCTTAGATAGAGAATGGATGCGTAACTCTGGAAAAGATAAGTAAAAAGATTAGATTGTAGAATCATAATGTCTATAGAATCCTAGAAGATCAGAAGGATGCAACTTCCATGACAAATTCCAATGATTCAAGATGCTAACAAGCCTGATTTACCCTTATGGGACGGGCCCAATGGGTTGAATTGCCATCTGTGTTTATATGTTTGCAACTTCTCAAATCGTTTTATTAATATGAGCTAGATAAATTTAAGAATATATGTTTATATCCATGGATAATGCATTGTTTAAGCATAGAGTTTTGGCTAATTAACAAATACTTTTTCTCCCCTGAAAGCTTGAACCCGCCCAGTTTGCCAGCTCTGGTAGTGATAAGCATAAAGAAAATGCACATTTATTAAACTCATTTGAAAGAATTAGCAGCAGGGCTTACTCTAAGTGAGTGCCGATATGTCAGAAAGTGTCTAGAGTTTGGGTAATCATTTGCCATCTGGATATTCTTCTCATCTCGATAACACCCTCAATTTGAATATCCTACAGGAAACGCCAATTTAGATAAGCTCACTTAAATATGTAAGAATAACCAAGTAGCTGAAGTAAAAGACAAGAACACACATGTGTGTCAGCATCGTAAATAGTTCTAACTGTCCTTGATCATCCTCCCACAGATTGTATATGATTATGCGCGTGCCTTGATCGCTCATGTGATCAAACTACAAGATGAAAAAGGTAATAGAGTTTAATAACATATCGACTGCTCAAAATCCGAAGCACTAAATATTACCTATCAGGTAATTAAAAACCTCCGATCAGATGTATAGGTGGAAATGTAGGGGCTGTACTTTATCCTCAACGGGCAAAACTTTATATGTATAAAACTTCCTAACTCAGATTAATTAGAAAACTTTTATTATGATTTTAACTGGAAGAAAAAAATTAATACACCAACTGTTTAATGATTTCAAAGAAGTGTCTGCAGATAGATCTAGATCCACAAACGTACCAGACACCCATTACGCCTAACCCGCCTATTTTACCACCTTTAATCAGAGGGTAATATCAGTAAACACGTACTAAAGGGAAGAAATTCATTTACCTGTTTCAGGAGGTCTGCTTCACTTGAAAATGGGGACCATTTGACCAATGCATCGATATTTATATCCCAGTCACTGCGTGATGCTCGTATGATTTTCTTCACTTCTCGACCACCTCTTTCATAATCAACCTTTTCCATTTAATCAAAAATAAACACCATAGAATCAGATGACTGACCTGTCTAAATCTTTAGCGAAAAAGTAAAACTACTGTAATCCTACCAAAAGTTAGCATCTCAAAGTAACTTGAGTCCTGAACCATATTAATCACATTCAAGTAAATCTTGAAGTAAGGATATGACAAACAGGCTTTCTGATACTTATCAGTCAGCGTCAACAAATTTTACCTTTTATAACTTTCACTTGATAGCCAGAATTTAGGTGCAATGTGTTATTAGGATTTAAGTATTTAACCATATAAGAGATCGACTAAACTGTGTAGAGCAAGCTAGTTAATATGATTACCATGGGAACTACTATATCTTCTTTCCCAGTTACTCGTAGAAATGTGTAGGACAAGAGGCCAATGCTCTGTGTAGCCCTGCAAGACAAGACCACCAAAAATTTAATATAAGCAAATATTTCCTTCTGTTTTCTTTAAAGGGGACTATCCAATATCACATTAATGAAATATAGCTTAAAGATAGATACATAAAAAAAGTAGACAACTGTACACAGCCCCACCTTTTTCCATTTTTTGCTGAGCACCGGGTAAAGACAATAACATCAGCCCCAAGCCTCATAGTACTTGTCTTGAAACCATTACCGTCTGTCAAAAATATGACAAAAGGAAATAAACAACTAAAGTGTACACTTATCTTGATTCCAAAGTATAATCATCCATCAAACACAAAATGGGTGCTTTTGATCAAATTCGCAGAAGTTCACTTACATTGTCCTATAGTGTCTGCAACCTTGCTTTTCAAAGAATATCCAAGAGACATGCATTGTCGCAACTTATCTGGGTCCATCCCGCCACCATTATCTACAGAAAATAGTAGGAAGATGTTTAACAATAAAGCAATACGAGTGGGTGGCTAGAATTTAGAGGTGGCGATTTCGACCCATTTACTTATAAACAGGTTGATTTGAATTGTGTTTTATCTGGTATGGGTTAAATGTGTCAAATCCATATATTTAGCTAAAAGGTAACAGGCCGAATGGATCAAATAGGTTGAGATAACATTCTCTTTGTGACCATAATCAGCACATTAATAATTTATACAAGTTTTAATAAAATGGTGAAGCTCAACACAACTTGGCCTGTCATGTACAAAAACTGACCCATTTCAACCCGATCCCTCTGACACCTCAACCCGCCCAACTTGCAATCTCTAGAATATCCCAACCCACGTCCTAGCTCAGTACAACCTCCTACACGACTTGTAGTACCAGCTAATGAACCATATATTCTGTAGACTGACTGCAATTTCCATTTATGATTACAAAGTGACAAGACACATCATTCATCACGCACCATTTGACTAAGAAGGGGGAGGCCTAAACCAAGAACTTAAAAAAGTCTAACAGATCATTCAGCTGCATACCTTCAATCACCAACATTCTACTTCCATCTTTTTTGTTTTTCAGCATATCAATGTTGGCATATGTAGCGCCGTTGCAGACCTGATACGAATACCAGATGTTTTTTAATGACTGACATGTAACATCAACTCAATGGAACTTAATTATAATGACAATATTCAATAAAAATAAAGTAAAAAATTTGGTAAGTACCTCATCCAATGAATTGTCCAAAAGTTCCGCAAACGCTGCAGGAGCAAACATACACAACAATCCGTGAGTTTACAAACTATGAAGTAGTGCATTAAACATACGAGAAAGTTTATACAAATAACAAATTTAAGGAGTTTACCGCCAAGAACCCATTTATGACTAGTTGCATTGGAGTGTAGAAACCTTGGATGAACCCTTACGTGATCCATACCACCTGTCATATGAAGAAAAATAAAAATAAGCTGTAGGACTCACACCAGCAAATTATGAAGCTTTTGCTACTAGTTCAGTTAACATTTAACTTTCTTGACTAATGCAATTCTATGGTATAAACTGTCGGAAAAATCGTTGTTCAATTAACTTCCTATTACACCTTCACGCTAGTAAACGACAATTTCCACAAGAAAAAGCTTTACACCAAACGCAGAACCAAACACTATTTCTTGCAGTCCTTATATTTAAAAGCTTTCTGCTTATAAAAACACAAAAATGTTAACCAATCCCAAACACCCATTTAATAAAATCAATATCATGATCATCAATCTTATAATATCACAAATTACCCTTTAAAACACAATTTAAACTACATTAAGCACATTATGAATTATGAATCTATGATATAATTGAAATTTACATAAACCCATATTATCAATTACTGAAAAATTCTCACGTTACCAAAATTTACAAAAAAAAAAAAACAAACAAAAAAAGGTTGGTTCAAACACAAATTCTGACAAAAACTTCTTAATCCCAATTACTAGATAACTAAATTCAAGAATATCAACAACATCAATATACCCAATCCCGAGGTTTGGTCAGTAGAATATAGACAGTCTTGCCCCTACCCTACCCAAGGGTAAAGAATATCATCAAAACTCGATCCCATCAAAGTGGGTATGGCGAGTATTAGGATGTAGACCGTCATAATCCTACCGTACCCACCCGGGTATTGCCCGGTAGAATGTAGACTGTCATACCCCTACCCTAAACTACAAACCCTACCCAAAGGTATAGATATCAAAATCAAGATTAACATCAATAACAATACCTAATCCCGCCAGAGCGAGGTACAGCGGTATGTAGACAGTCATACCCCTACCCTACCCTAACCTACCCAGACCAAAACCAAGAATATCAATTTATGAAAAACATTAAAAAAAAAACATACCAGGAGGTGTTTCCCAATTACCACCAGACCCATCTTCAAAATCACCAGCTTTCCAAAACTGCTTACAATCATTTATCTTCTCCTTCTCTTTCTCCTTCACAGGCAAAGGGTCAAGAAAACCAGCAGGAAGATCACTCCTGGCCCTCTTCCTCTCACCTTCACTAGAAGACCCATCATCATCACTATCACTATCAAGATCAATCACTTGGTGTTTCTTTTTTATTGAGTTTAGTACATTGTTTATAAGATTTGTTGTTGGTTCTTCTACGGTTTCTTGCTTTACACGGAAGGTGGTTTCCATTGTTGGTGGGTGGTTGTGTTGCCGGAAAAAAGATTTTGTGTTTGTGTTTTGATGTTTTGTTGTGTGGAACTGCCAAATAAGCTACTTTATGTTTTGTGTTTTGGTTTTGGTTTGATGAGTTGTCAAATCTAGCTTTTATACAAAAATTTGTTGTGAAAAACAAATATAATTATCTACTTTTATATTAGGAAATTTTGTAATATCTCTATATGTAAAGAGAAAATCTTTTCTAAAAATGGAGTAAATTTTAATTAATAATATATATTTAATTAAAAATAGTAACAACATTCATCATTAAATTAATAGTTTAAGTATTTTTAATACTCAAACTTTTATCATTTTTCATTATCGCAATGACTACAATTAAAATCTTAACTGTTGCATCGGGTCACATGTTCAGTAAAGATTATTATTGCTGTACGCTAAGTGTTTAATACGTGAGAATTTGGCTAATTCTATAACAAGTTTCAAATATTTAGAAAGTAAGAACAAAGTTAACCGTGCTATCAATGAACAAAAAAAATAATAAATCATTGATGTTTTTTTATCGATATTTAATTATTTTATATTCTTTTTGTTTTTAAAAATTTCAAGTCTTTTTAGCAATTTTTTCTTAAGTAATGATATGTTGATAAATCTTTACAAAAATAATTTCACTCGTTTAGGTGTTAACCATATATAGAGGGTGAGAAACAAGGAAAAAAATATAACACAATAAACAAGGAAAAAAATATAACACAATATAATTAATGCACTACATATAACAAATGAATGTGTTAAAAGAAACTTTTATTGTGTGGATAGGTGTAAAATAGGGGCCAAGTTCGTGGTTTAAGTAGGGATGTAAAGGACATCAAATACCTCGTGAACTACTAGAGATTTGATTAACCAATTACTTTGAATCGACTTGATTCAAAGCTAGTCGAGCTCAAGCTACTCGAATAGAGTTTTGAGTATTAAAATACTCGGTTCATGTCCCGTGTTACCAAGATTTTGTATGACGTTGGACCTGAGAATTGATTTTTTTCTTTTTGAGACAAAATATATGTTGGAGGGAGCCAACATACCATTATTCTTTTCTCTTTGAGTTCATCAGCGTCACGTTTTACTTTCTTTTGATTTTTTGAACTTTGTAAAAACAATGAATTTCATGTGATCCTCATTTTATATATCAAGCGCGTAGTTTGTGTTATATACGTTTTTGTGTTTTAGTAAGTACATGGACTTAAACTTAGGCCTAAACTTAGACCTAAAATCACTTTGCATCATCCTGATGGGTTGAAATGTTCGCCCCTGCTGTCAGTGCCATCGCGATGTTGACACTTTTGGTCTAAGTTTGGCTGCTTGCAATCTACGTATCATTTCTCAAGATTATATTGATGAATTGACACATTGGATGACATTCACACACATATTATTGCATTACGTTTGATGCATACACTCTAATGCACAAATTATATGCTTATCGATCAAAATGCAAAATATATGTGAGTATCGTATATGTTGGATGATTACAATTTGCACGCAAGGTGTCGTATAAAAAAATGAGTAGCAACTGTAACTAAGATATCAAGGTTAGAATAACTACTTACATGATGCGTGTAATTTTGAATGCTGGAACATCTATTTACATGACACATGTGATCCTAGACTTACTTAAATACTTTATAATTTTTTTTAGCAAGTGAACTATTTCTTTTATACAAATAAATAAAAAAAATTGTAATAATCAGATTCTCGAACCTGTAAAAATAAATTTGAGTCTTATATAAATTAATGGGCATATTAATTCTCATGAAGAAGTTACATCAGACAAGTTTATTTAATTTTATAAGTTAATAACTTGAAATCCAAAATGATGGAGGTTATGTATAGATTTGTAAGTAAAACTTTTAAAAAATCTTTTTATACAACCAAAAAAAAGAAACCCAAACTAAAAAAAAAAAATAATAATAATAATAAAAAATAATATCGACTTCCTTTTCTTAATTGGTAAATTATTGAACTTACTAAAGCGATTAGACTTTCCCGCATTATTGAGATATCGTACCGCAATTGCGATTCATATATTTTTAATCGTATTGCTTATCTTTAGAAGTGAATGCTCAAATGGTTAGTTGCTTCACCAATTTATTATCATAAATCCTTTGAAATTTTTAATAGTGATGTTAATAAAAAAAATAATAATAATAAAAAAAAAATATAATAATAATAATAATAATAATAATAATAATAATAATAAAATGTGATTCTTGCATTAAGTAATGTTGGTGTTGTTCTCATTAAGATGTTACATGTGATAATTCAATGTTCATTAATATGCTTTATCAGTTTCTTCCGTTACAAATTTGAATTTGATGAAGGTAATATAAAGTTGTAACCGAAAATTTGAAATTGAATGTCTCAATATGGTGTTGTGTTGAAATTTCAAATGATTAATCTATACTATATAAAAATTAAAATTCAGAAAGAAAAGTAAAAAATGTTGAAAGTTGAATGTTAAAAACACACAATTATAGAGAAATAAATAATATAATTAATACTCTATTAAAACACCTCCATACTTCTAAAAAGTACAATAATTTAGTCACACAGCAATTAAAAGCACATCTACCAAATTAAAACAACCAATTAAATCATATGCTGACCCGTTTGAAACCCTTATTAGCCATACTTGGTTGATTCTGTTGAAACCGATACTGGTTGACCTGTTGAAACCGATAATCGTGGTTGACCGATCGCCAAACCCTGCAATGACCCGGTTTAATTTGCATTTTATCGACCCAACCTATCCGGTTTAATCTCGTTAAATGATCTGTTTTTATCGAATCCGTTCAACCAATAACCACCTGAAATCGGGTTTCAAATTTGACAAAATTATATGAGATATATGACAAGTTAGGCCATAACCCGTGACAATTTTTGAAAGAATTTTCCAAGTAATTGTAGTTTTATTTATTTTGCTTTGACACGACTATTACTCAGATAATGTTATTTTAAAAATGTTGCCTTTGCACTATTAAATGACTCAAGATATATGAATCATCGCTAAAGTTTAATATATATTGATACCCCTTTGTCCAAATAGATCAATAATGTTATTGTAAGTTTATTAAAATCACAAAATAAATAGTATTGTTATCTTAATGATAATTATTTGTATTCCCAAACAAATAAAGGCTTGAAAATGCAAATATATATATATACAAATTGATAAATATTAAATAATCTTTATGGTATATCCATTCCAGAAAGCACATTTTAAAAGCCAAACACCAAATGATAAACGTTACACATGTAAAAAATAGTTATCACGCCTAAATTAATACACAAAACAAGAAAAGCGCGGCCACATGTCTTCATATACCTCAAAAAAAAAAAAAGATAAATATAATATTGCTAAATCAACATAATAATACACTGCCTTTTTGTAATGCTTGAATATATTATTACTAAAAACTTAATAACTTAAAACAATCCTATTAGAAAAATATACTTACACACTGGGATCGACTCCACATAATTTTTAAAACTATATATATTTATGCAAGTATAACCACACGCGATCGAATCAGTAGGTCTAAAATGCTCTCTAACGCTACAAATAGTGCTTTGTTGAAAGCGGGTTTTGAAGGCTCAAGGCCACTAAGGCCGACCAATGAGCCTGAGGCAGCGCATACCACAGGGATTCATGAATGGTGCCAAGACTAAATACATTGCTTTTTTATAATATATGTGACCATTTATGTAACTTAAATACAAAAGTAACATTAAATACTTAATACATGACACATATAGCCATTATAAAGATTAAAATGGAGCAAATAAGAAACTTCTCAATGGATAAACTCTTTTGGCCATGAACTATATATAGATTAAAAATCATATCGATTAATTATGTATTGTCTCCAAACACTTGCCGGACTTTACATCTAACAAAGTTCACAATTTAACTCAAATATCAAGCAAGCAACATATTAATATTCAAGACATAATGCAAATTATACAAATACTCACCCTATGATTGAATGCAAGAGATAAAATAAACTTACGTTATTTACAAATCAATAAAATAAACAATCAATATAAATCGATCAAGATATAAACTTATGGCGTAGAGAGATTACATATTTGTAAAATAGTCGTAGAATCTATATACCCACTGATTGTTGTGTTTTAGCTTTTCCATTAGGTTATTAGATATAACTTAAAAGGCCATGTATATAACTTGAGGCCCATGTATCTTATCTTATATTTTTAAAACAAAATTTCAAACTGCTATATCCTCAGGCGCCAAAGCCCCAAAGGCGAAAAGTACAAAATGCCCCAAAGGAAATGCGCTTTTATGGGATTCATGCATGTCGTGAGCCTCGATCTAAAAAACCTAGCAGCCTTGAAAGCTAGGCTGAGCTACTTTAAGCTTTAAAACTAAAAGTTAAACTTATGGTCATTGGAAAAAGTGAAACTAGGTAGCAGTAACAAACCAGACATTTGCGCAGACTGCTTCTAGTATTTTTATAAATGAAAATTTTTAAGTTCTTCACCATACATACATATATACATATTTGAATTTGAATTTGATGAAGGTAATAAAGTTGTAACCAAAAATTTGAAAATGAATGTCTCAATATGGTATTGTATTGAAATTTCAAATGATTAATCTTTTATATAATAAAACAAAACCCCTAATGGGAATTTTGCATTTCAAAAAAATCAATTCATTCCTTATTAAGTAATAATTAAATTAGTTTTGTTTCTTATTTAAAAAATTTTAAATTTAAAAAACTTAAATATTTTTTGATTTAGCCAAATTTGATAAAAATTCATTTTTTCACATAGATGTATGCAAAAGTTAGTAAATACACACGTCCTTCTTGGCTCATATTTCATATATTTGGACCAAACTGTATTTTTTTATAAAAAAGCATGCATCTATATCTCAATTCATATAGAGTTTGGTTCACCCAAAAACGCATCTAATATTTTCCATCTCCCAAAACCCTAAATTAAATCCACCAGAGAGTTCTTAATTATTCTCAAACGAAAAATAACCAATCATGGTAAATTATATCGATCGAGAAGCAATTGCGAGTAATTGTGTTAATGGGAGTCTGAGAACTTACGTAGAAGAAATTTTTTTTCGCCCGTAGCCAAACCATACCAATTTTTAAGATCAGAGATGTAAAAATCAATATTAGGCGGGACCTATGATTGTCCGGTGGTCATGTATGTCTTATGGTGATATACTAAATTTTCTTTTATATTTTGCCATTAAATGTTTGAATGTGAATTAGTTGATCAAGTGTAACAAAAGGTCTAAACTCTGCCAATTTTGAATAGGAATGTTGTGTTGATTATGCTTATCATGTTCTAATTTTTGTGACTATAAGTACATTAATCAATTTTGTGCTAGGTCTATTTTAGGTGTCTTATTCTAATTAGTTAACTGTCACTAATACCATTTAACATCTTTCAATCATTAAGCTAATATGTTCACTAAATTGTTAAAATTGTTACCATTTTCCCTAATATTATTACATTATACAGTATATTGTTTTGGCAATGCTTAAAGGTTGAGATCACCAATGACATATATCATAAGCTTTATAATGTATCATGATTAATGGATTTAAATTCTTGAATTCGCAAAATAAACCTTTGGAAACCTCTTGAATTGTCAGAGCCCATTTGATTCATATTTGGTATCTGGGTAAAATTTTCAGGATGATGTTGTGCAAGGATTAAACGTATGTTTTGGGTGTCTGGGATTAAACGTATTTGCTCAACTCATAATTCACGACATAGTGTTTGGATATTAACTTCATAATTGTTTGCTTTTTAAGCTATTGGTGCCTTAAAAAGCATAAGAACAATATGCCGTACCGCTACGCAACAAAGAAATAGGATTCTTGACGCTTGGAGGAATTCAAGCACTAATAGTTAACGCAGGTAATGTTCGTGTTGGCCTTGACCAAATTTTTGGGAAATCTAGGTCAATATAAGTTTACAAATATTACATATTTTTCGAATACATACATATATATACAAGATCACCAACACCATAATATTGGTATGTTTGATATTATAGGAAGCTTTAAGCTAACAGCATAAGTACTTTTACATAAGACAACCCAAAGACCTAAAACATGCTCTTGATAATGATTTTAATTTATTAAATTTCCAAATTGCGTGAAAGGAACAAGGCTGAACTATAACGTAATAGCTGCCGCTGTAATTGGATGCATGAACACCACAGTTCCATTTGACCTCGCTGGAGGATCAAAACCAGATTCGCCACATTCAAGTAAGACAAATATATGTAAGTTTTAGATGAAACATTACTCACAACAATTATAAAATAGTGAATAGTCAATTAGTGATGAAATAGAAGCAAATCAAATACTATCTCCTGAATTGTGTTGTGTTAAGGTTGATCATATGATTATGTTTTTTTTCATATACAAATTCTGATAGGCTTTAGGTGCAATTGCATGAATGGCTTGGAAAAGATGTAATCTTCTTGATTTATCATGGGAAAAGGGCTGCGTGTTTAAGGTAAAAGTTCAACCGTTTTGAGTATGAGGTTGTTAATAGTTTTATATATTTTGTTTGTTAAAAAGGTTGGGTTTGCTGGGGTGAAAAATGGTCTTTGTGTTTCTCTTGTTCTCAAGTTATACTTCTTGGTTTCAAAGGAGCAATGAATCGACAAATACCAATTGAGGTATCACATTGTGTTGATTATGGAGCTTCAACCGAGGTATAAGTTCGTATATGTGAAAGTGGAGTCTACACGCTCATTTATTTTCCTTGGTGCATAAAACTATGATTGGGACTATAATAGCCTGTTTAGAATGGCCACTTATATTTATGTAGGAGTATTGCATAAAAAAATAAATGATGCCAAAAAGTTTGGAGATCAGATGTATATACTGACAATTGGAGATAAGTAGATTCCAATGTTCATTTAGTTTGAATGTTTGATCCTAGACATGTAAAATATCTATTGAGTTAACTATAGGATATTTCTCATAGTTTTTACCTTTTGTGTGTGGAATACAGGTTACACCTCTTATTGTTTATCTCTTCTTTTTGCCTTTTTATTGACCATTAGACCTGATATCTTTTTTATTTATTTGTTATATTCACATCTTCTTCAATACTAGCTGCCTTCATAAGGTTCATCTTTTATCATCTCCAACCAAATTTGATAATGCTAAGCGCCGTTCTTTGGTTGGATTTCATCCGATGTTTCTTTTTGAACTGAGGTATGTTACTTTTTGTTGATTTAGTTATTATCGCTTTTATAGGTATTTAGACAGTTTCAAGTGTTTAAAACACCATTTATCTATCTATTTTATAGTAAGCAAACGCTATAGAATATGCAGGTATGTGCTAATTCGAAATTGTTTAAAACACCCTTTATCTATCTATTTTTTGTTTATATGATTGCAAATTCATCCAATTGAATGTCATTATCATAGTTATGTATTACATAACAATTTCAAAACACACGTCCAAACAACTTATTGCTTTGAGTTTTAACTATTTGAATGTCCTTTACATCAAGTAAAATTCATTCTTTTGGGCCGGCTATTAGGTGTAAAGACCACATGAAAAGATAAGAAAGGTAAGAGCTTTGCTAATTTTTTGTTGCATGATGTTCCTTCAATATATGATGCTTACTTATAATATGACAATAGTTATTGTTTCTTGCGTTTCTGTTATTTGCATTGGTACATGAAAGGGAAAAGAAAATGTGAAACCATAAATAATAACCCTCAAAATCCTGGTAACGACTTTATGAGCAACGCTGAAAATTTGAATTTGCGCCTTACATCTAAAAGGCAAGATAATCAGTTGGAGACCAGGCTTGAAAGTGTCTGTGGTATAGACGATTTATCCGATAAGTATAGGTATCTATAGAATCTTATATGTGGGCTTTGACTCAAGTTTTTATAAAGCTGCAATTATGGAGTATACTTTGATAAATTTGGAGTATAGGTATCTATAGAAGTATAGTTAGCTAAATAAGCTTTGCTAAACATCTCTTTAACAAATTTAATTCGATATGCTGTTTTGGACCAACATATCTGTATAAAATATACTTTATCTTAGCTTAGCTGATATGCCAATCCAAGCACTACCGCGTGTTCTATTCTGCTTAGCTTATAACGTTTCCCAAACACCCCCTTAATCATCGGAATTCAGAACATTATGCCAGGAGGCCGAAATTGGTTTATATTCGTGCATTATAACTCAACATACATGCATATACATGTATATTAATGTGATTTTATTCTTTTGAGGCGGGAAGTCATCTGATAGAATTACTTTTTCAGGCCATGGCTGATTTAAACCGCTCGGGTATCAAGACCATTGCAAGGTCAACTTGGCGCATATCAGCAGAGAAAATACAAATGCAAGCTGAGGTGATGGCAGATTAGAATGCGAAGTTTTCAGAAGAGAAGGCAAAGTTGGAGGCAACGGATTTGAGGCTATCAAGTTCTATTTAGCATAACTGAAAGGGCAGGTTGAGAGTGGGAATCCATACTTTCAAGTCATCTATTCAATGGTGCTTGGTTTTAAATCAGCCATGGTCGTGATACCCGAGTGTTTTCAAGGGTAACCATGGAGCCAAAGAGTCTATTTTTTACATGCATCAATACAGAACATTGGGTTTAAAGTGATTTGGGCGGTTTTAGGCATTCTGAAAGGGCTCACTCCAGCAACCATCACAATCAGTTGGATGTCCATGACGCTAAACTTCCTACAATGTGAAGTTAGTCGTCTACCCAAGTAAGCTCTCCGCTATAATAAATGTACGTCTAAATTTATAAGACATGCACATCGAAAAACAAGACTTCTCACATTGTAGATATATTTTATTAGGATTTGTGTAGAGATGGTATTTACAGCCCATTTAAGGTGAGATAATGTCTTTTTAGACACACCCCTTGCCAGAAAATTGGGTTTCGAATGAAATACTTATGTTTTGAACATGGGTTTCAACTGGAATAGTATCTACAGCTCTGTCATTTTGAGTAAATACGTCTAGGAAGTTGTTAATGATTCAATGGTGAACTGCTTTGAGTGGCTGAAGCAGGAATTGCAGCACGCGAGGTATTTGTGTAAACACCACTATTGTTAGCTTTGTAATTGGTAACCTACGATATGTATATCACAGTAGTGAATTGAGATTGTTAGGCTTTAGCGACATCGTTCTTTGAAATAAGTGAAGTTTAGTGTGCGCATTTAAATTCGTGTTTTGATGCTTAATAATATGATGTATGGATAATAGCGGTTGTACTGTTAGAATGTGATGTATCTGATAGTTCTAACACAAAATGGATTGGAAAAAATAAGTGACAATACTTATTTGTGCATTGTTTAGTTGAAGATTAACTGTTAAGAGTTAACTAGCAACTGTTATGAATTGAAACTGTGACAAAAGTAAGTTTATAAAGCTTATAAGCTTTGAAAGTGTTTATGTATAGTGGAAATACATTTATTGAATGATACACTTTCTGATTTGAAATGTCGCATAACATGACAAGTTTATAAATTTATGGATAGTGGATTCTCTAAGTAGTGGTCAAAACTTCACTTGGCAGGTTAGATGGGTTGAGTAAACAGTCAAAATGTGTTTGTTAAAACCAGTGATTGTAATATATGGTTAAATTGTATGTCAAGTTGAGCGGCATGATTTTATTCATCAATGCCTTAATCCTTAAATATATGTATGCTTAAAATGGTTTATGCCTGGTTGAGCGGCGGGGACGAATATTTTCCTGTGTTTATTTTCTTTTGTGATCTCGGTTCAGTGGCGGAAAGTGGAACCAGTTAGGTTAGGAGTTTAAAAAATTTTTAAAACTAAGATAGGTTGGAGATATAACGGTCTTATTAAAGTATTACCATGGGAGGCTAAAATAAATGTTGTAGATGTAATGATTTACTTTTAAAGGTTAATGGGTTAAAATTAAAATGGGTCGTGCGGGTCAAACGTGTATATTCAAATTGGATTAAACCTTCTGAACTGTTAGACTTATCAGCTTTTGCAGATTGACATGAGCTTCCGAGCTAATAGTATCTTATCTATGTGTTTTCAGGGTCTGAGGTGCAAACGAGTGGCGACGGACATGTCTTCTGTTGGCCTCTATGTACCAGGAAGCACTGCTGTTCGATGTTGATGCCATACAAGCGCTGAACTTCGAGCCATGGTCGGCCCAACATTGTGCCAGACTGTGTTGATGCAGCAGATCAATAAATTAAGTTTTATTTTTGGGTAAATTAAATTGGATTTTTTGTAAATCTTGATTGGTGGTTATAGGGATGCTAAATTTACCAAGTTTTTTGAGGTAATTAATCTCATTCATTTTCTCAATCTAAAACATACCTTTATTGTTTGTGATTCATCTATGACAATGTGTGGTTTTTCAGGTTCTTGATGATGATGGTGAGGTTTTGTGTAAGAAGGCTGACACATATTTGGGACGATAAGAAGGTTCTGGTAAGTATATCCATTTATATGTGATATAAGCTTGAGCATAGCGATTCTATCTGTTAGCTTGCTGTTTACTTTGCAGAATGTGTGTAGGGTTTTGTATTTGTTTGCTTTACCATTGATTTACTTGGGAATTCTCTGGGTATAGATAAAGGTAAGAGGAAATTTATTAAACGGACTATAGTTGGTAGGTGTTTACGAAACAAGCCCTCGCATAGCTTTTTTACGAAAATGAACTTTCAGTTGTCAACCGTTAGATTCATTCAAACACAAAATTTCAACCATACACGTGCATTAGGCGATTTTGTACGCGACAGAGTTAATTAGAAATGAACCAAAAACGAGGAATGGGTCTAGGCGAGGAAATACGCGAGTGAAACAACGTCTAGGCGAGTGAAAAGGCGAGAATCTGGGCGAGGATTCTGGGCGATAGAGGTTAATCTGGACAAGGAGTCTGGGCGAGGGTCTAGGCAACAGAGATTAATTCGACTTTTGCAATTTGGGTTGGATTGGGGCGAGGATTTGGGCGATGAGTTAATTCCAGTTTCCGAATAATGTAGGACTCGAGGATTTGGGAGACAACTATAAATACTAAGGTGATATGTAATTATAGAATCCTTGTGGAAAAGTGGTGAATGTGATCGGAAAAAGATGAGAAACTTGGTGGAAAAATTGATCGATGGGTATAGCTCATTGTGATTTAAGTGTGTGTAAAGTACAACAGTGATTTTAAAAAAAGTGAATGTGGATCTAGAGGAAAGCTATGTATGTCAACAGTCAAAAGTAAAAGTAAAGATAGGTTGACACGTATTTGTTAGTAAAGGAAAAAATAGCTATGTACTAAAATGGTGTATTTCAAATGTTGATGGTAACAACTTTGTTCATTTTGGAAAAGTATCGGAAAAAAGTTCATTTTTGAAAAATTGGTATGTAAATAGTTCATTTATGTAATTTCCTTTAAAGGTAACGTCTTATAAATCCTCAACCTGATCTAAACACATTGGAAGAGCTTAATAACTTTTTGAAAACAGAACTTGGGTGTTACTTTTGTGTTGGAACGATTTTTTTGGTAATTTTTCGTTTTCGATTTTTGAATAACTTTTGGCCAATGAGATTATGTTTGAATTGATTCTATTATTCGGTTGCGTTTACCAAATCGAGGTTTGTTATATTAATTTCAAGAACAGCTTACTGAAATGTTGTTCTTTAAATGTTTGATTGAAAAGATGCATAGTTTTTTTTTGCTGGTTTAATCTGTGTTTTTTCTTTGTGTGTCGTAATTTTTGTGTTCAGAGAAAAATTGGTACAACAACATACCCAATCCAATCCCGCCGAGGTGGGGTATGGGGGAGGTAAAATGTAGACAGATCCTACCGCCTGTGATAAACCTAGGTAGAGAGAGTTTCCCAACGAGACCTCCTAAGTAAGCAAAGTGCAAGTGTGCGGGTGAGAAAGAAAAGAAAAAGCATAAGACAGTAAACGACAAGCACAAGCAAGAAGGAAAGCAAGCAAAACAAGGCAAGGCAACAAAGAAAAGCAAAAACAAGAAAAGCACGGGCCTAAAGCTAAGGCAGAGCAAAACAAGGCACCAAAGCAAAGCAGGGCAAGAAAAGCAGGCAAGCCAAAACAACACAGAGCAAAACAAAGCAACGCACGGGGCCTAAAACTACGGCAAAGCAAAAAGGGGAGGCACAAAAAACCGAAACCTCCGGGGCAAGGCAAACGAGACGCCTAAAAGCCTATCCCACCCAACCCACCTAAACCCACAAAGCCTCAAGCCAAAACTAACCGCAGATCCTAATCCTATCTCTCCACCCTTTCCTATCTAATTTTTATACTAATTTTTGGGGTTGTCTTTATCTTGATATAATTTCTAATCAGTTTTTTGTTTGATATGTAATAAATATTTTGCAATGTTGCATGAACTCATAAATCATACTTATATAATATGGCAATAGAATTGTGTCTACTGGCGTTGTTGTACTAATTATGAGAGGAAAACGAATTTGTGAATCTGAAAATAATATGATAGATTCTAAAGAGATTGTAGGTAAATGATACTTGAATTGAGTAGGATAAGGCCCGATTTGAGAGGGGAATCAGCCTGTTTACCATGACCTCCTTCTACAAGTCAAAGTTAAAGACAAATCAATTGATTCAAACATTCCACCTATGGGATAGAGGAAGAGGAAAAAACCGAATTTTTCACATAGTGCGTTTAATCAATCTGATTTATTTCGTACCCTACACTCAATGAGAAAATTGAGTAGGATAAGGCCCGATTCGAGAGGGGATCAACCCTATAGGACTTACGAAATAATATAAAAAAAGAGAAGGAAAAATATTCATATTAAATAAAATAATTAAATATAAATTCCCAAGCAACGTACTTCTTTTTAATTTGAATATCAATCCAAATTTTAGTGAAAATCCAAATATCAAAGAAAAACAAAAGGCGGATGAATATTTTTAAAATTTTAGACCATCAAATTCAAAACAGTATTTTGAATTAAAGAATCAAAACAATATTGAAGAATATTTTTTAGAATCGATCGAAAAACTATTTATTCAAGATTTATAGATCATTGGTAGTTAAACTTTGTAAATAGAGATGACCTATGTATATGAAAATACTATATATGAACATTTACCATATACACCAAATATAATTATAAATCAAAATTAAAAATCATAATTAGAACAAAAAACAAAAGTTAAGCTATTTATTTTTTTATAAATAAAAATACGTTATTGAAAATTAAAAAAAAAACCCGCGCGTGCGCGGGCATTATAACTAGTATTTTTATAAATGAAAAATTTTAAGTTTTCAACCCCCCCCACACACACACACACACACACACACACTGATGAGTGTGTAAATACTCATCATTTTTGGTTAAATCTGAACTGCAAAACGTTTAAAAATGCTCAGAAATGCATCAAAATACTGAAAATATTCCAAAATTGCATTTTATATGTTTCAGATGCAAAATGTTCAAAATCAGATGAAAAATGAGCTAAGTTTGCATAATTGGCGCTTCATCCCCAAGTTTCTAAAAATTGTCAAAAATAGTCCCTGAGTCCTAATTTCAAAAGAAAAATCACCAAAGGTCCTTTTTAAATCATAACTTGTCAAAATTAGTCCTTTGGTGAAAAATATAAAAAGTTTGAGAAAATTACAAGTTTGGTCCTCCAACTTTGAAATTTGGCAAAAATGGCCCCTGGAAATTTGAAAATGTCAAGTTTGGTCCTTGTATTATGGAAGCTTGTCACTTTTGGTCCCTTGAAACATCTTTGATGAATTGGCAGCTTAGGTCCCTCAGTTTTCAGAATTTACACAAAGGTCCCTATAATATTAAACCTTTAAACACCCATTTGGACCCTATCACAAATCCACTTGACCCTGGACCCTGTCATAATACATTTTGGACCCCCTTCTATTATTAACACCGGTCAATCCAAATAGTCAAACAAGCAGTTGGCCATTTAAGTCTCACCCTCCAACCGCTTGCCCTCAAGAACAAGTTACAACCCATCCCTCCTCCCTCCCCTCCATTTATTCATCCATGTCCCTCCACCAACTAACTTCCAAGGATCATTTAATGCTCCTCTCATACCCCTCAATCAACCCTCACTTTCAAAAACTAGTTTTGGCGCCAAAAGCAGTTCAATGGCCAAGATGAAACTAAGCCATCCAATGGCTATCAACTCAGTGGGAAACAATCGAGATGAGAGAAAAGCTCTTGGATTATAAAAAAGAGAGAAGAAGGAAGAGTAGAAAGGAGTCTAGTAGTTTTTATTTTTTTACTTATGTCGTTTTTAATTCAAAGCTTTTAATTTAATGTAATATCTGTAATATTTTGTTTCTAAGTATCAAAGTAAGGTTATTGTATCAAGATAATCAACTTTTAAGTATCAATTCAAGTTATTGTTTACATTTCAAATTTTTACACCACTGTTGAAAGTTTCAGTTTTATTCTTACACCCAAGCTTCAATAAGCTTTTTCTCAGCTTCTAATAAGCTTATACAAGCTTTTCATAGCTTTTGTAGCTTAAGTTCAAGTTTCTAGCAAGTTTGGAAATTGGTCAAAGAAAGTCAAACTGGGCAGAAATTGAAAAGAAAATGGTCAATGGGTGAAGCAGTGCTAGAATTGGGTTGATTTGGAATCCATTGGGTTGATATAATTAGGTTAGTGTTCATTGGTTACTGTTTCAAGCCATTGTGGCTAAGGACTTGTTGTAGGATAAGGCCCGATTCGAGAGGGGATCAACCCTATAGGACTTACGAAATAATATAAAAAAAGAGAAGGAAAAATATTCATATTAAATAAAATAATTAAATATAAATTCCCAAGCAACGTATTTCTTTTTAATTTGAATATCAATCCAAATTTTAGTGAAAATCCAAATATCAAAGAAAAACAAAAGGCGGATGAATATTTTTAAAATTTTAGACCATCAAATTCAAAACAGTATTTTGAATTAAAGAATCAAAACAATATTGAAGAATATTTTTTAGAATCGATCGAAAAACTATTTATTCAAGATTTATAGATCATTGGTAGTTAAACTTTGTAAATAGAGATGACCTATGTATATGAAAATACTATATATGAACATTTACCATATACACCAAATATAATTATAAATCAAAATTAAGAATCATAATTAGAACAAAAAACGAAAGTTAAGCTATTTTTTTTTTTATAAATAAAAATACGTTATTGAAAATTAAAAAAAAACCCCGCGCGTGCGCGGGCATTATAACTAGTATTTTTATAAATGAAAAATTTTAAGTTCTTAACCCCACACACACACACACACACACACACACACACACACACACACACACACACACATATATATATATATATATATATATATATATATATATATATATATATATATATATATATATATATATATATATATATATATATATATATATATATATATATATATATATATATATATATATATATATATATTTGGGTTATTATGAAAAGTTTCTTAGAATGAAAAGAATGAGAAGGCATGTGGAGGTGACATACGTGTCACCTTGCCACATCACCATACCCCATTCCCCACCCACCCCTACAAAAAAAATTTCCCGCAAAAAAAAATTTTTTTTGGGCAAATTTTTTTTTTCCCGCCAAAAATTTCCCGCTAAATTTTTTTACTGCATCACAATCATGATTTTAGTGCATTAAGGTTATAAATTACTGCATCACAGTTATAAAGTTATTGCATCACAATCATGATTTTAGAGCATTAATGTTATAACCTTGATTTTAGTGCATCATAGTTGATGCACTTAACTATTAACTATGATGCAGTAACTTATAATAAAGATGCACCAAAACTTATTAGTGCATTAAGGTTATAAGTTACTGCGTCATAATTATGATTTTAGTACGTTAAGGTTATAAATTACTGCATCACAGTTATAAAGTTACTGCATCACAATCATGATTTTAGTGCATTTGAGGTTATAACCTTGATTTTAGTGTATCATAGTTGATGCACTGAACTATTAAATATGATGCAGTAACTTATAATAAAGATGCACAAAAAATTATTAGTGCATTAAGGATATAAGTCACTGCATCACAGTTATAAATTTACTGTATCATAATCATGATTTTAGTGCATTAGGTTATAATTACTGCATCACAATTATGATTGTGATGCAGATTTTTATAACTGTGATGCGAATAAATTTTTGGCGGGAATTTTTTTTTTGCCCAACAAAAATTTTTTTTTTGCGGGGGGAGGGGGGTGGGTGGGTGGGGGTGGGGGTGACACATGTCACATGACATGGCATGGTGATGTGGCAAAAGTGACACATGTCACCTCTACATACCTTCTCATTTTTTTCATTATAAGAAACGTTTCATTTTAACCCTACCCTATATATATATATATATATATATTTATATATATATATATATTGTTAGCCTCGCTAAAGTGAAGTCATTACGAGAATTGCATTAGTTTATTCTTTTACTCATTCACAAGGACTAGTTTAGTCAATAGTGCTAAGTTAGGCTTGTTGAAGTATACATACCCCTCCTAGTCCCAACTAGGAGGGTAGGAAGTTCACTTTGTAAAATAAGGTGTGTGTGTGGTTTCTTCTTCTTCTCTCTAGAAACACACACATCTTCCCTTTACATCAATCTAAACAATACCATGTCTTATTCATTCTTTGAGCTTCCCCGACCCCCCGAACCACATAAATCATTGTTTTTATCGATCCTACAATTGGTATCAGAGCCAAGGTTACTTTTTGATGATTTATTGTGGTTTTTGATACATGTTTATTACTGTTTTTGAGCTTATTTTGTGGTCGGAAATTTTTTTTTCCGATTTGTGGGTAAAGCAGTTTTATACATGTTTGGTATCCTTGTTTTGGTCAAAAAGTACTGGTCTTTGATTGTTAACACATCTGTCTTGGGTAAAGCAGTTTTATTGTTTCATATTGTCTTGGGTCTATTTTGTCCAAACAGGTAACTTTTACTTTTTGTACCAAATCTATGAAATTTTATGTGGTCAAACTTTGGTCAACCGTCAGTTTCTATGGTCATATGGGTCTAAAAGGAAGCATTTATATGCTTTTCTGGTAACGTATGAAGCTGACGAATAAAGTGGTCGGAAAAACTCGCCGAAAAGTCAACGGGTCAAAACCCTAGTTTTCTACGCATAAGGATCCGTCTACAGAGATGATACGCGTAGAATGAAGTTACGCGTAAGAAAAGCTACGCATATGCGTTTACGCTAACTCGGCTTACGCTTAGCGCACTTACGCATAACTTGCATTACGCATAAGAATATGCTTACGCATAACAGGTTGAGAAAACGTTACGCGTAGGCTTACGCATAAGCTGAAAAGAAGAGTTATGCGTAATCTTTACCAAAAGACCTTGACCACATCGACAACATACCATATACCAACTGAAAAACATTTCGACTTCAGTCCATTATTAGTCCGAGACAACGAAAACCAAATCAAACCAATCCTACATCTAGACTCAACCCATAACCCTCACCATCTCTCCTCAACACTCATTCAAATTAAAACTGGACTCGAACATGAATGATAAATTCAATAAATCTCAGATTCAATTCGTGGTTTTCAAAAATACATCAGGCCTCAAAAGGTCGAACCCACAAAATCTATCTTCATCGATTTTATTTGAAGCCTTGCTTCATTATGAATATCCGAACACAAAAGATAAGAGTGATAACAATTATGTTATCCACTTTTCTTGGTTCGTTCAAATACACAAAAACAAACGATTATAAGTCGAACCTACCGTGACCCTCCAAAGGATCTTGACTTGTTCTTGATTCGGATTGAGAAGAAATTGATGACATCTTGTTCGGTTAAGTTCGTGTTTGTGTGGTTGGATTGAAAGGGATTGTTAAATCGGCTTGAATGGGGATACGGATGGATAAATATGGTGATTAGATAAGGTTGACGAATATGAGATTGATGCTATTGAGATGAGATCTTATTGTTTGAGAGTTGGTGAGAGGTGAAATGATAGAGGCGTTTTTATCATAAGAGTGCATTTAGGGTTATGTCAAATGTGAGTGAAATTAGGGTATTATTAATACCGGTTTGCAATTGCAACTAGTTGGGCCTTGGATCGTTTAATCATAATAGACAGATATGGAAATCGGGCATGTTGTTGTGACTGTATCCGGATTGGGCCTCAAGCAACTAGATTTGGGCCTTTTGGTGGACAGTTGAATGCGTTAATTGATCAAACAATGATATTCGAATTTTTTGCTATCTTTTGCAAAAATTTGGATGACATTGCATATCGAAAATGGTATATTATTGGTATGGTATATTTTCACGGAGGATACACGTTCACGGCTAAAAGTTTCGATGAATTTGAAGTGTGACCACGGAGATGACTCATTATTATTTATTTGGGTGTGAAGTGAAGTTTGAAGGGCGCGTGTACTTATTTCGTCTTCTTTCTTTCTTCCCTTCCGCGAAGATGACTTGTCTGGGCAAATATGTTGAGTGTGATGAAGACTTGCTATCTAGTTACATTTGTGATTCTTTCTCTCTTAACCCACAAAGTAGCTATCACTTTCGTGTCTCAACGTAGTTGAGGATATGTCAAGAGGTTTTGTACAATGGGTACACCGTTCTTTTTCACAAGGATAGTACAAGCTTAAGTAACTATTCCGGGAGATTTTACTTCATCCTCAAGTTCGTCATATTGGGTTATCCTCACATGTGGTTACTACACATACCGTTGAATTTTGATACTGGGGGTTGAGATGAGTTAGACAATTTCAAATGGTATTGTTCATCGACATCTTCTCACGGCTGATTTGATTTATGAGAGAATGCTTCCAGTTAATGCTTCATGTACACAATTATATGCTGATTCCGATAAATCGTAACCTTCAGGGGAGAGAAATGTGTACATTATGGGTTGATTTGATATATGAAAGATAACCGAATGCATTTGGTGAGATGAAGATGTTGATATCTTATTCCCCCTAATGGACAATCTTGAAGAAGGTCGAGTCGACAGTCTTTTCTACATTTTCCACTGCGTGTTAGAAGACTAAAGACGGTTCTAATTTAATTATCAAAAGACTTCTTCGAATTCAGAAATTCATCGAAAGGTTGTCGTTTGGGGAGAGCACTAATTAGGGAGAGCAAAAGGTCAGATTTAATCCATAATTAGATTTGCTCGCATTGTTCTTCTGCAAGTAAAGAGATGGCAGCTGAGAAGATTCATGAAGTTTGAAGACTGTGAAGACACTCTTGAGCTCTGCCTGCTCATTTGTTGTATTTAATTTTGCTTGTAGGGAACATTGTAAGCAACTCCCGTATGACATCACTTGGGAGAGATTGTTAGCCTCGCTAAAGTGAAGTCATTACGAGAATTGCATTAGTTTCTTCTTTTACTCATTCACAAGGACTAGTTTAGTCAATAGTGCTAAGTTAGGCTTGTTGAAGTATAAATACCCCTCCTAGTCCCAACTAGGAGGGTAGGAAGTTCACTTTGTAAAAGAAGGTGTGTGTGGTTTCTTCTTCTTCTCTCTAGAAACACACACATCTTCCCTTTATATCAATCTAAACAATACCATGTCTTATTCATTCTTTGAGCTTCCCGACCCCAGAACCACATAAATCACTTGATTTTATCGATCCTACATATATATATATACACACATATATATATATATATATATATATATATATATATATATATATATATAAAAGTAAATTGTGATGTATATACCAAGTATAGATGATCAAATTGCTTTTTGTAGTAATTATGTGGTATTATCTCAAGTGTATATCTTGAATTAACATCAACGCGATGATATATAATGAATTATTGCATATACACTGAGAAGTGAGATAATCGGATACGAGACTAAAACTAATTATATTGCTTAACATATGTTTGCAAATTAGTGATGGGTTTGTTATATACTTGTGAAATGGTTAAGCCCTTAATAGTTATGTTGATCCCAGTTGAACTAGATTTTTTCCTAAGCTCTCTAATAGCTATTTCTTTTACATACATTTCAAATTTTAAGACCTTAATCTTTTCTTCATAAATAGACTCATTTGTTTTATAAAATTCAAAATTTTCTTCCACTGACTCTAAACCTGTCTTATAAGCTAGAACCATTAACTCAGAATTTTTAAAATCTTTTAATAGTTTATCATTTTGAATTTTAAGAGATTTAACAGTTTTCAAGCAAGATGTTGAACAAATAGAATCATTAGATACCTCTCAGTTAAAACTTGAAGATGAGAAAGCCACGAGTGCATAATTAGGTCTTTCCTCTGCCAGATCACTCCAGTCATAACCATCAACACCATCACATGACACCAAAGCTACGGAAGTAGATGTTGCCACATGCACACTCCTTCTTGAGCTTTCCTTGTTCTTGTAGTCTTGATTTCTTGGAGCTCTGCACTCCCTAGAAAAATGTCCCCAACACTCCACTTTGGACTTATCAAAACCAATGTTCTCATTGTCATTGATAGTAAGCTTCCTTCCTATATTCTTCAAAAATCTTCTAGCCTTCATAGTCAACATGGCCATTTGACATCTCAAATCCATCTCTTCAATGTCATCTAGATGGATTTGTTGCAAGTCCTCATGTACAAGTTGAGTACTATTTGGTTGAATAGCAAAGAATGAACAAATAATAGCATCACTCAAGTTATCAGTATTAGCAGAGTAAGTAGCATTAACTTGAGTGCTAGCAGTAGAAACTTCATGAGCAGTATTAACTGCTTGAGTAGTATTAACTTCTCCTTTACTGTTGCTAGTGTTGTTATTTGAAGAGGATACAAAAGCCATATTATGTGTGCTTGAACTTGAGCTAGACTTCCCTTTAACTTATGTTTCATACACCTTAAGGTTGTTATAGAGATCATCCATGCTCATAGTATCCAAAACAACTTTAGTCCTCCACACAACAGCATGTGTGTTCCATTCAGGTGATAAACTACTTAATAAATTTTGATTAACATCTTCTTGTGAAAGTTTTTCATCCAAAAGCTCCAACTGACTCACAAGCTTTTGAAGCCTGTCAAAAGTTTGATCAAGCATCTCTGAGCTTGGAGCAGTGAAGTTTTCATATTGCTGCTTTAAGAGATTCCTTTTAGTCTTTCTTGTAGCATCATTCCCACCAAATCTCTTTTATACAGCTTCCAGCAATAACTTAACATCTTTTATAGAGTTAAACTTTAACTAATGTTCATTGGGAATGCCCATCATTAAAGTACTTCTAGCTTTTACCTCTAGTCTTCTCTGAGCCTTATCTTCAGCAGTTGCAATAGGCAACACTGTCTCAACACCTTCCAAAACTTTTGTTTTTGGCAAGGTTGCACCATTCTCTATTACTTCCCATAGTGAATAGTCTACCATTTGGATGTATTGTTCAATCCTCATCCTCCATATCTCAAACTCACCAGGTTTGAGCATGGGAACTTTGGATGCAACCACCATGTGTGCAGAATCTTGATCCATATCTTTTAGCAAGATTTTGTGTATAAAGACATATTCTTCTAGATCACAGCTTCTCAACAAACTCCAATTTTATTAATAATAACATGAATACTTGAGAAAAGGTTGATCCCAGTTGAACTAGATCTTCTTCCTTAGCTTGTAAAAGGTTTAGTTATATTAGATAAATCTAACACAACTATAGCAGAAACTGTGTTTGAATATATTAAAGATATGCGGAATCTAATCTTTAATATTAAGAAGAATTGTTAATGAAACAGTAAACAAATGAACATATAATTCAAAAAACAAACAAGCTCCAATATTATTAATAATAATACGAATACTCTTAAAGTATTAGGCTTACAAAACCTTAAAGCTAAGAATTATATGACATTTCTATATATAATTCTATGCCCTAGGACCTCCTTTTATACACCAAGGAGTCCTAAACGGCTTACAATATTTTCCTAAGTATATCTAATATTTTTTATAAATATCTAATACATATCTCATAAACAGTACTAACAAAATGCCTAACAGTACTAACTTACACTAACAGTTGTAACCAACAGCCTTAACCTTGAACAATACTAAGTTTGTACTAGCAGTGATATTTTACTGTCATAAAATTTTTGCTTAAACACTATCAAAAGTAAGGTTACATTGATAAGTTATTTTTCCTTAAAATATACTGTAAAAAGTTGTGTTCTTACGCCTTAACTATTTGCTAAGGACACAAAAAGTTACAAGCAATTTATATAATATAATACGTGAATGAAATGAATTTTTTTAAGTTTACAGTTCAAAAGATTTTCTAAATGAGATTATAATAAGCCTAATCTTAGTATCATTGTTATATTTAATGATTAATGCATATATTATGTGGAAAACTAGAAGGGGGTTGAATAGTTTTACCGATAAAAACTTCGTTTTAAACTATTTAGATCGACTTATGTCAATCTATTAAATGTGTGTGTTGGATGTTGATAGATAAGCATATACATAGGTAATGTAAAGATAAAGAGTAAGAAGCACAAAACTACAACGCGAGTATTTATAGTGGTTTGGCTACAAGGACACCTTCCTTGCCCTACTCCACTCCCCGAGTCACCTACTCGAGAGTTCGTACTCACTACACAACACAAGCTCCTTGTGGCGGAGAAGCCTTCACAACGTCGCCTACTCTTTATCCATACTAGACACCGGGTTCTTCCACGAGGTTGAACCAAACCTATCAAAACGTCGCCTACACTTTATCCGGTACAAGGCTAGATACCGAGTTCCATTACAAAAGAGGAACTACAACCCAACACTACACAACACCTATCCCAAAGGAGATCCACTCCTTATTACAACATCAACAAGGATATCAATATCCTTTGACCCAAACTAATCTATCTTTGTACATCGATGCAACATATCGAATGTACACCCTAGGCACCTTTCACTAATGCCTTTGACACAAACCTTAGGCACCCTTCACTAATGCCTTCGACACGAACCTTTGGCACCTTTCACTAATGCCTTCAACACGGATCTTCGGCACCTTTCACTAATGCCTTTAACTTGACCCTTTAGACATCTTTCACCTATGTCTTCAGCACAACACTTCTAATGAGAGGGGAAAGAACTATCAACAAGATAACATCAGTAGTCTTGATGATGACGAAGCTTGGCAACCCATGGACTTGAGCTTGCTCGACTTCAAGAGGTGGTGATCTCGCCTTTAAGAGGAACCTAGAGAATCACACAAACACAAAACTACATAGAAATATCCTTTGGATATGAGGTTAGGGAGTTTACAACACTAAGAGAGAATGTGTGTAAAAGGGGTAAGTTACAATGAAGAAATGACTCACTATTTATAGGCAAGAATCAACTACTGTCCCCCGGATCCCACGGATCCCTTGTTTGAGGGATCCGTCCAGTGTATTTCTGGGGATCCGCCAGACGCTCCCCCTAAATGGGTTATGGGTCATGGATCATAGGTCATGGGTTATGGACTTTGGATCATGGGTATCCAAATAGACAATGTATCTAGAAGATGCAATGCATCTAGTCAATGGGTCATAGTTTAGCTCCATGGGTTATGGATAATACCCAACATGACTTCATGCATGATGTCATGTAATGGGTCATGGGTTATGGATCATGCTCCATGGGTATGGGTCATGGACTTTGGGTTTTACCCAACTACATTCAATGTATCAAGTTAATGGGTCAAGTACTTAGATTCTTACCCATTACATTACCCATTACAATATATATTAAGTATGTATATATATACCCATTTTGTAAACACTAGTTGTTATATATATGTATTTCTATAAAATGTAAACACTATTAGTTGTTTAGTGTTTTATATGAAAATGTAAGTGTGTTAGTAAACTATTGGCTCAAACTAATTATGTATTTTAGTTGTTTCGTTAAAATGATTTTTCGTTTGTTATCGACAAAACATTAGAAGATCGTAAAATATAAATAAACGTTTTTACGACTTATTTGTATTACCATATTAAAAATATAATAAGTTATGTAATCTAACAACTCTTTATAAGTATTCAGTTTTTACTCTTTACAAAGTAAAATAATTATATTTTTAGTTTCTTAGACGATAAATATGTATGTTAAAAGCTCAAATTAAGAGAAATATCATTACGCACATAAACTATCAAATGATTAGTTGATTACTTGTCAAGTATTAAGTTGATATAAAAAAGACATTAACAAATTATTTGATTTACATAATGGTAAAAAATAAAATTCATTTCATTTACATAATGATGAAAACATGTCATTCATAAAGAAAATATCAATCATGGTATGTAATTTTATCATAAAACCTTTTACGATTTTTTCTGTTATTCTCTTAAGTATATATCTGGATCTAACGGGTTGAGTTATTAGAACGGTGGCTAGTTTTTTAGTAAGACCCTCCCTAGTAACTAGGGGTCTTTTCTTGTCCCCTTGTCCCCCCACTCTCCCATTGGCTGTGGGTCCCCATGGCTGTACAATTTTTTTTTTTTTTTTTTTTTTTTTTTTAATTTAATTGTGTAGTGTTTAGGTATATGTATAGTGTATTTATTTATGTAGTGTTTTTATATGTATAGTGTTTTTAATTGTGTAGTGTTTTTATATGGTATTTATTTTACGTTACATTTTATAAAAAAAGTTTATAAAAAAGTTTATAAAAAAGTTTATAAAAAAAGTTTATAAAAAAGTTTATAAAAAAGTTTAAAAAAGTTAAAAATTTATAATAAAAGTTTATAAAAATTTATAAAAAGTTTATAAAAATTTATAAAAAAGTTTATAAAAGTTTATAAAAAAAGTTTATAAAAAACACTACACAAATTAAATATACCATACAAATAAATACACTATACATATAAAAACACTACACAAATTAAATATACCATACAAATAAATACACTATACATATAAAAACACTACACAAATTAAATATCTGTACAAAATAAACTATACACAATTAATTTAAAAAAAAAAAGAAGGTACTCTGCTTAGGGGCCTAGTGGCATCGGCAGTTTGACTCAAGAGAGGGAGGAAAAGGGGTCCTTTAGGGGGTAGTCTCGTCCCCGTCCTTTTCTATCTACTGTACCCGTAGCCAATTGTCCACCCTTTGTCCCCCGCTTTTTCCAAGACAATAGCTTTATTGTCAGCTGCTCCATAATGCTATTAATAACCAAATGGGGGGTATTAATAACTCAACCCTTTAGAATACCACCCAACCATACGTATTTAAAATATTTCGGGTTCAATTTCTTTTTCCGTTTTTATCCCTATATTATCATCACCTTGGATATCAGAATTATGATTCATTCCATTTGGATATATATCATAAGATCATCCATTTGCACTAAAACCCAATACATTTTATATACTTGTTTCTATGTAATTTCATCAAACACTTGGTGTGCACTTTCTTTCCCAACAACTAATTTGTAGTTAAAATGCTCCAAAAGGTGAATATCGGTGGGATCACCCTGGTCCCATGTATCCTAAGGATGCCAACCGGACCTCCCCCAGGAGGCCCGCCAGCAGTAATGAGCACCCAGCATCGTCCTGATCTTGTTGACATCTTATCGGAAGGTGGACTTTGAACCCTCGACCAATTTTTTCCACCGATAGCCTCACACCAATCAATGAGAATTTTGGGTGGATGATTCCAAATGATCTTTATGCCATGAAGAGGTTTGAACCTGGGTCTATTGACCCAAGCCCAAAGCTCTTACCAATGGACTAAAGCATCATTGGTAATTTGTAGTTCAAATGCTAAGCGACATTAAAAAAAATCATAATCAAATTTAGTTCAAGAAAATCCTAACTAGATAACACATAAGGTAACAAATAACAAAGTAAATAATTTTTTAAGATCAAAATAACAATGTTAAAAAAACTTGCAATTTACAAAAAAAAAATATCAAAAAAAAATAAAAAACCTATAATTGTTACAAAATTTATCAAAAAAAAATTAATAATAACATGTAATTGATACAAAAATTATCAATAACATCATCCAGGTTGGCCGGAAAGATTTTGCCGTCAAATAGGTGGTCGGAATCTTTTTCCGTCCATAATACATCCATATAAACCAACGGTACATAACAAATTTCATCCAATAACGAAAGCAATTGAAGGGTTTAGTGGATTCAGATTAACAAATATTGGTAATGGTAATGTTTTATTGACCGGAGATAGTGACATCTAAAAATCATCACTTTGAGATAGTAACCTGAGATTAGTTTTTAATTAAGGTTTTGTGATTGGGGATCTTTGTATGTTTTTTATAGGCTATTGAATATGGTTACAAATTAATCATTTGTTAACGGTTTCTGAAACCTTGATTTTAATTTTTATGCATCTATTATTGATTTTGTGATTTGAGGTTAGGTTATGGGAAGGGGATCTTGAAAGGATTTTTGTGTGTTTTTTTTATGTGTTGATACCAAATGATGAATAGGAGAGCAATGCCGCCCAAAATTGGTGAGAATTTAATGTTTAGAACATGGATGCAAGCAGAGCCGTTAGATTAGAATGAATTTCCAGGTGTCGAATTTTAAAGAATTTTAAAAGTAGATTTGTTTTCAAAACCCTGCTTTATATTGTTAGTAGATATATTCTTAGTATACACTACCTCCGTCCCAAATTATAAGTCCAGTTTGACTTTTTGACTCAAACTTTGACCTTAAATATTTTTGTTTGTATTATATAATATTTGATGCAAAATATATAATTGGATTGTGTTTTAAATGTATTTTCATTTGGTATAATTTTCATCAAGTGTTATATAATACAAACGAAAATATTTAAGGTCAAAGTTTGAGTCAAAAAGTCAAACTGGACTTATAATTTGGGACGGAGGGAGTATTAAGTTTCCTTATTAGCAAATTAAGTAAGTTAGGGGCCGTTTGGTTCATAAGTTTAAAAACATGATATTTGAAATTTGGGCGTTTTTTTAATTCTTGAGTGATTCAAAACTATAAGTTTGAAATTATTTTTGTGTTTGGTTGACAAATTTTTGTGTAAAGTTTAAAGCATGTTTTTCTCTTTTTTTTTTTGGAAATGACTCAATTACCATTCTATCATTAAGACAAACTTAATTCTTCATTTTTTTTAATCATAAAACAGAAATGAATTTTTATTGCAATTAATCAAGCTCCAACCTTTATCATATCTTTGTACCCTTGATGATCAACGAAAGTTCAAATTTGTATTCCTTATAAACTGTAATATGTTTAATCAAAATAAAAAGCAATATCCAAATTATAATATTGTATCCAAAATTGCAATCCCTCCATGAACCACATATCTTTTGTTTTAATTATGTTGATATCCAACCAATTCTTATGAACAATTAAACCAAAAATTCATACCTAATTATTATAATCTTTAACAGATTATATGATAATTTTTAAAATAATACGTAGTAGTAAAAATCGAGCAGATGTAAATTGCAAATCCTAACAATTGTGGAATAGAACACTTACGAGTAATTAATTAAAGAAAGAAGAAAATGATAATTGATGTACGTATGTTATACATGATGGGTTTGGAACTTTGGGAAACACAACTGAGATTCTAAGAATGATAGAGGAAGAGGAAGGATGTTTATGTCTTTTACTTATGTCTTTAAAGTACTTATGTCCTTGGTTTTGTAATGCATCACATGTTGAGTGGTTTTATAAAACGTCACTTTTTGACTTTTGTCGTATTTTAAGCTCAGATTTTTTCCCAACTAAACACAATATCACATTGTATTTAAAATACAAAAACCATAAAAACCCATCAAATCCGGTGAACCAAACACACCCTTAGTGTATTTATAGAATATGTATCAATAATTTTTTTTTAAATATACTAAGATTTCTAGGTGATATACTACTACTAATAGGTTCATGAGAAAAATAAATATAATATATTTGATGTTTTATTTATTGACAGGTTTTATTATATTATTATTTTATATATATATATATATATATATATATATATATATATATATATATATATATATATAAATCATTTAAAAGTTGATCTCAAGAAAAGTGAGAAAAGTAATCCCAACCTTGGATCACCCCCTCCTCCCTCCTTTTTTCACTTCACCAAACTACAACACCTGGTGTATTTTCTTCATTCTTTAAGGAGGTTTCAACGAATTCTACCCCCCACCCCCACCCCCGAAATTTTTTTTCCCTTAAAAATTTCCTACTATTTTATATCTGTGATGCACCTTTTTATTTTGGTGCATCACAGTTATAAAAGTTTGGCGGGAAATTTTTGGCCAAAAAAAAAAATTTTTTTTGCCCCAAGATTTTTTTTTTTTTTTTGGCTACGATAGTTTTAACTATGATGCACCAAATTTTATAACTGAGATGCACCCAACTATTGTTACCTAATATGCTCCAATAACATTGCAATAACTTAGTATACTATGCTTTCTTTAAGGGGCCATTAGTTGTAGAACCGTGAGACAGGAGCTATCGTAGCCATGGTAGCGCGCATGCTTTGTCATTGGGATAACGCAGAGTATATTAACAATCGTGAATTGATGAAAAGTAAGTTAACCATGTGATTTAATAAAATGACTCTGAAACATGTTAGGATAATTGATTTCATTGTATATTAACCATGTGATTAATAAAATAAAGCGTGTTGAATTAGTTAAAATCTCTCTTTTATACACAAAGGATGAGGGTTCTAATTCAAAGTTTTCTGTAATAAGTTAATCATATGCGATTTGATGCACCTTTTTATATTGTTGAATTACAGTTAAAAAAAGTAGTTATAACTATGATGCATCATTTTTTATAACCGAGATGCACCCAACGATCGTTACCTAATATGCTCCTATAACATTGCAATAACTTAGTGTACTATACTCTATAAGGGGCATTAGTTGTACAACCGAGGATGGATGGTAGTCATAGGTAGTGCCGATCTCTTTGTTATAACATCTTTATCATTGGGATAACGCCAGTGCATATTAACTATCGTGAATTGATGAAAAGTAAAACAAAATAACTCAGAAACATGTTAGGATAATTGATTTCATTGTATATTAACCATGTGATTAATAAAATAAACGTGTTGAATCATTTGAAAAATCTCTCTTTATACACAAAGGTTGAAGGTTCTAATTCAAAACTTTTTCTGAAATAAGTTAATAACATATGCGATCTGATGCACCTTTTATTTTGGTGAATCAGCGCTTAAAAAGTAGTTATAACTATGATGCACCAATTGTCTTTATAACCGAGATGCACAAAAAAAAAGGTGCATCACGGTTATAAATTTTTGTAGGAAAAAATTGCCCCAAAAAAAAATTTTATTGGCGATTTTTTCTTTTTAGGGGGGGGGTGTTGGTTTGAGGTGGGGATGGGTGGTGGGTGGTTTTCAAAACCACCTTCCCCAAGTTTGAGATGTTTCAAATTAGACCCTTATAACTTTTTTCTCATTTTTCTCTAATTACACTTTTTCTAGAGCAATTTCATATATATATATATATATATATATATATATATATATATATATATATATATATATATATATATATATATATATATATATATATATATATATATATATATATATATATATTTAATCATTTTGTATAGATTTTGTGAGCTTGTTTATTTGATGTTGATGGTAATTAATATAACATTAGGTTTATAATATTACTGAATCGTACATACGACCAACAAATGATCAAATGATTTATTACAGTATTATTTTTTCTATATCAACTTAATACTTAACAAGTAATCAGTAAATCATTTGAGAGTTTATGTAAGCATTGATATTTCTCTTTATTTGAGCCTTTAATATACATATTTATTTTTTATAAAACTGAAAACATAAATATTTAACTTTGTAAAGAGTAAAATTTGAAAATCTATAAAGAGTCACCATATTACCAAACTTATTATACTCTTAATTTATCCTTAATGCGTTAATCGTTAAATATAAGAAGAATACTAATATATCAGACTCATTTTAATCCCGTTTTAAATACCTTTCTAACTGTAAATCATAAAATGGTAAAAAAAACAAAAATCATTTCATTTACTTAGTAGTTAAATTACAAAGTCACCTATAACATTTTTTGTCATTAGCAAATGGTTAAGGCGTAAAAATACAACCTTTTTTTTAATTTATTTAATAATTTACCCCTACTTTCAATAGTATTTATGCAACTTTATTTGACAAGAAAACATGTCCAGTAAGTATATATATATATATATATATATATATATATATATATATATATGTGTGTGTATATATATATATATATATTAATGATATTAGCCATTTCAAAAGTACAAAACAAACCCAACACTAATTTGTAGACATATTTTGAGCAATATAATTAGTTTTAGTACAGTATATCCAATGATGTCACTTCTTAATGTACATTTAACAAGGGTTGAGTTATTAATACCCCCATTTGGTTATTAATACCCCCAAAACATTTTACTTACACTTCAATAGGGTGCAAGACCTACTAAACTTGGATGTAACTCCTAACACTGACAAGATCACTGTTGAATACATTTGGTAAAAATACTCTCCATTCTAAGTTTAAGCAAATTTTTGTTCACATGTAGATATATTTCAACTATTTTGCATGACGTTTTAAACATGATTGTATGTGCCGGGACAGATGTGGGCAGCGAATCAAGGTTATACTTGCTTTTAGTGCACTAATTGTTTTCTTTTGATAGTGTTTATGACAAATATATTACTACTGATAGGTTCATGACAAATATATCACTAATTGTAGGTGTCGGGACAGATGTGGGCAGCGAATCAATCCCAACACACTCACTTAATAAAATCAATATCATGATCATCAATCTTATAATATCACAAATCACCCTTAAAATACAATTTAAACTAACTTAAGCACATTATGAATCTATGATGTAAATGAAATTTACATTAAACCATATTATCAATACTGAAAAAGTCTCTTGTTACCAATATATATATATATTTCAAACACAAATTTTGACAAAAACTTCTTAATCCCAAATACTAGATTACTAAAATCAGGAATATCAACAACAACAATATACCCAATCCCGGAGCATGGTCAGTAGAGGGGCGTATATCTTTCTTCTCTAAAGAGATTTTTCCTACGAAAACCATTCTTTTATGCGCATCGCTTTAGCGAAGGGTAAAGATACCAAAATCAAGGTTATCAACATCAATAAAACTCGATCCCACCAAAGCATGTATGGCGATTAGGATGTAGACCGTCATAACCCTACCATACCCACCCGGGGTATTGCCAGTAGGACATATAAAGTAATACCCCTTAACTACCCGGTAGAATGTAGATGGTCATACCCCTCCTCTAAACTACAAACCCTACCCAAAGGGTAGATATATCAAAATCAAGATTAACATCAATAACAATACCCAATCCCGCAAGAGCGAGGTATAGCCGGTATGTAGACAATCATACCCCTAACCTACCCTACCCTAACCTACCAAGACCAAAACCAAGATTATCAATTTATAAAAAAAAAAAAAAAAAAAAAAAAAAAAAACATACGAGGAGGTGTTTCCCAATTACCACCAGACCCATATTCAAAATCACCAGCATTCCAAAACTGCTTACAATCATTCATATTCTCTTTCTCTTTAACCTTCTCCTTCAAACAAAGGATCAAGAAAACCAACAGGAAGATTACTCTTGGCCCTCTTCCTCTCACCTTCACAAGACGACACATCATCATCACTATCACTATCAAGATCAATCACTTGGTGTTTCTTTTTTATTGAGTTTAGTACATTGTCTATAAGATTTGTTGTTGGTTCTTCTGTAGTTTCTTGCTTTACACGGAAGGTGGTGTCCATTGTGGGTGGGTGGTGTTACCGAAAAAAGATTTTGTGTTTGTGTGTTTGATGTTTTGTTTTGTAGAGCTGCCAAATAAGCTACTTATGTTTTGTGTTTTGGTTTTTGTTTAATGAGTTGTCAAATCTAGCTTTTAAACAAAGAATTGAAAGTGAAAAATAAAATAAAAGAAAGTGTAAATTAATTATTTACTTTTATATTGGGAAATTTGTAATATCTCTAGTCTACATATTTATACTATATATAAAAGAAAATCAATATTCAGTGAAAAAATAAAAAAACTTTTATTATAAAGAAAACTATATATATAAACCATAATTTTTAATATATTTTCGTTTATAACACATAACACATATTATTTTATTCAGTTTAAATCGTGTTTAATCCCCAAAACTTTTATTATTTTTTGTTTGTAACCCATAAAAAAAATTTATCACTATAACTATATGTCGCTATAAAATCTCGTTGCTATGAACGAGTATTCGTTTAGTATATATAAAGAGAAGATATTTTTTATTAAAACTTAAAAGCTTGAAAAATGAGTAAATTTCTTAATTAAAAATGGTAACAACATTAAATATTTTTAATACTCTAACTTTTTTTTATTTTTTTCTTTTTTATCCATAGATTTTTTTATCGCGGTGAGTACAATTGAAACCTTAACTGTTGCATCGGGTTACATCAAAACCACATGTACGCAAGTATAATTATTTGTCGCTATACACTGTTGTTATACGCGGGTATTCGGCTAGTTTTATAATAAGTTTCAAATATTTAGAAAGTAAGAACAAAGTTAAAAGTGTTATCGATGAACAAGAAAATATTTGTTTTTCCATCGGTATTATATATATATATATATATATATATATATATATATATATATATATATATATATATATATATATATATATATATATTATCGCTGTCCAGAATTTAAGTTCATTTGGACTTTTTGAATCCAACTTCGATTACGAATATTTTTTTTGTATTATATAATACTTGATGCAAAATATATGATTAGATTGTGTTTTAAATATATTTTTTATTGGTATAATTTTCATCAAATATTATTTAGTACAAACAAAAATATTTCATGTCAAAGTTTGATTCAAAAAGTTAAAACAGACTTAGAATTTGGGACGGAGAGACTAGAGTATATAATTTCAAATCTTTAGAACATTTTTTTTCTTAAGTAATGATATTTTCATAAATTTTTACAAAAAATAATAATAATAATAAAAAAAAATTACTTGTGTAGGTGCAAACTATATATGAGGGTGTGAAACAAGAAAAAATATATTATAATACAAGATACAACTTAGTAATGGACTACATGTGACACATAAATTTGTAGAAAAAACTTTTGTAAAAATTGTGCGAATATAGTATTATTATTTTCTCTTTAAGTTCATCAACATCACGTTTTACTTTATTTTTATTTATTAAACTTTGTAAAGCCAATGAATTTTCATGTGATCTTCATTTTATATACCAACCACGTAGTTAGGTTTTTTTTATATACTTTTTTTTTGTGTTTTAGTAAGTAAATGAAAATCTAACTTTTACACAAGGGTGCACTATCAAGATAGAGAAAATAATAATTTATATTTAATAAGGTCACTTATTATTGTGGGTAAACATAACTATACTATTTTTTTGGATTAGTTTGGTTCGTCTCAGCTAGGGGTGAGCAAACGACCCGAAAGGATCGGACCGACCGACGGACCCACCGGACCGGACCGACCACATTCGGTCCGGTCCTCGGTCTATGCATTTGGGCTTATTCGGTCTTCGGTCCGGTCCGGTCCGTACCACAAACCGACTATTTTGGCCTTAGTAGACTCCAAATGGTCCGGTCCGACCGACGGAACGCCCGAGACCGAGACGGACACCGGGACCGGACCGGACCACCATTCGGTCTCGGTCCGTCGGTTTTACCTTAATTCGGTCTTCGGTCTTGTCGGTCCGGTCCGGTCCCGGACCAATTCTCACCCTTAGTCTCAGCTTAAAAAATTATATTATATGTTGGATGATTACAATTTGCACGTAGGGTGTCGTATAAAAAAACGGGTAGCAGTTGTAACTAAAATATCAAGGTTAGAATATCTGCTTACATGATGCGTGTTATTTTTAAATGCTATATATATATATATATATATATATATGTATATGTATATATATATATATATATATATATATATATGGGACTACATATGCCACATCATTAATGCTTAGTAGGCATTTTAATGTTGACATGGCGCATCTATAATGAGGTGGAAATGTCACCATGGCACTACATCTGGTTACATTATAAAAAAAACTGGACAATGGGAGGATTCGAACAATTGTCTCTACAATCACAAACAACATTCCAACCACTAGACCAGCTATGTTTTTGTGATGGACAGTGTAAAACAATATTGATAAGACCAAAATCTGCTATAACTGGTACAAATTCTACATTTTATCCCCTAATCTTAACTATTTTTTGAAACCGAAACACATAACCCGTTCATCATTCCATTAACAATATCCCTAAAATTATGCTTCTTTCCTAATCTAACCCAATCATAAATTCCCGTATCTTCTCCAATTACATATTCAACAACAAAAATTCAAATCAAAACCAATAAACCCAACATGATTTGAATTTTTTTTGTAGAGTTAAAAAAAATAACACATACTGATCCAGCTATATCATTTACATGAAATCTCACCAACATCGGAATCATCTTCAGAGGTATGTTTTTCTATTAGATTCTCATAATGTAATTGTCTTTTTTCATGAAACTAATTGTATTGGTTGTGTGACAGTCATGTACATATGATATTTCATATGGTTGTATTTATAAAGGTAGGTTTCTCAATCTTTTAAACTCTAAATGAATTTTGAATTGGATTGGATTTTATTATCTTGATGATTTCATATAAATATTTGTATTTAAAACGATTAAAAGTTGCTAATATTCTTATTTCTACATTAATATATGCTTCAGGAAAGTGTATATGGTTATTTCCACAGTAATATATGTTTCAGGGAAGTGTTTGTGATAATGTTTGGCTGAGTTTTGTATATATGTTTTAAGGTTGCACACCAAGTGTTTGTGATAATGTCTGAATTCGTTTTGTATGTGTGTTTTATGCAGATAGCTTGCCCATCCTTAAACAACGCCAATGATATTCACGACAATGGCAAATAGACGGTGGTGTTGTTGTCCAAGTGATTGCTTGACTCATACTTTTTGATTCTTTATCAGTGTACCAAGAATTGTCTTGAATAATATGGAAAACTAATGATGTCTGTTACCCCACAGGATTGTATTGAATTGTTGAATAATCTCATCCGCAACAATTCATCCAATCAGGTTCGATTTATTTCATAAATTATATGTACTTGGTAGGTTGAAGTTTTGTATTTATGATGTGAACTTTTAAACGTGCCATAGGTTTGCTGAGGAAGACTATAGGATTCTACTCATTGGTATCGATAGTGAAACTTCGAGGGAGCACCAAGTTCAGTCAACAAAAGGTTAGACATCAAACGAGTATTTAGTTCTTTTTGCATTGCCTTTAAATTATTTTAATAGAAGGTATGATACAGGATGTCAATGGCCGCCTAAGATTGTTTTAGGTATATGAGAATTGCTGTAAAAAATGAGACCATCAATCGGCGACATCATTCCTTTTATAATGGTTTATACACACATTCTATTGGCATTCATAATGTTGGCGTATGCCAGATTCACAAAAGAAGAGGTGGTAGCGTGTGCTGGAAAGGAATAAGGTTTGCCTGATTTTATTGAGCTTTTGTTATGTAGACATGCTTCGTATTTCATATGCTTTTTAGATCGCTTTTTTCCTTTACTTTGGGCCTATGAAGTTTGTGCAGTTGTATCATTTGTGTCTGAATTTAGGAAAAAAAAATGCCTCAAACTGAAGCAACAGACGATTGCCATTGTATCATGGAAGAAAGTGTTTGCAGTGGCGCTCCAGAAGTAGCTTCATGTTTCACGGTTGACGCTGAAAGCACACCTGATTATTGTGAACGACGCCATGTGTGTGAAGAAGAAGCAAAGCTGCAAGCTTTTCTGAAAAAAATATCAAAAGTATTGCAAATGGAGCTCCCGAGACGTCCTATTGGTTAGCCTCACGCCATAGATGAAATTCGTACATGTATACATCTTTAATATTTTTACTTGACGTCTTTATATTATCCGCATATGCACAATTTTTGGCTCCCCCTATTCCAAAATTAAAAAGATCTTCTGATGCATGACATTTTCATAGACAATGCATTCAACAATATGTTGTGATTTTCATGCGACAGGAAATCATGAACTTAGCAAATCAACAGGAAATGCATGTGCTAGAGTTGGTTGTGGTAATTTTCATCTTTCTATCTCTCTTGAATGATGTTAATGTCTTTAAGATTAAAATGACGACCCTTGATGGTTTCTAAATTGGTTTAAATCAAATAACGCATTATCATGATACGGGTCATTTGGCTGATTGGTGGTTAAAGCAAGATAGCGCGTATTGAACTGTCAAAACCATGTCTCATCAGTGTTTTTAGTTAAACCCGATCACCTTATTTACTTAAAAGCTGATTTAGATCATCTGGCTGGGTTGGGTAAGTGGTCGAAATGGGACCAGTTGAGACGGGCCATTTTTAGTAAAGGTTGATTCGGTTGAAGGTGGGTTGGGTTGAGCCATTAACACTCTTTTGCCGTTTTTACAAAATATCTAAATTAAGAATGGATCCATTAGTTGTGACTACGATACACACAATATAATCACAGAAATAATCTAGATCTCTTGATGACATGATTTAGGAGGTTGTGTACATCTAAAATAGACTTTGGGTCAACCTGTTTGACCAATTACTCTTTTAACTAAATTTCTTGATCTGAACCCTTTGAGACCTTAACTCATCCATGATTGACTATATGGGGTTGAAATTGCTACCTCTACTTTTGGATAATGAATGTTCATGACAGGGAAAATGAATTATTTCAAATTGTTATCTAACAGGTGTTATCGGGCTTCAATCTTCTGTGTAAATCCTAGCAAGCAGGCTCCTCAATGCTATTATAGAACACTCCTGGGTTACTTTGTACAACATGCATATACTTCGTAATCATGTCATGAGATCCAAATTATAACTAATGAAGCATGTCTGGTATGTACGTTTTTGGTTCGTTTATGTAAATCTTAAAGTTACTGTGGTTGCATTAGTATTGAAACATGTGAGTATACAATCAGAGAAAAAGAATAAAGATTGTTCAACCATCAAGTACCTCGTCTCATTGATTATCAGTCAACATCCTGGTCAAAAATTGAGCACAACCCGTCACGAGACGTTATTAAGATCACATAAGCCCATATTTGGTAATAGATTGATTGTGGTAGAGTTTTATGTCTTATCCGTATGTTTTCTTTTTTCTTATAATAGGGCAGTTTCCATTTATTAATACAGCTACTGGTTGATGGACCATGTAACGGGGCTAGCAACAATAGTGCACATAGATAAGTTAGTTAATGTACTTGTAGTAGGGTTGCAAAATATTGAGATTTCAAGTATACTCGTAAAAGTTCAAATTCATTCGGATCAAAATATGTAGAAGATTTTAATTGTGGGTTCATCTTACAAACCTCTTGTCATTTTTCTGTTTGAATAAATGAAAATGTATTAAATACAAATCATATTGCAACTGTTTATATGAATCAAATGATTTGGAGGTTTATAATGTATTAATACACTTTGGTCCATCATTTGTTTAATTGGTTTGGCCATTTGAACTGTTGGTTAAGATTTTACTTTTGATCTGTTTGAGATAAAATATAACATTAATAGAAAAGTTAGGAGATAGATGCCACTTTTTGACCGATTCCTAATACTGGCGGACATCCTAAGAAAGGTAGACTGTTGTGTTCTTATTGATGTGTATGCGGAACATAGAGGACTATGAAATGGTGCTAGATTGTAAATATTACGGCATGGGAACGAATATCATTTAAGCAAAAATAATATCTGGTGGGAGTCTTGATAGTATATGTGCAATACCTATAATGATCATTAGCCCTACGGACAACAAGATGCCATTCAAACTGGATCATAGACATTTTCCGGTTCAAGTTTGTTTTGCTATGACAATTAATAAAATTAAGGTTAAACATTATCGAAAGTTGGACTATTTTTACCAAAGCCGGTATTCGTACAGCTGCAACTTTATGTGATTGTTTCAAGAGTAAAGACGAAGAAAGGTTTGAAGGTACTTTGTTATGAAAAGGATGGAGAATCCACCAACAACTGCACATCAAACGTTGTGTACAAAGAAGTTTCATTTCGTTTATGAATATCCATCGTGTAATTGATTTGTTTTAATACTTATGATTGTTATTTTTACATACAATACTGAGCATTATATTTTTGCTTCAATTTTTTTTAACATACTTTACGTCCATATATTTTTGTCAAACAATATTATGAAGCTAACCCGCCCACTGGGCGGGTTATGAAGCTAGTCTATTTATATGACTCAGTAATCTTAGACTTACATAAATAATATTATAATTCTTGTTAGCAAGTGAACTATTTCTTTTATCTGAGATAAATAAAAGTATAAAAAATTGTAATAATCTGATACTCGAACTAGTAAAAATAAATTTGAGTTTTGTATAAATTAATGGGCATATTAATTTTCATGAAGAAGTTACATTAGGCAAGTTTTTTCAATTTTATATGTTAATAACTTGAAATCCAAAATGATGGAGGTTATATATAGATTTGTAGCTAAAACTTAAAAAAAATCTTTTTATACAACAAAAAAATATAGATATAAACAGACAAATAAATAATAATTCTTGCATTAACAAATAACTTGAAATCCAAAATGATGGCGATTATATATAGATTTGTAACTAAAACTTAAAAAAAATCTTTTTATACAACAAAAAAATATAGATATAAACAAACAAAAAAATAGTAAATTTTGCGTTAACTTATGGCGGTGTTTATTCTTATTAAGATGTTACATGTGATAATTCAATGTTCATTAATAGGCTTTGTCAGTTTCTTCCGTTACGGATTTGAATTTGATGAAGGTAATATAAAGTTGTAACCTAAATTTTGATAATGAATGTCTCAATATGGTATTGTTTTGAAACTTCAAATGATTAAGATTTTTATAAATGAAAATTTTAAATTCTTTACCATGTATATACATACACACACACACACACACATACACACACACACACACACACACACACACACACACATATATATATATATATATATATATATATAGGCTTCGGTTTCATTGAGAAGGTTTTTATTTTGAGAAGATTGAGAAATCTTCGTTTGAGCAAACTGATTCATGTTTTTGATTTGATTCACAAGTAAACATCATTTTATGGTGAATCGAATCTATAACTCACAAATATGATTCACAAGTCATTGTTAAAATCGAGTTATGATGATGATTCATTAAATTTGTACAGATAATTCAGTATTCTACATATATCGCAAAATCGAGAGATTTTTAACATTGATTCAATTTTTTTTTACACAATTTGAATTTTAATCACATTAAAATGAGTTTTACGATTGAAAAATATGAATCAAAGTTAAAAATCCATCGTTTTTGAAAACCTTCTCAATCTTCTCAAAATAAAAACCTTCTCAATCGATCTGGATTTTTTATATATATTGTTATATATATATATATATATATATATATATATATATATATATATATATAGAATGAGGTTCATGTAAGATAGTAGTTAAAATGAAAAAGTATAAGAAGCCACTAAAAAAATGGCAAGTGGAAATTATATATTTATATTTGATTAACATTGTTGAAATATTAAAAGGGTAATATAGATATTTTACATATGCCATTGACCCTAAAAACAGCCTCTCTCTGCTAGATCCGTGATTCGATCCTTTCTCCTACCTCTCTAATATTTAAATCAGTTCATCACCTCTATCAAAATATGCATGGCAACTCGGTTCCTTCCGAAAATGTGGCCTATCTTTACATTAAATGGAACAGAACAACTCGATTCCTTTCGAAAATCTGGCCTATCTTTACGTCAAATCGACATCTGTTTGAGTTTAATGGGTTCGAACGCCCATGTAAAAACAAACCGTGTTTTCGTTTTCATCATGTTATGACACGAGCCGATTCATCGTATGCCTCCATGAGTATTTCGCAATTGGTTAGTGTGTATCAATTTTCTTCGGTAACTCAGGTGGCATCTTCCAGCAAGCGTTTTTGATGTGGTACCCGATTTGTCATTGGTATTTTATCAGTTGCGAAGCCAATTTTTATGTTTGAAATCTTGTTGTGTGTCTACAGAGAACCATCAAATTCTTTCTAAGTAATATATGTTCTTATTTTTCGGTGATGCTTCACGTCAATCATGGTTTTCGAATCTTTGTCACTTTGTGGGGCTCGTATCAAAGATAGAGATTGTGTAACAATCATTATTAAATGTTGAAAATCTGTGTATCTAAGATACATGTGTAGCAAAGTTAGCCATAAAATACATGAGCTTTAATTGTTGTGTAACAGAGGTAGCGAAGTTAGCAATAAATATACATGATCTTTAGTTGTTGCATAGCAAAGATTGTAGGTGTGCATAATCAATAGTTTTTTGTGAGTCGATGTGTATCAAAGAGATTGTAGTTGTATACTCTGTTGTGTGTATCGATTTGTTTTATACAATATGTATCAAAGATGAAGAGGTAAACTGTCGTCTTAAAACTATTGATAAATCTATTCGTTAAAGAACCTACGTCAAGTTTTTGTAGAAGAAGCCATAATTCAATATATGAAAAATATATATGAAATATTTTAAAATAATTGATGAAAAAAAATTTGAAAGAAATAAGCACCAGGAAGAGGTGCGTGAAAGTGGAGAAAAAATCTCCAAATAAGGTTATCATTTACCATCATTTTTCTAAATAATTACAAAACTGCCATCGATCTCATTTTGATCAATTTGATACATCTAACGGTCACGATTACTTCCTACTCTTCCTATTTTAACACACTATCCCTCAATAACCCCCCCCTCTCTCTCTCTATATATATATATATACTAGTGTCAAAACCCGTCCGATGGACAGGTATGACTTGTTGTTTTTATTTTTAGGATTTAGTAGAACAAATATATACTAAAAAGTAGTTAAAAGTTAAATGAAACAGTTAAGATCTATAATTGATGTTACCATATTGTATCCATAAAACATTCCTTGACTAAAGTTAAGTACTTTGATTTGCGGTTTTTATTTTTAGGATTTAGTAGAACAAATATATAGTAAAAAGTTATTAAAAGTTAAATTAAACGGTTAAGAACTATAATTTATGTTACCATAATGCATAAAACGGCTAAAAGGAAGTAACTACTTTCTAACATCTTGTTTTAGAAGTTAGTACTTTAGCCGGTTTAAGGAAACACTGGAACACTATAGTTCCTTCAGATCTTAAGGATACGGCCGAAGAGCTGATTGCCGAGTCAACAAAGGATGGTGAAACCGCTAATCACAGTGACAAAAAGTGAGGATTAAAGAATAAACCGGTTGTAGCAGTTAGGGCAGGAGCACCAGATGTAGTAGGAGCTTTGTTTCTTTCTAAAGCTGTTCCAACATAAACACTATTAAAAGTTGTTACATTTAAGGTTCCATGGTCTTTAAACCTGATAATGACACATACCCAAAAGCTTATCTCTATATCAATTAGCAAGTTTCTTGATCCATAAAAAATTATAGTCCCAAGTCTGTTCAAAACTGGAGTGAATACCTTGTCTTCGATGAAAGCAGCTGCTTCTGCTGAGAAGATTAGAGTCGTAGTTCACAGTATCATAGCATCTGCTGAAAATGTGAGTCTTTCAGCAATGAGATCAGCCAAGAGATGATTACGAGGCCCCACAATATGCTCTTTTTGTTTACCTTTGCTTCAAGATTTGCATGGTATATTTGATGAAATATATTTGATGAAATATCGTCAATGGGAAGAGCTTTAAGATAATGTAAAATAAGATATAAATATACCATGTTATTTATTGAATACATTAACAACTAAAAGAAATAAACGTTAACTTTTATTCATCTTCTATATACTTATAACTATTAAATATTTCTTGCTATAACATACATATAAAATGTTTGCCGTTTCTGCTATTATTTTGTGGAGTAACGCTTTCTTACAATATATTGGTGTACCATCAGTACAATATTATCTGTATATTCCACTTTTATATAAGAACACTTTTCACCGCTGTATTCCTAATTCTATAAAGAAACCAAATGAAAAAAATCAAATTGTTGAGCTTGCTATATGTCTTCTTGCATCCTCACAGATGTGTTCTTCTCAACTGAAAAAGAACATTTATACTCAACAAACCTTGATGGAAAAATAAGGGGGTGTTTGGAACTGCTATTAAAAGTGTGGGAAAAATATGTACCTACCTTCCTTTGGAACCTTTTTAGCAGCAGGATAATTTTTCAAAGTATCAGCATGAGCTTCATAAAAATTACAATCAGAGTTGAATTATGGTGCCGCCAATTATAGAGCAGTCACATTACTATCTAAGGTTTTGATACTCAAAGACAAAAGACCCATCTGAAAATAATTAGCACGTATTTCATTTAAATCTTCTCCATATCAGACATTATTGTATCAGAATGATATAACTATGTCTAAAGGTATTCTCATGTCGTGATAATTGGTCAACCAATAACCATTTATGATGTCATCAAGAAATAAAATGAAAATTAAAATCATTAGTCTAGCATTTACATTTATGTTACTTCCCGTTTCCACCATTCCACAAATATATCTTGGACGACTTTTACATGTTTAACCAATGAGACATGTTTCTTATTGAGGAAACTCTTTTTGTAAGGCTACCATAAGTTATGAAGTAAAAAAGTGCTCATCAATTATGTAAGATCATCAATTTGTGGAAAATATATTCTGCTTGTAAGAACCGTAAATCCGTAACCTTTAAAACAACTTATGTGATAGCATAAAGGCTCCAATTTTCGTACCACTAAGACCTAAATGCATTATAGTGACAAATAAATTCAAGTATCCTTTGTATAAACATAGAGGCATCAATTCTTGTTCATAACTAAAAAAAAAAAATAAAAATTGCTGATTTGGACCATTATATTGAAGGCCTGGGGTAACTGGACGTGTCTAACTATCTTCTATAGGCTGAAAAGGGCTTTAAAAAAGGGGGGAAGTTACTAAATCATGGCCAGTGGATGGAAGGAGAACAATATAACAGGTATTATTTGCACATCTCGTACTCCACATCATCCATATGATTATTATGTCCCTAAACAATAAGACACCCTTTTTCATCCCTAATATTATAAAAGAGCAAAGTAAAGAATCAAAGAATACCATATGTGTGGTTGTCATTGGACTTGTATGATCCTTCCATTTTTTTCGTAAAATATAGTATGTAGTCTTAAACAGTTCGTTTCATATCCAAGAGATGTTTGTGCCTGAATAACCAATACATAGATGATATTACCTACTCATTAGCTCTTTGAGAAGATATTTATAAAATGATCTCAAGTACTCATTTTGTTAGATCATATTACTTGCTTCTTTTTATTCTCTTTCACTTCTGAACACATCCAATGATCCAAAGAGATTATTTCACTTAACTTTTTATAGTTTTATGTAAGCTTTATAACAGCTTTTTGAAACTCATCCAACTAAATACAAGTTCATATAAGCTAATATCTGCCTATCAAAAGTAGGGTTAAATTGATAAGTTATTTTTCTTTAAAAAGAAAAAGTTGTGTTCTTACGCCTTAACTATTTGCTAAGGACAAAGAAAGTTACAATCGATTTATATAATTTAAGTACTTCGTGAATAAAACGAATTCTAATTAAATTTTACAGTTCAAAAGGTTTTCTAAATGAGATTAAAATTAGCCTAATATAAGTATCCTTCTTATACTTATGATTAATGCATATTAAAGTATAATAAGTTTGGTAATCTGACAACTCTTTATAAATATTCAGTTTTTACTCTTTACAAAGTAAAATAATTATATTTTGAGTTTCTTAAACGATAAATATGTATGTTAAAAGCTCAAATTAAGAGAAATATCATTATGCACAAAAACTATCAAATGATTAGTTGATTACTTGTCACGTATTAAGTTGATATAAAAAAAAAGCATCAACAAATTATTTGATCATTTGTTACTTTTCAAGTATTGATTGCCTACATCATCAAATAAACAAGCTCACAAATATATGTACATAATGATTGAAAACTCATTCATAAAGAAAAAATCAAATATGGTATCTATTTTTATCATGAAACCTTTTGACTTTTGTAGTTTTTTCTGTTATCCTCTTAAGTATATATTTGGATCTAACACCAGCATGATGAATTATAATGAATTGTTAAATGTACACTGAGAAGTGAGATTATTGGGTATACTATACTAAAACTAATTATATTGCTCAACATATGCCTGCAAATTAGTGTTGGGTTTGTTATGTACTTTTGAAATGGTTAATATCATTTATAGATATATTTATTGGACATGTTTTACTATCCAAATAAAGTTGCATAAACAATATCAAAATTAGGGGTAAATGAATAAATAAATTAAAAGAAAAAAGTTGTATTTTTACGCCTTAACTATTCGCTAATGACAAAATAAGTCACATGTGACTTTGTAATTTAACTACTACATAAATGAAGTGAATTTTGTTTTGTTTACCTTTTTATGCTTTTCAGTTAAAAAGGTATTTAAAATGGGACTAAAATGAGCCTGATATATTAGTTTTCTTAATCTATTTAATGATTAACGCATAAGGATATATCAAAAGTATAATAAGTTTGGTAATTTGGTGACTCTTTTAGATTTTAAAATTTTCACTCTTTACAAAGTTAAATATTTATGCTTTGAGTTTTATAAAGATAAATATGTGTATTAAAGGATCAAATAAAAAGAAATATTACTGCATACATAAATTCTCAAATGATTTATAGATTACTTGTTAAGTATTAAGTTCATATAGAAAAAAAAATTAATAAATCATTTGATCATTTGTTGGTCGTATGTACGATTCAGTAATACTAGAAACCTAATGTTACATTGATTACCTTCATCATCAAATAAACAAGCTCACAAAAATTATTCAAAATGATAGAAAACTTGTCATACATAAAGAAAACACACACACACACACACACACACACACACACACACACACACACACACACACACATATATATATATATATATATATATATATATATATATATATATATATATATATATATATATATATATATATATATATATATATATATATATATATATATATATATATATATATCACACACATATAGGATAAAGATCAAATAAAAAGACAAATATCCGTAAAAAGATAAAAAAAAAAATTCAAAAAAAGTTCTCGAAAAATTCCCAAAAAATTCCACAAGATCGGGTATGATGGTGCATGAAAAAGTTGTGAAAACCTTTTTTCTAAAAGTGGATATTTTTTCGGAAAAAAAATTATGAAAAATACGTTTCTTAGCATTTAAATCGTTTTTGTGCATCAAAATTGATTTTTGCACCCAACTTCTTTTGACTTTTTCATCAAAATAACATTGCGATCTAATCAAAACAAGTTGAAAATTTGTGCATCAAAAATTTTTTGCGCATCAAAATTCGTTTTTGTGCATTAAAAAAAACGTATCAAAACTCAAAATTATAAAAATGTTTTCACAAAAGTTTTATGCACCAACATACCCGATCTTGTGGAATTTTTTTGGAATTTTTGGGAAAAAAATAATTTTTTTATTCTTTTTACGGATATTTGTTTTTTTGTTTTAACTTTACCCTATATATATATATATATATATATATATATATATATATATATATATATATATATATATATATATATATATATATATATATATATATATACTAGCATGGTACCCGCGCAAAGCAGCGGTATACCAAATATGTAGTTTTTGTCGTATCTTGATCATTTAGTGGTATGCAATGATAGTCGGTATATGATGGTTTACCGGTTTGATAGTTCTACAAAAATAAATGCGTATTTAAATTTTCGTAAAATATATTAATACAAATATAGATTTTCATAATTATATTCATTTGAATTTAGTAAAAATTAAATGTATATGATAAAATTTAGAACTTTAAACTTGTATTATTGTAGGTTTGTAACATCCATTTTAATACTAAAATTTAATGTGTCATTAGTGTATATTATAATGCAATTAGGGTAGTGTAGTGTAGTATTTTATTATATGAATTACTAAATATAGTAACATGTGTAAGCTTAAAAAATTAAGACTTCTATTTATAAAAGTCCCAAATGCATTATAGATAGTTATAGATATATATCTACATTATATATAACTGGAGGCATGACACGTAGATTATTCCACAAATGTCCACCTCATTGTCATGTAATTGTTTTTAGTGCCATGTCATCATAAGTTATCCACCTAAGCAATTATTTTCGAAATTTAATTACCTAAGCAATAAATTTCAAAATTTATGTATAAAAAATGATACATGCATGATTCAAACCTGGGTCTGTTAGTCCACAAACAAATATAATAACCACTACACCAACTCATTTTTTGGATTATATCTTGCAACCCAAAATATATAAATGCAACAAATTATTGATTTGAGATAAGTATGAGAATCCTTAGCTAACCCTAATCAAACATATAAACATACGTAAAAAAAGGTACGGTTCATTCATCTATCTCTACAACTTAGGTAACCCTAATCAAATATATAAACATACTGGAAAAAAATAACACATTCGGAGGTTTTTGCATGTTAGTCATCTTCTTTGAACACATGTGGTTGTAATGAATCTTAAAACAATGATTTCATGGTGAGTTTTATTCAGTTTCAATGATTTGTGATTGGTTTATTTAAGTTTTTTGTTTAATTAGTTTATAGTTATGTCTTTATATCATTAGTCATTCGTTTGTAGAATGTTTATTCAAGTTAGTCTTAATGGTTTCAGGACTACTGTACAAAGTAGTGACCATAAGGTAAAGTGCAATAGTATAATAGTGGCTACAGGAGCAACGGCCAAACGTCTCAAATTACCTCGTGAAGAAGAATTTTGGAGTAGGGGAATTAGTGCATGTGCAATATGTAACGGAGCTTCACCACTTTTCAAGGGTCAAGTTCTTGTTGTTGGGAGGTGAGCAAACAATAATTTCTATGCTAGCCATGTACATTTTACTTGTACATGAATCAAGATCATAAGGGCATCAAGAGCTATGCAAGACATGTTAGTTTTATATTACTAAAATAGTAATGATATATTGCTTTTTGGATTACGGCGAATGTTACAGAGTTGTTGATAATCCAAATATCACGTGCATTTCAACACGAGACGACCGATGTGGTGAGCAATATGAAAGGCGGATGTCGGTATATTGATTAGAAGACTTGATACGGAGAGAGGAATCAATACTTGAGGCTAAAGGATTATTTTATGCAATCGGTCATTCTCCAAACAACCATTGCTTAGGACAAGAAGTTGATCTTGATGACACGGGGTATATTTTGGTTGAGGAAGGTACTGCAAAGACTTCCGCTCAAGGGGTTTTTGCTGCTGGAGACGTTCAGGTGAAATTAATGCTACCGTAACTTTACGTCTTTCTATTTAACTATTGACATTTTTTTCATGTATCCAATATTGTCGACATTTTTATAGGACCATGAATGGAGGCAAGCCATAACTGCAGCTGGATCAGGATGCATTGCTGCACTATCAGTTGAGAGATATCTTGCTAGCAATAACCTTCTTGTTGAATTTCATCAGGTACTTTTAATATTTGATCAAGGCTATTTGGGTTTTGATGGATCTAAACACACACCTTGTGTTAGTGATATTTTGAGTTATATTAATAAGCATGCGGAATATACTTAGTAATACTTAGAAGACAGATTATATGATGTTATGCAAGTAAGAACAATAAACACAAAGCTCCAATATTATTAAGAAATAATACGAGTGATCTTGCTTATCACTAGGGTTACACCTTGAAGCTAATATGAATAATAACGCTATATGAAGTTCCTAAGACAATGACCCAGGACCTCCTTTTATAGTACAAGGAGTCCTTTACAAGATAAGTATAAAGCTTACAATATAGAATATACACAAGATCTTTTCTATACTTATCTAAACACGTTTTCCTAACAATTATCTAATAGCAATTGGTAATACGTTTCCACTGCTAGTGCAATATCTAGCGGTCTTCCATTGGTAAAGATTATTTAACAATCCTCCCTAAACTTATGATTTCTCAGAAAATCAATAAGTTTCTTCAATCTTCATTATCTGCAAGGATTTGGGGAATTCTTTCAAACACTTCATCTTCTTCTCAATGCTTGAATAGCTCTTGAACATTGATCTTGAAGCCTCGAGTAACAATGCTCACCTTCTCCTATCTTCATGAACTCTTATATTAGTACACGCGCATCATTGTGAGTTCCACTTGAGTGGATATTCTTTCTCAGCAAGCATGAATGCATCTACTCCATTTGTAGTAGAAACATGATGAACTTCACATGAATCATAGTAGAACCATTTAGTACCGGGACATGAACATGAGAATTTCCGAAATCATCGCAACATCCTGGTTCATAGAGCCTTCTAAGATTAACCCATAACGCATCCCTTCATATCTTTGAGATCTTCAAATCAACCCTTTCTTGAACTAACTTCCATAGTGTATCAAGATCATCTCTGTCAAAAGCTTTGATGAGATCTTCGTCAATAAATGATGAAGTTTCACCACCTGGCCTTGTAATCTTCCATGTTGGAGCAAAGTTTCTAGCAGTAAACACTTCCCAGTCAATGATAGGATGTCTGACTTGCAGTGGTTCTGGATAAAAATCTTTGTTAGCCTTAATAGTTTTTATTAGAAGTGATGGTCATTCACGATTAGGAACTTTGTAACGTGTGTTAGATATCATGATAGAATAGTCAACGGGCTCGTGGATTGGGCTAAGCTAGTTGGGCACAAGTTATGTTAAGCTAGCCTTGTCTAGTTAAACCAAGCAAATCCAAGTCCATCTCAAAGCCCATTAGGGCATCTAGTTACTTGTACTATAAATACCCCTCAAGTATGTCATTTGAGGGGTGTGCTTGAAAGTGTGTGTGTGTGTGTTTTTCCTTGAAGCAATATACATCTTATTGTTTTCATCTTTCTTCTCTCCTCTCTCTAAACATATACACGAACATACATCAAGTCACCATATCTTATCTTAATCTTTCTCTTTATTTACGCATAACAGTTTGGGTTTAACGTGGTATTCTTGTGTTCATAACGTGGGTATTTGATAAGGTTGGTATATATATGGTCATAACAATTGGTATCAATCGCCTAACAATGGTTTAGGAGTGTTTGTGTTTTGTTTTTTGAAGGTTACACATAAGCTCACGTTAGTCAATATTGTGACGCATAAAGCTTTAATTTTTGCACTCAAAAATTCAAGATTCTTGTGGTTTAAGGTTTATTTGGTGCTAAAGTTTCAGTTTTTGCAAAAGTTCGAAGCTGCGTGTTTTTCTTCATTTTAAGCTCAGATTTGGTTATTGGTCATTTCTACTCATAACTTTTCTAAGCACTTTGGGTGAAAAGGTCAACATTTTGTGTTATTGAGTGTTTTTGGATATCCGTAGCGAAATCATTTGAATCGTTGGAAATTTCTTACGAGTAGAAGTCAAAAAGTCAAAACCCTAGTTTTCTACTCGTAACTTTTCTAAGCACTTTGGGTGAAAAAGGTTAACATTTTTGTGTTATTAAGTATTTTTAAGGATATCCGTGCTTGGCTAATTTGTTTGAATCGTTGGAAATTTTTACAGTAAGTCAAAACCCTAGTTCTACTCAAAGAAAGTCAACTACTCATAGTTTTCTACTCGTAAACTTTGGTGAAGAATCTTCGGCTAAAAAGCATACTCGTTGCTCTACTTGGATAAGTGTGTGTGGAACACTTCGACTTGTGGATATCTCTTACGGCTGTGGCTGTAGTAAAGGATTTTGGTTCTTAACCATAGTTTACGATAAGCTAAAAGCTTACGGTAACTCTACGCATAACTTCACAATTAGCGTAAGGTTTCAGTAGTAACTTTTTGTCACGCATAAGCTTAAGGTTACGCGTAAGATACTTTCTCACGCTAAGATCCTAATGCCTAAGATCCCACGCATAAGATCCTACACGCTAAGCTTCCTCGCATAATATCCTCTACCTAAGCCATCCTACCGTAACCATTTCCTACTAGTAACTTTCTGCTTTAAAAAAGCTCTTTCTAGGTTTAAAAAAGTTTTTGGCGGGAAAACTTGAGTAAAATTTAAATTTTTGAGGAGACTAAACGTTCAATTTTACGCGAAATTCAAATTTTGGTTTAACTGTGAAAAGTTTGGTCAAAAATTCAAATTTTTGGGCCTAAATTCAAATTTTTCGGTCAAATTTGGCGTCAAAATTGTCATAACTCAAATTTTTCATACGACCTTAGAATTGTTTTTTATAGTGAAATTCAAATTTTGGGAAATTTTTGAACCAAGGTTACGAGTACGACTTTCGAAAACACCTCAACTGAGCTTAATCTTCATCAACCACAACTCCTTTATCGTTGAATCGATCCTACATCAACTTTATCGGATCATACCTTCATCAATGGCAACTCAACAAGACATTCATGCAGTAGGTGCGAAAACGCCTCCTATGTTGGCAAAAGGTGGTTATCTTCAATGGACAAGTCGAATGCTCGCTACATCAAGACCAAACCTAATGGCAAACTCATGATTAAATCCATTCAGATGGACCCTTCACCCTCGACAAGTTCATGTCCCAAATGCCGATGCAACACCTCCCATCCCACCATCCTCTCATCTTCAAAAATCGAGAATACATCAAGAGGATCGAACAAGTCGATGCAGATGACATGGCAATTCATATTGTCCAACCGGGTTTACCAATGACATCTTTGCTGCGGTAGGCGGTTGTGAAGCTGCTTGATATGTGGGAACGTGTTGAGACTATGTTATGGAACGAAATTGGTAAACAAGACATGGAGAACAAGTCGCTAACCGAATGGGAAAAGTTTACATCTACAGAATCCATTGAATCCTACTATGGAAGGTTTTGCACTTTGATGAATGAGCTTATCGAGAACAAGTTGGCACCGAACAATCGTTCAAAACATCAAGTTCTGAATAATCTTCCGTAAGAATGGGACGATATGTCACTATTGTCAACCAAACAAAAGACTTACATCGGGTGAACTTTGATCAACTGAATGATTTTCTAGAAACAAAACCAAGTTTGCCGATGAAGTCGAAGCAAGAAAAGATTAGCAAAGAATCATGATTCATGACACTCATTGCAAAGACTCAAACTACATTGAATACACAACAACAAGCTTCATCATCTTCCAACAACAACAACTTGCAAGCATACATTCCACAACCACAAGCCGCTATCCTCCACACAACAATTCTATCCACCGGAACAACAAGTCATTCAACAACCGTATCCACAATACCGGAACTAGGAATCATCGATCCCGAAGCGACCTTGCAACGGATATTTTCTTTATTGGATAAAGCTTTTACAATCGCATACATCGGTGTCCGTGATTCGTGTCATTCGGTTAGTCAAGATGTTGGAAATCGATGGGAAAGAATGTTTGGGAATAGAGCGTGGTAATCGGGGATATTGCGGCACAAGAAAAGATTAGCAAAGAATAATGATTCATTGGCACTCATTGCAAAGACTCAAACTACAGTGAATACACAACAACAAGCTTCATCATCTTCCAACAACAACAACTTGCAGAATACATTCCACAACCACAAGTCGCTATCCTCAACAACAATTCTATCCACCGAACAACAAGTCATTCAACAACATCCACAATACAGAACTAGAATCATCGATCCCAAATCGACCTGAAGGCGACCTTTAAATGATATTTTCTTTATTGATAAAGCTTTTAATGCGCGTGGTAATCGGTTTCGTGCATCGGGAGTCATCGGGTCAACATGTTGGAAATCGGATGGAAAGAATGTTGGGAATAAAGCGTGGGTAATCGAATGGGTATGTTGCAGACAAGAAGAATGGTTATAACTGTCAAGGACTGGGTCACATGGCAAGGAATTGTCCCACTAAGCCGCGCGAAGAATGGTGATTTTCTTGGAAAGTCGCTTTAGCGAATATAAGCAAAGCGGGTTACGTTGAGTCGAGGAACATGACTTTTTCGCTATTATGGATGATTGGAAGACCGAGAGACATCAATGCTAACTGCGTCTTAATGCGAGAGGAGACTAAATGCGACAGCGACTCGGCCTCATCTATGGCGCAAATCAGTATCTAAGGTACCAATCATTGATCCATGCTATAACAATGTCATATGTGATGTGTTTACTCGAGACGACGCGATTCAGCGAATCGCCAGCACCCACTTATGATACATACGGACAATCCGAAGTTGTAGCAATACGAACTCAAACTCCATATGTGGATCCAAGTGGAGGCGTGTGGCACAAAATACGAGGCCGATGAGGAAACACGTGATTATGTTGAATCATTAATCAATCAATGTGGCATTGAAGTTGAGAAAGTTAGAACGGTCAATCGCGAAGTTAAGGCGGCGAATGCTAAATTGACGCGAGCTTGAGAGTTACAAGGGCCAAAGCCTATGAATTTCATACAAACAAAATGTCCGAATTAGAAATTGGTTAACGAGATTCGCTTTTAAGAGAAAAGAATTGCAAATTAAGTATAACACACTTGATGTGAATTCTCACTTGAAAATTAAATCTTTAAACAAGGAAATTTCAGATCTAAATGACCAACTTTCTAAACAAAAACCACTGTTTTCTGATCTTGAAAAAGAGAAGAAAAAGTTGATTGCTGATTTTTCAAAACGAGAAGATTCTCTTCTTGATGAAATTCGGATAAAAATGAGAAAATTAAAGCTTTGGACAATTTGTTCTCACAGGGTCATTCAGATAAAACAAACAAGATGCTTTCTCAAACCAAGTAAATCGGTTTTCATACTTCACATAAAATGGCACTTGGTAACGACCCTTCGTTCCTCAAAAGCTCGGACATCTAAATCTCGAATGTGTTGAACAATAGACAACCTTTGCATGAACCCATAATTGTTCGTGATTCTCTTGAAACGTTGGAACTATCCGAGGAGAGTAGATCAAAAATGAAACAAAAGAATCCGGATCTTAAACCGATTGATTATAACAAATGGAACAAAATTAATGGGATTACTTTTGTTAATCAAAAAGAACAATCAACGTTTTCCACCACACCAAGTGTTTCAAACAAAGTGTCAACACCGTTTCAAAACCGTTTCAAAACGGTTGTAGTTTCCAAATATCTTTCGAAAATCGAACAAATGTCTTCAAACAATCCTTTTAACACAAGTGAGACTAGAAGCATTTTAGATGACGTTAAAACTAGAATTGGGTATCTTCAAGAGATTAAAACTAAAACCAATGTTACAACAAACATCCGGTTTAATAGTTTTGATAATGAACGAAAAAGTTTTGAAACTCTAATTGCCCCTCACCAATGCCATCGGTCAAGGGTAATTCATGTTGAACAAGCACTTTTGAAAGAAACGAGTGACTTTGTCAAGGACCATAAATCTCTGGTAAAGCAAGCTAATGAAAGTGTTGAACACATCAAAGTTTTGGAAAAACTCAATGATTCTCTTCAAGATGTTATGACTACGATATCATGTCCATTATCTTACAAACATATCCTGTTGAAGATCATGAAAGACTCCAGTCTGAGACCTCCGCACTTGTTTCAAAATATGAAAATGCTCTTGCAAAAACTTGAAAAAAGCGTGTCCTATTTTAAACAACTTGATCGAAAATCAGGGAATGCAAGTATGACAAACGCTCGTATGGCGTGCTTACAAGGACATGAAAGAGCAAAATGATCTTTTGAGTGCTCAACCGGAAGTCTAAAGGAAAGGCAGTGGATACTAAGTTTGCAAAACCATTGAGAGAAAACAAATGTTCCCAAACCGGTTTTCAAACCAAAAATGTCTATTTCTCAGCCTCCTCCAATAGTCAATGAGAAAAATGATTTGTCAAAAACAGATCCTCCACGGTCCACCCTTTAAAAAGAGAATTTTAAAAGTTTTTGAAAAGCGGTTTTGAAAAAAAAGTGATTACACCCGCATTTCTAGGAATAGTACGGAATGTGACCAAAAATCCAGTTAAAGAATGTGTCGGTTCTAACAACATGGTCAACAATCACTATCTAGAAGAAGCTAGGAAAAAGGCACATTTTCGAAAAGATGGAATTTTAGGTGCAACATCTAGGGTGATGAATTCTACAAGATTTCAAGCCACTGCTAGTAGTAGTAAACCATTACCTAGGAACACTCTACAAAAGACTAGGGATTGGCTTGCATCTAAGAGTAGTTAATAAAAAGAAAATGCTATGCCCTTAGAAAACAACACTAGGAATTCTAAGTCTTTTTGAACATGAATCAATGTCCACAAAGACTGTAGTGACAAAGTTAAAGTGCATTTTAAACAAGAATATTGAATTTGTCTGTACTACATGTAAAAATGTGTCTTTTCAGCTAATCATGAGGCATGTGTCTTACAATATCTCAAGAAAGATAATTCTCGTGCCAAGGCACAATCCACTAAGACTCCAAATAGAAACAAACCCGTTGACAAGATGAACATCAAAAGGAAACCTAATAGGTGGATCTCTTCAGACGTAGTTTTCTAAAAATGAGTCTTCCGCATCATAAGAAAACAACTCCTAGATCTTACCTTAGGTGGATACCCACGGGCAAAGTTTTCAACTAAATAGGTCTTAGATGGATTCCCACAAGAAAGATTTTTGATACTTGCAACACGGATAATAGTGAAACTTATCAAGTTAAGGAAGTCAAAACCACTACAACCGTTGATAGTGATCACCCTCACCGTGAGGAATCTTGTACTTCTAACAACAAGTATTTGTAGAAACTCTTCTTCTTTGGTTGCGGTGAATCAAATATCCTCGAACCCACTCATCGAGGGTTCCAATTCAATAAAATCTTCTTCATTCATTCTCTCTATCTTTGATTTTCCATTTCTTTTATAAAACCAACAAAAGCAAAATACAAAAATAGAAAATTTTTTCAAAAAATACAAAAACAATATAAAATCAAAAATACAAAATATTCTTCTCGACATGTCTCTCATATAATCGATATTACATGACGTTTCTAGAAATGTCATTCAACAATGATACGGGTATGTACGGATGCTTGAGCGAGAGTTCTTTAATGTTTTCAAAAACATGTCGCTTTCTCAAAATTTCTCAAAATCATGGCTTTTGTATACTTGATGCAGAAACCCGGACTTCAAATTAATGGCTTCAACACATCGGTTGAGGACCGCCTCAGAAAGGAAAGTGCTTATCCAAATCAATGGTTTTAAATATTTTTCAAGCACTATTCCTAAAAACATAATGGCTTGTAAGTATTTCAGCTTGCAACCCGATCTTTAAAGAAAGGAAAGTGCTACGCAAAAATCGATTTTCATAAATATCGAGCACTTATCCTAAAACAAATGAAGATGATTTTCTCTAATATCTTCAAAAGATTTTTAAAATCTTCCACATCTTGTGTACCATTGATTCGAAATTTTTCAAAAAGATTTTTCAAAATCTCTCACATTTGGTACCAAGATAACTCCCTCTAAACCCTTAATTGATTCTAAATTTTCGTTTGAAAAATATGCTTTTCTTTAAGGGAGTATAAAACAAAAATTGTTCCAAAATTCATGCTAAATCAGTTTCTCTCCAAATGCTTTCCGAAAACATATCTTTTAATCATTTTGTTTCAAAAACATCATGGATATGCTATTTTTGAGGAGAAACGTGATGATAAAATGTGATCAAAAAGTTTAATGATCGTTGTTTGAATCTCAAAAGAGCTCGACTTCGGGCGAGACCAATGAATTGAGAGTAATCAAAGTCAGTAAATGTACCATTTCGAGAAACTTTCTATGGACTTGACCAGGGCGGGTAATAATTTCAAGCTAGTTCTCTAGTGATGTAAGCGTGTCTCGAATCGGTCTAGTTCATTTAAAGTCGATCAATTCAAAAGTCGATCTCTCACCCTCTATGTGCGGATTTATGTCAAAACTTATAAGCACATGTGAAGGGGAGTGTTTCGAAAATATAAAACTCTAAGTGTTCCAAACATGTTTTTCTATCAAAAAACACTCGAGAGATTTTCAAGAAATGGTTTTATGGCAACAATAGGACAATCATGAGGTTATAAGGTGACTAAGGATAGGAAACTCATCCTATGATCCGCCGAGTCCAGGAGGATCTACCCAAGGACATCACCAATAGTTTAGAACTAGAAGTCCTTAGGTATGATTGAAAAAGGAGAAATGTGAGAAAGGAGAAAGAAGGGGTTGAAGAATTAAAAAGAAATGTAATGAAAAGGGTGAAAAGAAATAGCCCTCCATATTCAACCTTAGGGCGTAAGGGTTCAATTCAATACTCTTGGTTGTCACTAGATGACATGGTATTGAAGACAAAGCGTCATGGACCCAGTGGCATACTTTTAACCTTCTAGCCACTCAATTCCTCAAAAGGATTTGTTTCATTCTCACCGGGAACTACATAATCTATTGACTTTCTCTTAGAGATCGTTGGTATTGAAGAAGGAGACCCTCTCCTAAGTCTCCGCCGGAAAACCAAAATGCAATAACTGAGTCTAGAGCCACGAGATTCATCAAAAGATCTCATAGGAACACATGACATGACATCGCTTGTTGTTCATCATTAAGGACACAAGTGATATATTATAGAGTCCTACGCAGATCTTAGCAATCGGCCAGAACATTTATGAGAAGTTTCACATCCGTCTTCAATGATTGAATGGAAATTCTCGCGAGGGTCAACATCAAACAGGCCACAGGGTCACTGGTAATTCTCCGTGGATTAAGCAGTGTGTCTCAAAGCGGTCTATGCGTGGGGTGATGCGGTGTACCTCAACTGACTCATCCGGTATGGAGGTATAGCCGGTATATCGTGTTATCTCACTTGTGGGACTCCAGTTAGAGACGGCCTCTGTGAATTAGAGACATGTTTTCACATTATCTTTAACACCCTCGAAATTCAAACTTGTAAGTGCGAATCCGCTTATTACTAACCTGTTTTATGTTTTCTTCTTATGGAAGCTCCAGGCGGATGGATCATGCGACTTCGCCACATGCTCATACCAACAACACATGAAAGTTCTCATCACAATCAAAGGCTACTCAAAGTTAAAGATGATTCTTCGTCAATGTCAAAGAATCTACAAAGTGTAAAGACTCAAGAACTTCATAATTGGTAATTCAAAGTCAAATAGAAGTGTGAGCATGGTGGAGAATGGCGTGGAACACCTAACAACGAAAGTTGACAATGGCAGAACAACACACATTAACGATCACAAAGTATGAAGGAACAAAGAATCAAGACTATTCTATATCTACACACAAAGTTCAAGCTCAAAAGATTAAAGACCTATTCAAGTGGAGCATCTTTTGAATGACCACCTTATAGGGGAGATTGTTAGCCTCAATAGTTTTTATTAGAAGTGATGGTCATTCACGATTAGGAACTTTGTAACGTGTTAGATATCGTGATAGAATAGTCAACGGGCTCGTGGATTGGGCTAAGCTAGTTGGGCACAAGTTATGTTAAGCTAGCCTTGTCTAGTTCGTGAAACCCAAGCCCAATCCAAGTCCATCTCAAAGCCCATTAGGGCATCTAGTTACTTGTACTATAAATACCCCTCAAGTATGTCATTTGAGGGGTGTGCTTGAGTGTGTGTGTGTGTGTTTTTCCTTGAAGCAATATACAACTTATTGTTTCATCTTTCTTCTCTCTACCTCTCTAACATACACGAATTCTATCATTCAAGTCACCAAGTTCTTCATCTTAATCTTTCTTATCTACGTTTGTGTTTGTATAACGTGGGTGTTTGTGTGAGACGTGTTCTTGTTGTGATAAGGTATAAGTGATAAAAGGGGCTTAACAATCTTCTTCTTCAATCACAATCATATCAGTCAGTTGTTCTTCAGTGAATTTCTCAGTTGGAACTTCTTGTTCTTCACAGCAACTGTCTTCTTATAATACCGAGAATCACCGTTTTGGCCTTCTCTTCAAACCGGATAACTTCTTTCTTCTTCTTCAGAGTCCATTGGAATGAAATCTTTATCTTGTCTTTGAACTCTGTAGTAGATACTTTCAACTTTATCATCAGGCATTCCTTTGAATTGATGCTTTTTCCAACTACCAACATTGCAACAATAAGTCTTCATGTATGCAATAACTTGTGCCTTAGTTGGTTGCCTTGGTTTCTTTGACCACTTTCATGAACTAATCACACATCTTGAAGTGCTTGATTATTCTTCATCTGAATAAAATCCTTCAACTGGCGAGTCTCTTTGTTCTTGCTTAAGAACATATATGCAACTAGGTCAATTGCTTTCTTCTTGATTACTTGATCATTAGCAATCAAGAACTCAATCTCTTCATCAGTAGGTACATAGCCGAACTCTGGAGTCTTCTCTCTAAGAACTGTAGGTGGAACATTGGAAAGTGGATCTTCCATTTTATCCAGCCAGACTTAAAGCTTACAATCTCAATTCTTCAAGCTTTTATTCTCAGCAACTTGTTCTTCAAGAATCTTTTTAGCAATTTCTTTATCAAGAGCAATCTGAACTTGTTCTTTCTTTGAAATCTTTCTTCTTGTTTGCTCCTTGCTTTGCATAACAGCTTTACCTTTGTCTTTCTTTTGGTAAAATCTGCAGTTGCAGTACTGAAGATATCTTGCTCTAGTTGCTCTTCATGAGCATTGATCTGTGCTGAAAACAGTCAAGCTACCTCACACAAACCGGCCACTTGTGAATGGCCAATCGTAAACTTAAACCGCCGCTAAAACAAATGCAATGAAGTCCGGAGAATAGAATGAATTCCCGTTTAGTCCCACGGAGACTCAATGGTGTGCAAAACACAAACTCAGATGATAGAATGATCACTAAGGATAGTGATCAATAAAGGTTGGATTAAGAAATTACACTACCATTGCTTGGAATGGAATTGGGCAGAATTGGAAAGCACAACAATCGATAAGACAAACGTAAAACGTAAGTTTTAAAACTACATGATAATCGTACAAAATAAAAAATGAGATCTAAGAAATAAAAGACCTAAAAATATAAAAATGACATTTTTGGAATCCTAAAAAATAAAAGAAAATTATTAGAAAAATAAAATTATTTTTAACACTATTTAATTATTTATTATTAATTATTTATTACTTAAAATACACTTAAATTCTAGAAAATATAAAATAAACCTGGAAAAATAAAATTTTAACTTGGAAAAATCTAAAATATGATAAAACTAATTTTAAAAAACAGAAAAGATATTTTATTTACTTTTTAATTATTTATTACTAATTAATTACTATTTTTAACTATTTAAAATTATAATAAATACTAAAAAGATAGGGAAAAATATGAAACTTTTTCTAAAAATACTATATGATGACAGAAAACTAAGAAAAATAGAAAAACAAGATTTGATTATTAATAAGCTAAAAAGAAAAATCAAATAGCTAGGAAGTATTTAATAAACACTATCACTGATTTTTAATTGATCTTTTTCTGGATTTTCTTTTTGAAAACTACTTTACTACTGATATAATGAAACTTTAACAAAGACAAAAATTTTACAAACTTGAAATAAGCTGTTTGTGGAGCTTATGGACCAACAGATGGCTTAATGAGCTTATTTGGTGTAAATAAGCTCAAACAAGCTCACAACTGAAACAAAAGCTCAAATAAGCTACAAACAAGCTAGATGAACTAGAATGAAGCTAAAAAGAACAGATAAGCACACCTGAAAAGCTAAAACAAAGACACAATAAGCACTTATGCTTAAAAGTAAATGGGACAATATTTAAGCTTATTGCGTTCCCTAGCTATTAAACTTCAAATTGAAAAGCTAAACTAAGGTTCTCAAGGTGGCTAGGTTGGCTACCCAAAGAACCAAAAATCACAAGACAAGACCAACAAACAAGCTCAGTAAGCTTTTCAAGTTGGTCCAACCAACTACATGCCGCAAGACGGGCATGTATGGAGACATGGTACTCAATATAAGCCAATAGTTAAGCACTTAAACAGCTGATTTACAGAGAACTAATATTTTTCTAATTTTGTTTAGCAACCAAACTTTGATAATCCAAAATCTTATAAGCTGAATCTTACTAATGAACACACAACAAAAAGATCTATTTTATTCAAAAACGACCAAGTTGGAAATTTGACTTTTATGAAAACCAAAAGAGTTGACAAAGATGAACTTTGATTTGATTCTGCTCACTTAATATGATGTATTAGGGTGAGATAAGACTGATTTGATCAAAAATAACAACTTATAAACACAAATCAATGATCATAGATCATGAACTTCCAACAGTAAGCCACAGAGATGAGATTATATGGTATTTTGACTTTTAAGCTTATGAGAGCTAGTTTTCTTGACTGAAATGAGTTTATAGACACTAAAGAGACACAGAGCAAGCACAAACAACAACTCAAACAATATCTATAACAGTTTAAGCAAACAAATCCAAACAACCTTATATGATCATTGTATGGAACTTTTTCATACCAAATCACAAATCATAACCATGAAACTTATTGCAGACATCATAGTATCACTAATTAGGACTAATGAAGCATTAAACACTAACAATAACAACATACAACTAAGAATTGACAATGATGCAGCTTTTGATGATTTAAAAGGAAATTTTTATAAACTTCAAATTACAAAGTGCAACCAACTTATTTTAATGATTAACTACACTTAATATATATAATAAACAATAAGAAATAGAGATTAAAGCTAATTAACAACTACAACAGTGAAATGCAAAAATGACTAAAAAGGCTTACAAAAGCTTTCCAAGCTCAACTCCGAGAACAAGAACCAATGAACACCCTTATTAGCTTACCACTAAGCTTCTAACCCAAGGCCATCCATAATCTACCCCGCTCCAAATTTGTGAATGCCATTTCCAAGTGATTTTTGATTTTTCACCTATTTAATTTGTATTTTTGGTGATTTTTGATTTTGCTTCTAAACCGAGTTTTAGTGTTTCTAATAGCTTAGAAAAGCTATCTAGGAGCTTATGTGTTCTGTTTCAGTCCATACAAACAACTAAAAACAACTTTTGAACTATCATGAGATTTTGCATAAACATGAAATTTTGCATAAACTTGAGATATGATTAAAACTTGAAACCGAGATAATTGAAAAAGTTTTACAATACTGAGATATACTTAAACAGAGAATGCTTGAAAATTTACTTACAAACTTGAAAAATGCTTAAAACGACATTAAGAAATTAAAAAATACACTAGATAGATTTGTACAATGCATCTCCCTCCTATAGACTTTAGTGACTTCTCTCGACCTCTGAATCTTTCTCACCACTTCTGAGCCATTGGATTGGCTAAAACCATCATATCCGTCCACTTGTAGTTTTGGCGCCAAATATTTCTTCAAAGCAGGTTTGAGCAATTAATAGATTTGGTTCAATCAATTAAAGATATTTGGGTGTTAGTGGAGGTGGAGGGAGGTAAGGTTGAGAAAGTCATGGAAATCGCCGTTTTGGTGTTTCAAATTTGGAGAGGAGAGCTACAGGAAACCGGTTTCTGTGCGTATGGGTTGTTTTTGACTTCATTGACCGGGGTATTAATATAAAAGGGGGTCATGCGTTGTGTGGGGATCAAAAGGGATTTTGAGCTAGGTCAAGGGTCAAGCCAAAGGGGGTCAAGGTTCATGTGGAGTTGGGCTTGGATATTATGTTGGGCCGGCTGGATTGGATTGGATATTGGATCCGTTTGGTTTAGCTAGATAACAAGGACCAAAATTGTAATTTCACCAAACTTGAGGACTGAAAACGTAGCTTTTCCAAAGATATCATAAGGACCAAATTTGACAAACTTTGATAGTACAAGGATCACTTTTGCATAAAATCCCATTTTTAGAAATCCAATGACCATTTTTTGCAATTTTTCAAAGTTTAGGGACCTTTCTTGCCAATTGACCAAAGAATCATTCAAGGATCATTTTTGATAACTTAGAATACTTCAGGGACCTTGAATGACAAAACTTCACATTTTTGAATTCCAGGGACTAGATTTGACAACTTTTAAAACTTGGGGACTAAAACTGCCAATTTTGCAAACTTGAATCATTTTTCATCCGATTTTGATATTTTTGCATTTAAAACACATAAAACACTGATTTGTGATATTTTGATCATTTTGATGTGTTTCAGGTGTTTCGAGATGATTTTGCAGCTTTAGATTGTACAAAAATGATGAGTATTTAGACACTCATCAATCCCCACACTGAGATATTGCTAGTCCCTAGCAATGATTTAGATCTTTAATGGATTTGAAAAACTCTTTACCAAAAGCCATCATTTCTGGAGTAGCCAATTGTTTTGATTCAAGTAAGAACCTTGGTACAACGATAACCAAATGATTTATTGGCAAATCATAAACCATATAACGGATTTGATTTTGTCTTTACAGGCCGTACTTTCCTCGGACTAGCCAACTCTTAGATAAATTATCGTAATTATCTTTGGTGAGTCAATACCAATTATGGTTTTTCCACATTTCTTTAACAACCGTAACCTTGCGGGCTAGCCAACTCTTCACTTTTTAGGATACGGTGAGTTGAGAACCATACAATTTTGGGCAAATTGCAAGCCATATAAACGGGTTTGAGAAATCTTTACCAAGAGCGTTTGCTTCGGATTAGCCAATCCTTTTGTCTATTAGACATGGCGGACTGATAACAAAGATGAGTAAGTGAAAAACTTACCCAAAAAAATTTTGGCCAAAAACGGGGGAATTGGGTGGATAAATATGATAAAATTCGTGAGAATTCCCCCCACACTTAGAAATGAATATTGCCCTCAATATTCGAGTCTCTGCGGTTATGCGGCGAAGCGTAAAGGGAAATACTACGGCCTTTTTTGGAAAGATTTTTTTTTTTATTATTTTTTGAACTGATTTTATATACAAATGTGGGGCAACTCCCCACACTGGGTGGTAGAACAGAGAAAGAAGACAGAAATATGGGTGAAAACCCATATGGTGTGTGCTAAAGTTTTTGATTACCAAGTCATTAGCTTGACTCGATCCCCGCATTCATTGGTTCATGGGGAATGTTTGTAACCGGACAACCACGGGAGGAATGTCCTCTCCAAAGTAATGCTTCACTCTATGACCATTCACTTTAAAATTAGGACCATCGGGTTGAGATAACTCAATGGTGCCATACGGATAAACCTTAGCAATGGTGAATGGACGGACTAACGGACTTGAGCTTTCCAGAGAAAATCTTCAATCTTGAATTGAAAAGAAGGACTCGATCACCAACGTTGAAAACGCGGTTCTTGATTTTTGAGTCATGGATCTTCTTTGTCTTTGGCTTGTAGATCAAAGAGTTCTCGTAAGCTTGATCACGAAGTTCATTTAATTCATTCATTTGAACTTTTCTATGATCGCCACCGTCTCGTATATCGAAGTTGGCATGCTTTAAGGCCCAGTATGCCTTGTGCTCTAGCTCAATCGGAAGATGACATGCCTTTCCATACACTAGCTTGTATGGAGTACACCCAATGGGTGTTTTGTAAGTGTCTGAAAAGCCCAAAGTGCGTCATCAAGTTTATCCGACCAGGAGGCACGGTTTTAAGCCAATCCTCTCCGTAATTCTTTTAATACCACGGTTTGAAACTTCCACGCTTGTTTGGGGTGGTATGAAGTAGAAGGCGGTGGTAACACCATACTTTGCATGACACGATCAAATTGGTCATTACAAAATGTGTACCACGATCACGATTATCGCTCTCGGAGTTCCAAACCGGCAAAAGAGATTTCAAAAACTTTACAACAACTCGGGCATCATTGGTGGGTAAAGCTTTTGCTTCAACCCATTTTGAATGATAGTCAACATTACGAGTATGTACTTGTTTCCACGAGACGAGAAATGGCCCCATAAAATCAATACCGGATGTCAAATATCTCACACACTTGAATGGCGTTTTGCGGCATTTCATTTCTTTGAGATATATTTCTCGCGTTGACAAGCGTCACAGTCTTTGACAAATTCGTGGGCATCCTTATAGATTGTGGGCCAATAGAACCCGGAATCAAACACTTTTGGCTGTAGTTTGGACTATGATGGCCCCGGTGGGTCCAAGCATGGCAAGTTGTGAGAATGTCAATAGCTTCATAAAACACATCCTTGATGACTTGATCCGTACAAATTTTGAACAAGAAAGGGTCGTCCCAAAAATAATGTTTAACATCTTTGAAGAACTTATTCTTACATTGGGTCGACATCCCTTTCACAATGAAGTTACCCGCATGGTAATTTCTGTCAAGAAACCATGGGTGGTAGAATTTCCACGAAAAGAAACCATTGAGTGTGTCTCGAGGAAATGTTTCATTTATTTCCTTTTTCGAAAACATCCCGGTGAGGGTTCTCTCGGGACAGATGATCGCATCTAGATTCTCGGCTCCCTTTTTATCACGTATAATGATATCAAATTCCTGGAGGAGGAGAATCCAACGAAGCAATCTCGGCTTTGCATCTTGTTTTGCAAAGAGATATTTAAGAGCCGAGTGATCCGTATACACCGCGCATTTGGTCAAGATTAAAATGCCGTAAAACTTCTCAAATGCATACACCACGGCTAATAGCTCTTTTTCTATGGTGGTGTAATGAGTTTGAGCTTTCATAGTTTTACTATGTGTAGTGGATAGGCGAAAATGCTTGTTCCTTCGTTGCCCTAAGACCGCTCGATAGCAAAATCACTTGCCGCACATGAGCTCAAAAGGCAAGTCCCGGTCGGGAGCGAGAATGGGTGCTTCGATAAGCTTTTTCTTCAATGTTTCAAAAGCTATGATGCACTCGGGGAGAAGATAAAGGAGCATCCTTTTCAAGAAGATTGCGGGCGATTTTAGAAAAATCTGCGATAAGCGGCATGACCTAAAAAACTCCTAATACCTTTGATGGTAGTAGGATGAGGTAATTTAGCAATAACATCGACTTTTGCTCTATCAACCTCAATCCCATTCTTTGAAATCTTATGGCCAAGGACTATGCCTTCTTTGACCATAAAGTGGCTTTTCTCCCAATTTAGACACAGATTGGTGTCTTCACACCTTTGAAGCATTTTATCTAAATGGGAGAGACATGTTTGAAAAGAATCCCCAATGACCGAGAAGTCATCCATAAACACCTCCATTGTTTTAGCGATCATATGTGGAAAATGGCCATCATACATCGTTGAACGAGCGTGCGGAGCATTACATAAGCCAAAAGGCATACGCTTATAGGCAAAAGTTCCGTATGGGCGGTGAATGTGGTCTTCTCTTGATCCCGTGGATCAATAGGATCTAAGTAACCCGAGAAAACATCAAGGAAACAATAGTATTCATTTCCTGCTAATCTCTCAAGCATTTGGTCCATGAAGGGTAGAGGAAAATGGTCTTTACTGGTGCCATTTAACTTCGATAGTCAATACACGCCATCCCGTAACCAATCGAGTTGGAATTAACTTATCTTCATTGTGACAACAGTTATGCCACCCTTTTTAGGAACGCAATGAATTGGGCTAACCCAAGGACTATCGAGATAGGGTAAATCAATCCTGCATCAAGAAGTTTGATAACCTCTTGTTTGATAACATCATGGATTTTTGGATTCACTCGTCTCGATGTTGAAGCTACGGTTTAAAGTCATCCTTCATCAAGATTTTATGAGTACAGAACTCAGGGTTGATACCCTTAATGTCGGAGAGTTTCCAAGCAATTGCTTGCTTGTGTGACTTCAAAACCTTTATGAGAGCAGTCTTTTCATCCTTACTCAAATCTCGAGCAATAATGACGGGTAATTTATCATCACCCTCAAGAAATGCATACCGAGATGAGGAGGTAAGTCCTTAAGCTCAACCTCGGAAATTCTTCGCTTTCTCAAGCGATTTGACTTCCTTGTTATGAAGTTTGATGGGAGGAAGAGGAGAAGAAGTGTCATGAGTCAACAATTCCTCAAGAAGAATATCTCCTCCGTTAATCTCATCAGGAATTGAATCACTAGTGTGAGGGTTTGATGATGGATCATCATTGAGCAACTTCTCAATAAGAAGTATGTCTCCCTCAATGTCAATTGGAGCATGATCAATTTCCCATGGAACGTAATCACTAGCCAAGTATGCCGATTTCTTCCAAGATGAAGTCTCTTCCCTCAAAGGAGTGATAGAAGGAGTAAATTGGCTATGATAGGTTGAGAAGATGTGGTGGGATCCCCCACGTAATTATGAGAATAACCAAGAACTTCTAGAGTACTCTTCAAGCAACATCAATGATATCTATTCGTTAACCGACTCGAATCATAATTTGCGGAGTACCGGTTTGATCAAGGTTAAAGGTGCGACTTCATTACCAACACGCAATGTGATTTCTGCTCAAATACATCAATGAGAGCACGGCCTTTCTCGTGGAATCCTCGACCAACAATGAGAGAAACCCGATGATCGGCATCAAAATCAACAACCACGAAGTCAGCTGGGAAATGGAACTTTCCTACTTTCAAATACGTCTCAAAGAATGCCAAGAGGGTATGGAATGAGCAAGCTCGAGAGTCATGCATGTAGGAGTAAGTTCAGGAAGAGTTTCTTCCACTTGAATAAGGCATAAGGTTTATGCTTGCACCAAGATCTGCTAGGGCAAAGCATTCAACCATTCACCGGAATACACAAGGTAGGAGAAATTTCCCGGGATCCAAGCTTTCAGGGGAAGCTTCTTGAATAAGCTGCGAGGAGCGTTCTCGTTAAGAGGAGTTTTGCCATTTCAAACGGCTTTTCCTTATTGCTTAACATGTTTGAGAGTCTATGCAAACTTGGGCATCAAGCATGATAGCATCATAAAGCTTATGTCAAAAATGTAACTCTTGGAAAATTTGGAAAAATTTGTCCATTTGATGACTAGCTTTCTCATGAGCTTTTGCTCATTCAAGCGTGATGGGTAAGGAATAGAAGATTTGGATTGTAATTCAGATAAATGAGTCTGGAGACTGTGGTGTGCAAAACACAAACTTCCGGATGATAGAATGATCACTAAGGATAGTGATCAATAAAGGTTGGATTAAGAAGAAATTACACTCATTTGCTTGGAATGAATTAGGAACTTGAAATTGGAAGAAAAGCACAGCAATTAGATAAGACAAACGTGAAAAGCGAAAGTTTTTAAAAACTAGATATCATTACCAAAATAAAAAGTGAATCTGAGAAATAAAAGACCTAAAAATATAAAAATGACATTTTTGGAATCCTAAAAATAAAAGAAAATTATTAGAAAAATAAAATTATTTTTAACACTATTTAATTATTTATTACTTAAAATACACTTAAATTCTAGAAAATATAAAATAAACCTGGAAAAATAAAATTTTAACTTGGAAAAATCTAAAATATGATAAAACTAATTTTAAAACAGAAAAGATATTTTTTTTTACTTTTTAATTATTTATTACTAATTAATTACTATTTTTAACTATTTAAAATTAGGGCAAATATCAAAAAAAAGTACTATACTTTTCCTCTTCAGGGTAGTGAACAAAATTTTTTGCTTCTCCGGGTAATATACTTTCAAATTCATCCTCTTTAGGTTATTTTCATGAACAGTTGGACAATTTTGCCCCTATTACCCGAAAGGAAATGGAAAATTATTTTTTAAATAATAATGTACTAGCATGCGGAAAGCGTGTTTTTAAGCGGAATAAGAATTAACAAGGTAACGTATTTGTGATTGGGAAACAAATGTATTTTGGCCGTAATTGATCGGCGATCAAACTCAATAGGTTTATGGGTTAAGATGCCGGAATGGACGCTTTGATACCGGTTGATACACTCTTACAGGAATCAACGAGATTCAAATAAGAATTGAGCTCAAGAATTAGTTAATGGGATTTGTTATGGCTTACAGACTTGTAGAAGTTTATTACAAGAGAGAATTACAAAATCAAAACCGCTTACAAATGTGAAATGAATTGTGTTATATACAAATGAAATGATGAAATGGTCATGCTGGCTTTTCCTTAAATGGTAAGGGTTAAACTGCTATTTGAACCCACACGTGCCATACCGCCATATACTTATTTAAACTCATGTCCTTTGCAAATGGAAGTGGTGGTGGAACTAAATTATCTTAATAAGTAAATAGTGTAAACTTAAAACAAAACATTTTTATCATAGATTTAACACAATTATAAATCATTAAATAATTTATCTTAATACATATCCAAAATTTAACATAATAAAAACTAGGGCAAATGATAAAAAAAAAGTATCATACTTTCCATTTCCTCTTAGGGGTAATAGGGGCAAAATTGTCCAACCTGCTCATGAAAATACCCTAAAAGAGGATGAATATATACATAAAAAGCAAAAAATTTGTTCACAGCTACAGAAGGAAGGGTGGCAAGTATAATACTTTTTTGATATTTGCCCTTAAAATTATAATAAATACTAAAAGATAGGGAAAAATATGAAACTTTTCTAAAAATACTATATATGATGGAAAACTAAGAAAAATAGAAGAACAAGATTTGCTTATTAATAAGCTAAAAAGAAAAATCAAATAGCTAGGAAGTATTTAATAAACACTATCCGATTTTAATTGATCTTTTTCTGATTTTCTTTTGAAAACTACTTTACTCACGATATAATGAAACTTTAACAAAGACAAAAATTTTACAAACTTGAAATAAGTCGTTTGTGGAGCTTATGGACCAGGATGGCTTAATGAGCTTATTTGGTGTAAATAAGCTCAAACAAGCTCACAACTCGAAACAAAGCTCAAATAAGCTACAAACAAGCTAGATGAACTAGAATGAAGCTAAAAAGAGATAAGCACTTTGAAAAGCTAAAACAAAGACAATAAGCACTTATGCTTAAAACAGAAATGGGACAATATTTAATCTTATTGCAGCCCTAGCTATTAAGCTTCAAATTGAAAAGCTAAACTAGGGTTCTCAAGGTGGCTGGTTACCCAAAGAACCAAAAATCACAAGACAAGACCAACAAACAAGCTCTCTGTGCAAGCTTTTCAAGTTGGTCCAACCAATGCAGTACCATGTGGCATGTACTTAATTATCAATATAAGTAGTTAAGCACTTAAACAATTTGATTTACAGAGAACTAATATTTTTCTAATTTTGTTTAGCAACCAAACTTTGATAATCCAAAAGCTTATAAGCTGAATCTTACTAATGAACACACAACAAAAAGATCTATTTTATTCAAAAACGACCAAGTTGGAAATTTGACTTTTATGAAAACCAAAAGAGTTGACAAAGATGAACTTTGATTTGATTCTGCTCACTTAATATGATGATGTAGGGTGAGATAAGACTGATTTGATCAAAAATAACAACTTATAAACACAAATCAATGATCATAGATCATGAACTTCCATAAGCCACGAGATGAGATTATATGGTATTTTGACTTTTAAGCATAGAGAGCTAGTTTTCTTGGTGAAATGAGTTTATAGAAACTAAAGAGACGAAGCAAGCACAAACAACAACTCAAACAATATCTATAGGTTTAAGCAAACAAATCCAAACAACCTTATATGTATTATGGAACTTTTTCAAATCAAATCACAAATCATAACCATGAAACTTATTGCAGACATCATAGTATCACTAATTAGGACTAATGAAGCATTAAACACTAACAATAACAACATATACAACTGAATTGACAATGATCATGGTTTTGGTAAAAGGAAATTTTTATAAACTTCAAATTACAAAGTGCAACCAACTTATTTTAATGATTAACTACACTTAATTATATCTAATAAACAATAAGAAACAGAGATTAAAGCTAATTAACAACTAGCAGTAAATGCAAAATGACTAAAAAGGCTTACAAAAGCTTTCCAAGCTCAGGCTGAGAACAAGAACCAATTATCACCCCTATTAGCTTACCACTAAGCTTCTAACCCAAGGCCATCCATAATGCCTCGCTCCATTTGTGAATGCCATTTCCAAGTGATTTTTGATTTTTCACCTATTTAATTTGTATTTTTGGTGATTTTTGATTTTGCTTCTAAACTGAGTTTTAGTGTTTCTAATAGCTTAGAAAAGCTATCTAGGAGCTTATGTGTTCTTTTGTCCATACAAACAACTAAAAACAACTTTTGAACTATCATGAGATTTTGCATAAACATGAAATTTTGCATAAACTTGAGATATGATTAAAACTTGAAACTGATAATTGAAAAAGTTTTACAATACAATCATAAGCTTAAAATGCTTGAAAGCTTTAAATTACACTTAAACTTGAAAAATGCTTAAAACGACATTAAGAAATTAAAAATACACTAGATAGATTTGTACAATGCATCTCTACTCCTCTTTATAGACTTTGTGACTTCTCTCGACCTCGAATCTTTCCCACCACTCCACGAGCCATTGGATTGGCTAAAACCATCATATCCTCCACTTGTAGTTTTGCGGCAAATATTTCAAATGATTAATTAATAGATTTGGTTCAATCAATTAAAGATATTTGGGTGTTAGTGGAGGTGGAGGGGACAAGGTAAGGGGGGTTGGAGAAAGTCATGGAAAAGCCGGTTTTGGTGTTTGGTATGGAGAGGAGAGCTACAGATGAAACGGTTTCTTGTGCGTATGGGTTGTTTTTGACTTCGTGAGGGGTATTAATATAAAAGGGGGGTCACAATGGGTTTGGTGAGGGATCAAAAGGGATTTTGAGCTAGGTCAAGGGTCAAGCCAAAGGGGGTCAAGGTTCATGTGGAGTTGGGCTTGGATATTATGTTGGGCCGGCTGGATTGGATTGGATATTGGATCCGTTTGGTTTAGCTAGATAACAAGGACCAAAATTGTAATTTCACCAAACTTGAGGACAGAAAATGTAGCTTTTCCAAAGATATCATAAGGACCAAATTTTACAAACTTTGATAGTACAAGGATCACTTTTGCATAAAATCCCATTTTTAGAAATCCAATGACCATTTTTTGCAATTTTTCAAAGTTTAGGGACCTTTCTTGCCAATTGACCAAAGAATCATTCAAGGATCATTTTTGATAACTTAGAATACTTCAGGGACCTTGAATGACAAAACTTCACATTTTTGAATTCCAGGGACTAGATTTGACAACTTTTAAAACTTGGGGACTAAAACTGCCAATTTTGCAAACTTGAATCATTTTTCATCTGATTTTGATATTTTGCATTTAAAACACATAAAACACTGATTTGTGATATTTTGATCATTTTGATGTGTTTTCGTGTTTTCGATTTTGCGATTTAGATTGTACAAAAATGATGAGTATTTAGACACTCATCAAGCATCAGCTTCCTCTGCACCTTTACTAGAAACACCTTCATCTTCAAAATCAATTCTCCTCCCTTGAGTTTCAGCATCTGCTTTCCTCCCCTGTTTGGGAGAATTTCCCAAATCTTTATCAAAATCTTTGAATCACCATCATCGGTGAGGATGGAGATGAGATCACTATCTTTGATTTTCTTCTTACGCTTTCAACGCAACTCTTCTTTCAGGTGAATCTCCAATTTTTGTTGTCCTTGCATGCTTTACTTGTTCCAGGTCTTGTTGTAGAGATTCAACTGCAGCTAATTTGATACACAAAACCATCAATTCCATTTGTTGCCCACGCCTCAACACTTCCAACTGTGACACCGTTGGGAGAGGTGAATCATGGGGCAATGGCTCCATTCCCTCCCTAGTTGAACTAGGTTGAAGTCTAGAACCACCTTGCTTGTACCTAAACCAAAAGGATCAAGGACATCTTTGTGTGTAATGGGAGGAGTTGACATTATGCCTCATAGGTGTGGTGGAGTATAATCAATGTTTGGAACTGATGATTATGGAGGTTTTGTACTTGTGAAATCTTTGCAAGCATTTGAGGAAAGAGAGGTGTAAAATCCATATTGTCATCTTTATTCAAAAAACTTTAGGCTTAAGGCAGCGGTTTTGTAAATGTTTTTATGAGGTTTCAATTGAAACTCATTTGCCTTGCACAAACCTTGGATACATCAAAATTTTGTTGAACTTTTTACATTGCCTTACTTTGAAAATATATTTTGACCAATTAAAAGTCCTATCTAAAGCTAGACAAACCAAAGGGTAAGCCATTGTTGAAGTGAATTGTTCATAAGATGTTTTCTTAGGACTTAGGCAATGTAATAGAGTATGTATCAAAAATCATTGAGGAAAAACCACTTTTTTGAAAGTAGCCTTTTATCGCTGGTATCATACCCCATGGCTGATAAATTTTCATGTATTTCTAGCATAGGTAATGTGATGATACCATTGAGATCATCCAATTGAGAACTCCCATAAGGATGCCTCAGTAATATCAATAGTTACCCCATCCACAGTGGCTCTTAGAGCATCCACTATTTCATGTGTATCTCTATTCTCAAGTGTTATGGTGATTGTGAAGTCCAAAAGCTGTTGATTTGAGAGATATAAATTGTGGGATTTAAAAGTAAAGCATACCTTATATGGGTAGTATTGAGAAAGTCCACAATCATGAAAAAGAACCACTCTTCTCGTTTGACTTTTCTAAGTAGGCCACTTGGTTGTGCTCATCTACAAATTTTAATGGTGCCATAGAAACTTTGATGAAAAATAGTGTGTCAGTATTAATTGTATAATGAACTCGCCAATTGAGAGAGAATATATAAATAGTTAGGGTTTGATAGTGTTGCGCAAGAAAGAGTATCTAAGAAAAAGAGTTATCTTAAGAAGATAAATTATAAGTAGGAAAGTAGATAATCTTTCTAAAAATTTACCCTATTTATATATGGAAAGAAATTAACTCTCAACGGCTAGTAAAAATTTTGTTACTGAATACTTGATTGTAACGGCTAGATCAACAATGGTAAAAATAACATGTGAGTGAAAACTGTGAACTAAGGTGGTAATTTTTCATAAGAATTTTTTTTAAATTTAAAGAGAGTGGTAAAGAAAACATGTGAAAATTGGATACCCTTTATCATAGTTTTTAGCAAACTACAAGCTATCAACGGATTTGATATGTCTTTACCATGAGTTGTTTTCTATGGACTAGCCAACTCTTAATCATAAAGAATATGGTGAGTTGATAACCATATAGTTTTTGGTAAACTATCAACCATAAACATTTGTCAAGTCTTTACCAAGGCAGTTTGCTCTGGACTAGTTGATTCTTATGTAGGTTAGACATGGTGAATCAATAACCATTTGTTGTGTATCTCAGTTATACACCTTTTAAGATCAACCTCCCATCTAAGATTGGTTATGTATCTGCATGTGTTAGCATAATACAAAGAGTAGAAATAACCAACTTGTTTTTAACCAAAGTTACTTTTAACCAAGCCACTATCTAAAAATATCTTCCAAAGTCAACCCGATAATATCTATATTTACTCTTTAACCTACCAAAATAGGGAAAAGTAAATATATTCATTAATGAACCCTTGTGACTGACTTTGCCTATATAAAGAGGCTTGGCATATTGTAATCTTTATCAAAACCCATTCGAACTTCACAAAAGCCCTAAACATCATCATGAGCAATCCTTCCAACATCATTGACATCTCTTGATTCGAGGAAGAGTTTGTGATCGCCGAGTCTTCCTCGAGGCATCGTGGATGGGTGGATACTTTCCACCATGGTATGCAAGCACTTCTTTCAAGAAGCAAACTAAGGAGCGCCAAGGCATTTGCAAACCCACCTTCTCTTGAGTTCTACTCCGGCTCATGGATGATGAGAATGAGGATGAGACCTATTCCTTGGCCAAGAGTTGCCAAGTGCTCTGACAGTGAAGCATTGAAGCATCTCTGAACATGAAGCAGATAGCTATACCGAGAAGCAGAAGACTACCAAGGCCTCCTCCACAAGTTCTTGGTCTTCCTTGTCCAAGAATCAGTCTACCTTGAGAACAAAAGGAAGAGAGCTGAGAAGAACAAGCATGACTATGTGGGCAAGGGCAAGAAGCCAATGGAGGTGATGTGAGATATGGTGATGTAGGTTTTGTTAGGTTTTAATCTTTGTGTTTTTTGATTGTGGTTAGAAGCACTCTCACTTTGAATGTAATGAATCTTCATCATGAATGAAATTTCTCTATTTTATTTTTCCAATTGTGAAGAGTACCTTTTACCCCTCCTTGTATTATGGTTGCCACTATTAGACTTAATCTCTGCATAACCAACAATACAAGCACTAAACAACAACAACTCCAACGTATGCAAAGAATCTTTCATACATGTATATAATAAACATAAATCACACACTGAAATCATTGTTAAGGTTAGAGAATAACTAGAAGTAGATAAAAATTTCTAGCGTGGTTAGTTCAATACTAAACCACAGGTCAGAGTCAACTTCAAGTTATTAATCCTTCCACCAAAGTCAAAGACTTCATTTACTCCTCAACAACTTATACCTTCCCTCATTAACTTCTTGAATCCAACTTAATCCTTTATTTAAGAATATTAGACTCACATACTTTAACACATCAACACTTCTCTCTCCTATAACCCGTCAAGCAACTTTACCAAAAATCACCATGAGCAATTTAAACCCAATCAATGTCTCATCGGACAGCTCAATATCGAATAGCTTTTGGGATGAAGAAGCATGGCATTATATTACGAATAATCCGGTAAAACAAAAAGAGGTGTTTGAAGGTTACATCAAGAAAAAGAACTCATGCGGATGCTAACTCATTCTCTGGTCCTTCTTCAACTCAACCAATGTCACAAGATGATGTTATCAAGGAAGATAGCTCAGACTCCATGTCAAGCTACATTTCCCATATGCAAGCTGCAATGATGCTACTTCAAGGGTCTTGGATGTGTCTCCCCGCAGAATCCTTCCATCGGAGAAGCTGAGATGCCACCTTTCCACCACTGTTGTAAGACCACCACAAGAGGGACCTTCATCATCCTCACCACGTGGGTAGTGGTGATGGGGCTAGCAAGCCTAAGGTTTATAGTGTGATAGATAGCGAATCGCCTAAGGTTATGCCAGTGGGGCCCCCAAGAAGCCATAGGTGGTAGATGGTGGTTTGGTTGGGGAGTAAGGGTAGGATGTGAAGCTTTGTGGTGGGCTTGGTAGTTGAATGTTGTGTTCAGTTTTTCTTTATATGATGATGCTTGTTGTATGTATCTCATGGATGTATCTCTTGCACTCATTGTGCGCTTTTGTTTGATAATAATAAAATCCATGTTGTTTGCTTTAAATCTCTTGCATCATACTGTTGTTTTTTTTCTTCACTCTCCAAAAGTATCTAATGCCAAAATTTAAAATTTTGGGGATATGACGGATAGCCTGATATGATCTTTTGTCCTTGGATGTTCACGCAAAGAAAGGAGTTAGGTTCTTTTGGGGACCCAAGCCATGATTGACTTGGATCTGCCTCGTGTATTAATATAGTTAAATCTATCAAAGGTCATTGATACACCATTGGGATTGGTTGATGAGGTAATTCCTTTAGGTTTCCATTCCCAACGTCTTTGATGCCTTCACAACATTTCCCATGTCCCCTTTTCTTGTTTACAACCCTTGCGTTGGGAACTTTTGAATGAGCAGTGAAACTAGCGGTTTGGTTTAGGTACCCACTGTTGGTTATAATGAACCTTTTATTTTTAAAAGGTCTTTTCCCCTTTTCATGGATTTTGCAAAAGTTGGTTTAGATTGCACTTGAAACAAGAGTTATTTAGGATGGCGATGTTGACAGGTTTTGGAGCAAAAGATTTAAGACCACTTATTAGTTGAGCTGCTCTTGGGATCATTTGTGTGAATTAGGGTGTAAATTGTTTTGAAACTGTTAGTGTCCACCCTTTTTCCCATGGACTTCCCTTCTCCCAACATGATAGTCACAATAAGCATGTAAATGATCAAAACTACCAGATATAGCATGCCTTATTGTACATCACAAAGTCACTACCTAGTTGTTGAGATTTAACATGATTCCAACTCCTTTGGTTGCCCTAGGACATGACTTGTTCCTATACATCTCAAATACCTTACAGGTTGGTCTAGGTTTGTTAACTAGTTTCCTAGGTTTCTCTGTAACAGATATTAACAATAAAAGCCTCTACATTCTTTTAACATTTTCATCAACAACGATGAGTCACTAGCACTTTCAAAACATCGGTTTCATGCTTAACTTGTTCCTCATTTTCACAAATGTGTGCTTTAGAGGACCATATTCCGCGTTCAGTTCACGAAACTTCTAAGCTGTATGAGCTAAATCTATGCACAGGTGATGGAACACCTCTTGGTGGTGGCCTTGTATAACCCATACGACTTAACTTTACTCAGTATTTGAGCATTCCAAATTTTATCAATTGACTTGGTATAATAACAAGTGTCTGATTAAATTGACATTTTCATTTATCTTTTAAGTTTTTCAAGCTCTTCCTCATTGCACATTCACGTCTCTTATGATCTATCTCACTTCTAAGAAGAATCATATCATCATTATATTTTGACTCATTTTCTCTATAGTGCTCTAGTTGTTTTTCTATTACAGCTATAGCTCTCATAAGATTTGACACATCATAACTAGCAGTATACAACTCTTGTCTTTCATTAGAATATAGATCATTAAGCCTTTCAACTTCCCTAGCAGCTCTACATGTTTTAGAACAACTTTCAAAATTTTTCCTAGTGAGGAGAAAGCCATGAAGTCGTAGGATATTGGATTTCACATACACATCAAACCATAACACAAAGTAGGAGTATAAGTGGAATTCTAGAGAGAGAAAGTTAGAGGTTTAGGGAACTTTAGTGAGAGAAAAAAAATTCTTATTATGAGCTCCAACTCTCTACCTTGGAAGGTAGAGAGTATTTATAGTCTTACAATAAAATGCCACACAGCGAGCGTGGATCGGATCATACAGTGGGTAAAGACCGTCCGTCCTCCCGCGGTGTTACTAAACTAAATCCTACTTAACATAGAAGTACTATGACTATGAGCTTTCTAACGATTACATATACTTGAGGTGACCGACTCTTTAATACATGGAATTTCTAATTCCTAACAATCTCTAAGGAGGAGGTCACCTCAAACATATACTAAAATGACATTGAATACAATCGGATATTACATTAACAATTGATCTTGCATTCTTGATGTAGTACTTTGCTCAGAAGCTCGTAGTCATTGATTCCACTCATTGCATGTTTGGTTAATCCAAGTGGAGGTCTTTTAGATCCACGTAATAATAATGTTGAGCCAGCTTTTGAGATCATCGGCTAATAGAAAATCTCTGATACATCCATTGTGGTGTTGGTATTATGTGATGTTGTGACTTTTGGACCGACATGCTCACATACTGGATCATGATATCTTCATCGAGTAGCGGAAGCTTTCGTTGATTCATGATATTGGCGGCGTAGCGAAGCATGGAGTTAGAATATCAGAGTCATTGATGCACTAATCATGATTTCTTTAGATATGAATGTGTTGTGTGAGCATGCGGCTATGGATTGACGCTCCATTACGATCATTTGCAAGCGTCGGGTGTACTGCGCAAAGCGGTTAGCAATAAAGCGCCGCGAAAGTGTCTTTGATCACTTTCGATGAATTGAGTACCGGCCCACGGTTCCCGTTGATCGATACAAATCTACTGTGATGATGTATAATTCGAAGAATTTCCTTGGCGGGGTTTAGCGGTACGCTCTAATTTCTCAAGCCGAGCGTCTCAAAGAAGACAACAGGTGAGTGAACCGGCGAATTTAAGTCCGCGATTGATGAAAAGAGATTTGAAAAACAAGCGTGTATTGCTCAATAGAAATTGTTTTTGCAATATAACGAAGGTTTTAATGAAAATCAATTATCAATCATAAAACACCTTTTGATTTGAAAAATTAGTACGATGGCGTGCTAATGAAAAGAGTTTTAAAGCACAAAGACGGTTTTTCAAGGTATCCGTCAATCCATAACTTTGAACGGGATTGATTCAAAAGATTGATCGCCCCATTGTTTCTGTCCGGTTGTCACATGGTTGATCTGTATAATAGATCTCACATGCCACCTACCAGGAGCTTGTTAGATGTTGGCTCGAGAAGGCTTTCCATCTTCACAGTGAATATGTAAACACATCACTCGGATGTTCTGGCAATACCACAAGGATAATGCGTAGGACTCAGGATATAATTTCTCTTTCCACATTGTGTGAAAGAGAGAGTCTTCATTGAAATTGTCCTAATGAGATTTATTGATGATCTCGTGGCTCTAGACTCAATTTGTGCATTTTGGATCCTATATGAGACTAGGGAGAGTTCTCCTTCTTCAATATCAACAATCTCTAAGAGAAGTGATAGATAATGTAGGTTCCGTGAGAATGAAACAAGCCCCCTTTAAGAGGAACTTGAGTAGCTTGGGAAGTTTAGTGCGGTCGTCACGGGTCCATGGCGTCTTGTCTTCAATACCGGAGTTACCTAAGTAACCACCAGTAGCATATGTATTGAACCGGTTTCGCCTAAGGTTGAATTATTGGGGGGCTATTTCTTTTCACCCCTTTTCACATTCAATTCTTTTCATTCTTCAACCCCTGATTGCTTCCGAGACTTCATAACTAGAACCTTGTTGGGTTTATTCGATACTAGCTCTGTCTCATCCGCACTCTTCCGTATCTCACTTTTCTCTTTTTTTTCTCAATATACCTAAGGACTCTACACTATCTTGGTTGTCCGATGGGTAGATCCTCGGCTCTGGCGGGATCATAGAACCAATACCTAACCTTATCATCCTTATATCACCGCATAAAGTAAAGTTGGATTGCGGTCTATTTGGTATTGTTCATACGCCATAGGAACCAATGGAAAACCATTTGAAAATCAATTCAGATACTTGTGATATATTATCAAAGCATTTTGTACTTGAATTGTTTTTGATATTTTTAGAAGAAGAACTCCCCTCAACATGTGAATCAAGTATTTGAAATAGTTTTCCACACGGAGGCAAGAGAAAGAATTAACTTCTTTGATTACCATTTTCTAAAATATCAACATCACTTCCCTAATCGAATCAAGTAGATAAAGCATTTTGGGGAAGGATGAGGTTTTCATGATTTTGCTCCCCTTCAATATGTGCCTCGAGATTTGAAAAGAGTTTTGCACATACTAGAGGAACACGCACATTGAGATAAGTGATCACGTTTCAAATCATAGGTTTAAGATAGATGCTCCCCTCAACATGTGCATGGAAATTTGTTTTGTCACATGTGGGAAGGAGAGCTTGTACATCCTTATAAAACCATTTACGAATTATCGGTTTAAATCAATTTAAATCACACATTCTCCCCCGATCAAAATTATCAAATCATTTGAGATTTGTGATCTCTTATAGATTTAAATTGATTTTGAAAGCTTTTAGGAAGAATTGTGACTTGATTATGAAAGCGTTTTAACTGATAAGGATCGGATTTTGAGATTTTAAACTCCATTGGTTAAACATGCATGATTATCTTTTGAAAACAATTGAATGCCAAATAACTTTTTAATTTAATTGAAATCATTCTCCCCTCAATCAATGACATAGGTTGTTGATTGAGAGATAGATATTTTGACAAATAAATCGAGATGATTATCAAAAATAGAGTCAAGTTATTTTTCATAGCGATTAGTTTTGAGATAAATGTTTTTAGAATCGAGCATGGAATTTTGAAAATATGATCTGATGGCTCTGTTCTTTCTTTGACAAGCGGGTTTTGCGACATGACAATAACCCATTTTTTTCTCTTTCTCCCAATTTATATTTATTTATTTATTTTTAAAATTGAGCAACATCTAAAGTCCGTGTCATTCTTTGAATGACAGACAAAGACGTAGATATTATCGAATCGAGAAAAACATGACAAATTGACAATATTTTTGAAGATTTTTGAATTTTTCAGATTTTTATGGATTTTGAAAGTTTTATAATTTTGTATTTTGTTTTTGAATAAATATTTACAAGAGATAGATGAGCATAGACCTTTACTCCTCGTCTTCTGAAGAAGCGTTTGAGTGTTACGGTTGAAGGCTTTTCAAGCCTAGTCGTGGAAGTATGAACTCAAAGCGTTCTCTTGGAAGAGCTTTGGTGAAGATGTGCATAGCGATATTGGACCTCACAAAATAGAGTTCCACCACACCTTTTTCCACTTGTTCCCTGATGAAATGATGGCGAATGTCGATATGCTTAGCTCTTGAGTGTTGAGCGTTATTGCATGAAGAGCAATAGCACTTTTATTATCCGCGATCTGAGAGGATTTTGTTAAATACAAAGCCATAGTCGGTTAATTGAGATCTCATCCAAAGGATTTGAGCACAACAAGATGACATGGCTATGTATTCTGCCTCTGTAGAAGAAATAGAAGTACTCATTTGCTTCTTTGAAGACCAGCTCACAAGCTTATCACCCAGCTGAGCACCTCGGGCGCGGCGAGTATCTTGACATCTGCATGATGACATCGCATAGAAGTTTATTAGTGACATACCAGAGTCCTTCGGGTACCAAAGTCCCATATTGATGGTTCCTTGGAGATACCGAAAGACCCGTTTAACGCTTCAAGGTGCTTTTAGTAGGCTTAGCACGGTATCTAGCACACATGGCGAACAAGATGCGGTCTACTAGCGATGAGGTACATCAGGGATCCAATCATACTACGATATTTCGTTTGGTCAATCATGACCCCGAGTGGTCCTCATCTAGTTTGGTTCGATCAATCATGGGAGTGTCAACGGGGTCACTTGAATCAAATCCAAATTTCTTTAAGATCAGTAGCATATTTAGATTGATTTATGAAAATGCCTCAGGGACTTTGTGAAATTTGTAGTCCCAAGAAAAATGACATTTGTCCCATCATTGACATTTGAAATTTTGAACTCATTTCATTTGAAAAGGTCACTCATTGGGGTCAGTCGAGGCAAAAATGATATCATCAACATAAATTTGAACATGAATTAAATGTTTGCGACTTTTCGGTGAACAATGTTGGATCAAGCTCCTTTGTTGAATCGGTAGATAGAAGAAACTTTGATAGCGTACGCCGCGGAGCTTGCTTTAAACCATCGAGCCTTCTTCAAGCGATAAGCGTGTAGGATAGGATTCACAAAACCGGGTTGGGTGACATAGGCGACTTCTTTAAGATCTCCGTTGAGAATGCGTCTTCGTCCATTTGATAGACTACCATGTTCTTACTTGCAGCATTAGCCTAAAAGATTCTAATTGCCTCGATTCGAGCAAAAGGAGCAAAAGATTCTTCAAAGTCTATACCCTCCTCTTGACGGTATCCTTTAGCAACTAATGAGCCTTGTTCTTCAACACATCACCATGCTCATCAAGTTTCACTTTGAAGATCCATTTTAGAGCAATAATCATAGCACAATCTGGGCGGTACTAACTCCCATACATCAAGTCGATCAAACTCATGAATTTCTTCTTGCATGGCATTGAACAAGCTATCTTCATTCATGGCGGTTTTGACATCTTTTGGTTCGATCTTAGAGAGTACGGAGTTGAAGAAGCACCACAAGGCATCGGTTGCAAGTTGTTTCCGTGTTGATACTGAGCGAAGGATTTCCAATGTTGTTGTCTAATGGATGATCGTGAGTCCATTTTCTAAGGTGTTCATGTGGTAGTTGTTGAGGGATTTGAGTAGCGTCGATGTCTCACGAAGAAGATGGTTGATGAAGATTCAGGAGCAAATATGTTTTCAAGCGGAGCATCTTGAGGGTAGCAAAGGGATTAACTTCATCATTGATGCCAGAAGCAGTTCCATGATGTACATTTGAAGAATGATGATTTGTTGATGAGGAGGCGAAAGATCGGCGAGCGGCTTCTTGACTTAATGATATTGAGGCCGAGGTTGACTTCATTCACGGGAATATGACCTCCTTGTAGGAATCGACACTTCATTAGTACTTGGATCATAAAGTTCATCAAACATAGGATCAAACAATTTCTTTAAATCATCTTGAGATGGAGGTACATATGGAGTTTCTTGAGAAAAGTTTGGAACAAGGGATGAACCAATGGAATTATTTTGAAGTCTCGCGGGTTACAGCTGGATTGTCCGGGAGCCATTTGACGTCGGCTCATCAAGCGTAGCGTGAATTGTTTCCATGATATTTGGATCTTTTGTTGTAGATGGTATCCCTTTTGTTTGGTGCATACACTACAAATATTCCAATGTCTGATTTAGCTCTAAGTTTGCCTAAGTCTTGACCCTCATTAGTTGGATAACACAATGCACCAAACACACGAAGGAAAGAGATTAGGTTTTCTGTTGTGGACAAGTTCATATGGAGTTTTTCCATGAGCAGTGTGAATCGGGAGCGATTTTGTGTGTAGCATGCGTGGCAATAGCCGGCCTAGAGAAACATTGGAACCTTTGAGTAATCATCGGCATTGTTCTAGCGGCTTCTACAAGAGTTCGATTTAGAACAACTACACGTTCATTGAGTTAGGTGGAACACTTCTTTGATGGCTAATTCCAATGCTTTCATAGAATTCACTAAGTTGTTTGTTAACAAACTTCGGTTCCATTATGCGTCCGGATAATTACGGTTTTGTTAAGTCGAACACCGTGGTTTGATGATGATAGGTTTCATCCTTTGTCCTTAAGAACTTGACCAATTGAATCTAGAGTAATCATCAACCACAACTAACACATATTTCTTCCCAAAGATATTATGCGCTCTCATTGGTCCACATAAATCCATATGAATTGTATGAAGAACTTCGTGAGTTAGTAGGTTTGGATTTATGGGCATACTTCTTGCTTTTCCCAATTGACATGCTGAACAAAGATGATCCTTTTCATACTTTAGTCGAGGTAAACCTACAACTAAGTCCTTTATGGAGAGATCATTGATGGTGTGAGAGTTCAAGTGATTGAGGCGATGATGCCATAACCATGACTTTGCTTTTGAAGCCTTTGACAACAAGCAAATTAGAGAAGACTTCATCATATCATCGATAGAGATGGTGTAAAGATTTGAACCACGAGTTCCTCTTAAAAGTTCCTTACCATCAAGTTCTCTAACAAAACAAGTATGTTTTATGAAGGCTACTTCTAGATCGAGAATACGGAATTGAGGAAAAGAAAGCAGATTATGACCAAGAACTTCCACATAGTATACTCTAGAGATAACACTATCACCAACAACATAATCACCATAACCCATAATTGCACCAAAATAATCATTACGAATCTAAGCTGTCGATGAATTTGCTCTGAAGTTCATGAGCCAGGTCTCAGTCATATGCTTGGAGCGACTGAGTCCGGGTACCACTGAGCGATTTGAGCGATCTGCAGTTGAATCTGAACAAGAATGGATAAGCGGATAATTGGGATCCCATGCAAGAATGGGTTCCACTTGGTTAGTAAAGTAATGGAACACCCATGAAATAGAAACATCCATATCGAAGCAATGGAATCATTGGGAATAGATGCAATCTTTGGTGTCATTTGACCTATTCAAAGTATGTTCACTTCTTAAGGGAATAGTTCTACCAATAGGCATCAATTTTCTAGTGGGCATAATCTTAGCGGTTTGAGACAAGCCCGATTATTCTTATGGCTAAAAGGTATCCAATAATAACCTATCTTTATAAAAGTTCTTCTGTTGGTTTCCCTTTGTTTTCTAACAATCTTTCGTTTTGCCTTTCTTTTGCCTTCTTTGCACGATTATTAGCATTAACAATTTTAACTGGGCATTTGTGACATTAGACAAAGCATTCACACCACATTCATGATTAGCGAAATTCAAGCGCATCATTACAAGGTTTGAAAATAGTATCGAATTAATTAATGATGCGCCTAAGGCTAATACTAGAATCAACGATTGTTTTATTCAACTCAAGCTTAAAGATCTAGGTTGGTCTTCTACTCTCTTCAATGCACATTTTTAGCTTGAGGTCCTATCATTCCTTGTATTGTCTTGAGACTTTGACACCTTTCCTTTAATGTCATTGATTACTCTCTGTAGAGGAATTATGGGAACATTAGTTGGTTGATCTACTTTTGCATTCCCGAACTGACGTGCAGTGCAAGATTACTACTGGCGACATTGATGTATACTTTCTGGGCCTAGAATGGTTTGAAGGCTCGACACTAGGCATAGAACAAGGCATCACAACTTTGCCTTTTGCACCTAAGGTTAAGGATTTGGGACATGTTGCAATTACACATTCTAGCGACTCTTGAGATCGTTTGGCCTGGAGGCAAGCAAACCTAATTTCACTATCAAGAGGTTTGTTAATGAAATCCCGACACTCTCCGGAGACATTTTAGACTATCCTTAAGGTGAGCACAGTAGTCATGAAAAGCATGTTCATTATTCCTAAGATGAGGAGGAATATATTTAACTATCCGCAGTGTATTTGCAGTTTAAGGGTGACTTTGAGACAACATTCTTATTGAAAACAAGTGGTAGTTTCCCATTTCCTGACTTCTCAGATTCTCAATTTCCTTTTGTAAAGACGTTATTTTTTCGTTGTTTTGGTCACGGGTGACTTTTATTGAATCATACAACTCTTTAAAATGTCGTTTAACTTTTTCATTTTCTTCTAGAAAACTCTCGTTTTCCTTTTGTAAGGCATTAACTAAGTTTTGAATATGAAAAGTTTGAGAATTCTGAGAATCTAAAGGAGGAGGCATTTGGGAGCTTGTCATATTGTTCTTTTGACCCTTTAATTGAGAGATTTGGGCTTTCAACTTCACGATCGTGTTGCAATGAGCTTGAATCATTCATCACATTTGTTAATTTGCTGCATCAAACTCACTGGAGCATCGAGGATGTCTTGATATATGAGGTTTTGACATTTTCTTTAAGATGTTGATATTTTAGTTGTAAATTAAAATGCTCAACTCTCTAGTTTAGAAAAATGTTTAACCAAATTGTCGTGATCATCGTTCAATTTTTCTTTTTAGAATTAGTTTTTCAAGCTCAACCACGATCATGGGAGACTTTCAGAGCAGAGATAATTCATGAAATTGAGAAGCATTAATAGAACAAGTTGTAGCAATGAAAAACACATCTTGAGCAATACATTGAAAATCATATTCTCATTAGGTGTATGCAAGTTCTTCCTATCAATCTCATTATATTTTAATGCTCATAGTCACTAACCTCAACTATCATAGCATCAAATTCCTTTTCCATTTCTTTAATATGAATTCATTTTTTAAGACTCTCAAAGTGATCTTTTAGTTGTTTAAAGAAAGTCATGACTTGATTAAATAAAATTCTTTAGTTTGCTCAAAACCTCTTTTCTCCTTAGTTATACCAGTGGGTATGATCCTTTTCTTGCAAGTTTTCTCAAAATCAACAAATAGTTGAAAGATAACATATTGGCTGATTAAGGTCTTGCTTTTAGTGGCAATTGTTCTAGGAACTAGATGCATTGGTGTATTTGGAGGATACAGAGTCGCTCTAGGCATTTTCAAAGGGGGTTGGTTTCAACAATATTTTCGACTTTACGCTTATCTAAATCCATTTTCGGAACACTTGTTGGGAGTTAACAATTTCTGAGGCTTAAACTTGTTTAAGGCAATCCAATTCTCCTTTTTGTAATCATGGGGTGTGATGATTGCTTTCTTTTCTTTACGTTTTGGATCAGCTAGTTTCTTGTTTAACTTTTTCCTAGTGATTTCATCGATTTCTTATCTTCCATTGCACTTTCAGTACTAGGTTTGTCACAGGTTTAAGGATTTCCTTGCCATCATAAAGAACCTTATGAGCATTTCTAGCCTTTTAATGACCTCTGGATTTGGTTCCTCAACAAGGGAATGCTATGCTTATAAACTTAGGACTCTATGCTTAGTGATCATGTGAGCGATATGAATGGTGTTTCCTTTATGCATACAACTTATTTTCAAGCTTGTTTTTCAAGGTTTTAGATTAGAAAAATCATTCAAAAGTTTTGATTCCTTAGCATTGAATTCTTGCTTAAGCATTTTAACATTTGCTTGAAGTTCTTGTTTTTGCTTAGCAGGTTTTGAAAGTTTTTCTTGTAAGGAGTTTAACTCTTGTTTTAATACTTCTTCTCTAAACCTACTTTTTCTAATCGTTATGCGCATTTGGTCATCCATTTCACCTCACGGGTGGTCAACTCAAATTTTGCCGTTGATCATAAATAGCAACGTTCTTTATAGGCATTGATGCAGAATAACAACATCATCAGGGGCATGCGGCGTATTCATCAAAAACATAGTCATTTGTTGCAGAAGATGCATCACTTGATACAACTTTACTTTCACTTTGTTTCACATATTGATCATATAGGACAACATTGATATTACCCATGTTTTCAATATTTGATTCAATAGTTTCAGTTGATTGTACTTTGTCATGCATCTTTTGTACATCAACATCATCGTATAGTTTTAATACCTCTGAGATGAGTTTGTCTTTGGATGGGCCTGCTTGGTGGTGAAGAAGAGACGGGAGAAATAAATTGGAGAAATGCTAGCCATAAAGATTGGTAGATCATCATCCACATCGGTCGTGCATGACAATGTGACTTGAAAGATTGATGATTGTGACCTATCTCTGAATTGTTGCTCATCCACATCTGCATCATAGGTCTTGGCATTGACCTCAGCAAGAAACAATAACTCCTCTTCCATCCGGCTATGCGAAACGCCCACAAGCGGCATTTTATCTCACGAGTAATCAGGCATTCTTGGGCGTTTTGGAGATGTGCGTTCGCAATGTGTCCCCTCACCACCACAGTCATAGCATTTGATCGGCTTAGTTTGACCTTGATTTCCATTTCTTCCTCGATTCGGATTACCAACATAACCTCTACCCTCTCCTCTTCCCTTGATCATACTGTCTTTCATTTGGTTGCACAACAATTTTCCCATCTCGTGATTGTGTATGTAGGTTAGAAGTCATTCGAGGTTGTTGTTGGTTTGTGGGGAGAATTCATGTTTTGACTAATCGGAGAGCCGGTTGATTAATGAAGTTACCACGTGTGCATCGGTCGGTTGTTTGAACTTTGGATCGTGAATGAGTTTGTGAGTTCCATCACCCATGGGTATAACTTGTGAAGCTTTAGTGGTAATCCCAATGTTTGAGTAGAAGCAGTTGAATCATTTGATGAGCTTGTCTCTCCTGGATTTGTTTTGAATTGTTCAAGAATCCTCTTTTCAAATGGCATCTCTCATTACGAAGGAAACATAAAGTGCTCATAGTTAGTATTCTTCAATCCTTTAGTGAGCTTCACAGAAGTAACAAATTTGTGCCATTAGGGATTCATGTTGTTTACAAATTTTGAGTTCAGGTGAATGTTAGGCATAGTCATTCTGATGTTCCTCATGTCATTCACCAACTTATGAAATCTCACATAGTACTCATAGACACTTTCATCCGGGTTTCATCTTGAAGTGCTCAAATTCATCATACAATTGTGATTCGTCTTCAACAAATTAGTTCGAACAGAAAGAAGCATCTGGACATTATCCCATACAGCTTTTGCCTCGGTGTTGTGATTGATAAGCTTGTAGATGTCCTTTGGTAGACCTTGGAGTATAATGTTGGAAGCTCGGATATCCATGATCGAATCTCTTTTCTCCTTATCATCGCCAAGCTCTCATCATACATCTTGTCCGTCCATTCAAATCAAAGTTCCATCTTCGCATATCAAGTATATCTCTAGTAGTTTCAACTCAGTAAGGTCCTTCATCAATGGATTTGAGAATGTTAACCCCATTTTCCCAAGACAAGCATAATCGATTCGTTGAGCCCAAGAGTCATAGTCGGCCAGTCAAGCATGGGTGGACGAAAGTGTCCGAACCAACCGCTTGAACATCCTCGAAAACAGTGGAGATGATTGTAGGAACGTTGGTAGACATGATGACAAGTTAAACGAGATTTTATAACTCTATGATTAAACCGGAAAATAGATTCTTTCACGGGATTTTACTTTAATCAAGAAAACCGTGATTGAAGGAAATCACTCAAGTCGCTAGGAAAATTTGAACCAAGTCGCTAAGTGCCAAGTCGCTATAGTCCCAAGTCGCTATATAACAACTCGCTACAATCCAAGTCGCTAGCAAAATTTTGACAAAGAATTCGCTTATCACCAAGTCGCTGATTTTTCAAGTCGCTAAATAGCAACTCGCTAGGTACCAACTCGCTAACACCAAGTCGCTAACAAAATAAAGTACAAGTCGCTAACTTACACCAAGTCGCTAGCGGTAGTGGAGAATCCACCACTTGTACTTTTTGTCGGCTTGTCTCACTAGACAAGTCGCTAACCCAACTCGCTAAGACGTTCAACTACAACTCGCTACCAAATTGTAAAGCAAGTAGCTACCAAGAAAACTTTTCCGTGGCTCAAGTCGCTAGCATGAAAACACATAAACACCACTTTTCAATCCAAAACAACCCAACCACTATGATTCAAACCTTCTAAATCAAAACCTAAACACTTGTGATGATTCTAAACACAAAAGTACTACCAAAATCCACACTTTAACACTAGAAATCAACCAAATGATGCAAAACCACTAAACTTTTTCAAACTCAAAAACCACCTAAAACCACTAGAAATCCAAAGATATGTAAGATATGATCTAACCATGGCTCTTGATACCAATTTTAGGATATTGGATTTCACATACACATCAAACCATAACACAAAGTAGGCATATAAGTGGAATTCTAGAGAGAAAAAGTTAGAGGTTTAGGGAACTTTAGTGAGAGAAAGAAAATTCTTATTATGAGCTCCAACTCTATACCTTGGAAGGTAGAGAGTATTTATAGTCTTACAATAAAACGCCACACAACGGCGTGGATCGGTACAGCGCTGGGTAAAGACCGTCCGTCCTCCACGGTGTTACTAAACTAAATACTACTTAACATAGAAGTACTATGACTACGAGCTTTCTAACGATTACATATACTTGAGGTGACCGACTCTTTAATACCTGGAAATTCTAATTCCTAACAAGAGCATGTTCTGTAGCAATGAAAGCACCATCTGAAGCTTGTTCCTCTTGTTCATCAGGCATGAAACTCCAATCATAGCTCACACCATCTATTGCCAACATTGCCTTTGGTTCCTCCACAGTTGGTTCTTTCTTTTGCTTGTACCAAGTTGACCTGTTGTCTTGCTTCCTTGGTCTTCTGCAATCTCTAGCAAAATGTCCCAACTTATGACAGTTGAAACACTCTACTTTCTTTTTATCAAACCCCGCAGGTTCCGACCATTGATGTGAATTTGCTTGCCAGTCTTCTTGTAAAATTTCCTAGCCCTCATGCTAAGAAGAGCTATCTGCCACTTTATGTCCATCTCCTCCAAGTCATCTTCATCAATTTGCTCTATGTCTTCATGAGTTAACATAGAGCCATTAACTTGAGTGGAGATAAAAGCATAAAAGGTAGGATCTCCAATACCAAAGAACCTTCTTTCTTGAACCTGCGGTGGTAACACTAACATTACCTGGAAACGAGAACCAAAGAAGGAATATCATCAACACAGTCATCTTGTATCATCACAACCTTTGAGAGGTTGACATCAAAGCCAAGCCGCTTGAGCTTGTACCAAGTTTCCAGACCTTCTTCAATCTTTGTTCAATGAGTTTGAAATTGTTGTAAAGATCATTGAGCTTCATAGTTTCAATATCCGTTTATTTTCTTAGACCGTAACATTAGTATGAAACTCAAGGCGTTCTTATAGAAACTTTAAATTTAGGTTTTCCTTTTCTACCTCAATACCAAACACACAACAGTGTAACAATCTTCTCAAGTTTAGTGAAGATACTATCAAGTGAATCATTGCTTGAAGCGTGAGAAGTTTTCATAACTTTGCTTCAACAATGTCTTTGTGTCTTCTTTGTAGCATCATTACCACCAAACACTGAGCAAATCTCTTCAAAAGTTCTTTAGCGTCTTGAACTTATGAATGCTATGATCCGGTCTCTGGGAGAGTCATCGCGAATAAACTTCTAGCCTTTAGATCATTCTTCTTCGCTTTTTTCAATATTAGTCTCGCACGTAAACTGCCGCAAACATCCGTGTCACCAACCTTCTCGAAAGTACTAGTCATGGGCTTGAAAGAATCACCGTTAAGATGATCTCCATAGATATAGTCTTGAATGAGACAGTATTGCTCAATCATTATTCTCCACATCTCAAACTCATTAAGTTTGAGCTTAGAAAGTCTTGGAGTAAGAGTTGAACTGACCGTTTTCCATCTCCATTGAATGAGTAGGTTAAGCTTATTCCTTGGATCTTCTAAATCAAAATATCGTAACCTTCGCCTCATATTAACTTGATGGATCTAAAACACACACCTTGTGTTAGTGATATTTTGAGTTATATTAATAAGCACGCGGAATATACTTAGTAATACTTAGAAGACAGATTATATGATGTTATGTAAGTAAGAACAATAAACACAAAGCTCCAATATTATTAAGAACTAATCTGAAAGTGATCTTGCTTATCACTAGGGTTACACCTTGAAGCTAATATGAATAATACGTTATACGTAAGTTCCTAAGAGAATGACCTAGGACCTCCTTTTATAGTACAAGGAGTCCTTTACAAGATAAGTATAAAGCTAACAATATAGAATATACACAAGATCTTTTCTATACTTATCTAAACACGTTTTCCTAACAATTATTTAATAGCAGTGGTAATAATGTGCCAGCAGTGGTAATACGTTTCCACTGCTAGTGCAATACTTAGCAGTGTCTTCCATAGCTATCAGTGGTAACAGATTATTCCCAACAGGTTTTATATTTCCAGTAACAAAAGAATCTTTCACTTCTTTATACATTTAGAGTTTAACTCTCCACTTTCATCCTTTTCCGTACCCATCCTGAAGAAGCTAAAAGCGAGCTCGATCAAAGAGACGAGAATGAAGGATTTGACATTACACTTACCAAGCACAAGGCTCATGTATCTATGTACTAAAATTAGGAAAGTTATTGAGGTTTTATGCTTGTGTAAGTCTTCACAAAATATATGCAACATAATGGTCATTTTCTATTGGGCCCATGCTTGTCTATATTTCTCCTTCCACATTATGCTATGCGTAAATTGTACCATGAAAGTCCGTGCTCATTTGTGTATTATATACAACACCATCATGTGGTCCATGTAGGACCTTGAAGCCCATTCTCGGCAAGGTAATGTTCCGCGTTTTTGATAATGTATGTAAAGTAGGTAAATATGTGCATATATCATAGAATTAGGAGATAATTTATATTGTTTCCATGATTAATTTCTTTGTAAATACGCTAGCGTACTAAAATTGTAAATATCGATTAATGACAGGTGATAGATGAGTTTGACCGTAATGTCCACTTTGTTGAGATTGATATAGAAGAAGATGCGTAAATGCGAGGCAAAGAAATATCATGGGTACACCATGTGTCCAATTCTTTAAGCATAAAGAACTGATCTGGTTGACAAATCTGTTCCTTTTTGGCTTTTTATTTTTATTTTTTATCTTCTATAATATCAAAAGTGTTGTAAATTTGTTCATCTATACACTTTATGCTTGAATTATGAGTTACTTGCATCCATGAATGAATATGCAAGAGTGTATCAGGGGTCAAAATGAAGAAAGAGTACAGAGAATTTATCGAAGCAAACAAGTAAGCTTTGGACCAAATTGTGATTTGTTTTTGCATGTAAACTTTTTTGAAATAAGTTAGAACTGTTTGTTCCGTATGTCTAAATATATGTACAATTTTCGAATAGTTTAGCTCATATTATGATGAATACTTGAGAGTGGTGAATAGTTTAGCTCAATGTACAAGCACTTGAATTCTTTGGAGTTTCATCTGAAAAGTTGTTTGCAACCTCCAAATTTGTCACCAAGTTGATTTTGATCATGAAAAATAGTGTTAACAAAAAGGAGAGATTGTGGCTTAAGGAAACGTAAAGCTAATTCATACAGTAGCTAAAATAAGATTCAAGCTTTAGTATGAATGTCTTTTGAGATCCATGTATGTTTTTTTACTTATGAGAGTTTGGACTGTTGTAAATGGATAATTAGTCGGGTTTTTTAAAATGTTTGAAAACAAATTAAGCTTTTGCTTACTATTTAGGGTCAGAGTTATCGGGTTTGTAGAAATGAGGATGAAGTTGTTGGGAATTTGTGGTTATTGATGATGAATGTAATCATTTTAGCTTTTATCAATTGATTATTATTATTCAAAGAACTCAGAATTAGAAATAACCCGAGGCGTGACATAAGGATTGTGAGATCGCTTTTATAATTTTACAGAATTCTTTCACGTAATTGGTTTTGTCAAACACTCTAAGTTCTATAGTTCATTAAACAGCCCCATGAGTCATATCGCACATAACCGCTATGGAAGAAGCTATATAACCCCACTAATAGGACCATGAAACACCGGAATTGTATTGTCATCCAAGTACTCCATGTCCTTCATTTTGATTAAAGTTTTGTTCATATATAATATGATAGTGTTAAATATGGTCATGGTGATGGTGTGCACATTAGTGCTTGGATCATGTGAGTGTAGAATAATCTTGTGTAAATGGCGCATTTAAACTAAAATGGTGTTTACAATGTGGTGGAGGGAGACATGGATTAGTTGCTACCCACCCTTTGGCAATATTTGTTCCCTTACTCTCTCTAACCTCCAACATGTGTGTTTTATGATCTCAAGCAGATGCTTATGCAGAGCAATAGTCCGGTGCCTCCTGAACTTGCTAGACACGAGGCTTCCAAGTTGCTGTCATTACATAGAACTGATTGTCTGCATGGATCATCAAAGTTACTGGAAGAATGACAGCCGGAGTTTGATGCAAGAGAATAAAGGTATAATCTTATTTTGACAACCACTACTATTTTGTATATTTACATTATAAGTTTAAGTTTTGTTGTCGTCTCCAAGGTTTATGTGGAGAGTCATTAGCTTAGCATTAATTGTCTATATGAATAAAGCATAGCTATAAAAATCTTATATATTGGTGCTAATAAGTTTGAGGGAATTGGATATTGAGGGGTGTTTGTTTACACTTACTTTTTTGTGTTGTTTTAGTTTAAAAGTTTTAAAGAAAGTTGTTGGTCGATGACCGTGCAACTCCACACTTATTCTTAAATCATTCTAAATTGTTGCTTCGAGCTATAAACCTTTTACGACCATTTGGATTTTAATGGTGTCCATTGGATTTACGGCTCATACATAAAATCAATTCTACAGGAGCAAGACTACAAATTTAGGCTCATTTGTTGTTATTGTTATTATTATTTTTATTAAATTTTGTATTCAAGGCTTTAAATTTATCTTTGGGGATTTGAGGAAAAGGAAGAAAACCTCTAATTTGATCCTTATCGGGAGAAAGTTGCTTTGGAACTCGCTAACTTAATTGAAATATTAGTGCAATATGAGAAACATACAAAAGATGAGTGCAATATGAGAAAGATATGTATCTATTTTTCTAATTTGGATCAGTACAGGTCTGATGACTACGTAAAGCATTACAAGTACATCATGAATATGTTTCACTGTGGTACTAGGACACGCCAATGTCTTGGCAGGTCAATATATACATGGGTTTCTTATGTGGTGTTTACTTATGTGGTTGTCTGATTATGTTTTTATTGAAATAGTTCGTTGTTCGTTAAGTTAGATTTATGCATCAGATGGTGTTGACATGATTTAGTAATTATGCGAAGCTATTAATTTAGAGTAATTGTTTAGTTAGTAGCACCATGTATAATTAAACATTTTATAAAATCATTGATAATTATCTACATCACATGCTATTCTTAAACTTGCTGCCAAAAAAGATGTTAAAGGAGTGGTACCAGCATCTTTTTTTGGGCGTGATCGTTCTGGAAACAACTCCAGCTCATGGATTCCTGTAGCAGGTTTACATCAAGATATTGCTATCAGGATCTTGCTTTAAACTTCTATGATATCTAAATAATTTTTTTTTTCTTTTAATAGCTTACAGAGCCACGTAGTATTTACAGGTTCATGATGACATGACATTAGACTATCCAAGGTGTGGGGTTTAACATGTTTAATTTTTTATTGACATTACTCTCCAGAGGCTAATTTTCTATCCAATATTTTCATTTCATTTGCACACTATTGTAGAAAAATTGATGTAATTTAAGCCCCGTGTTTCAGGTTCCTCAAGATCTTACTGTGAAAAATGACGGACTATTTGCAGCTATGGGGCTGAAGACTCTTGGCTGCATCTTACAGGTTTCAACTTTCAAGGTTACATGAAATGTAAATGGGAATCAAATACTTGGAATGATTCTACCAGTTCAGGAAGCTTATACATCTCAAGTTGATTTTATACAATTTTTATTCAGGTTGCATGCATTTCTTTATTAGAGAACAAAGAATGTATAACATTTGTCATATATTTTCCTATTAGACGTTCAATACTTTTTAGTGGAACAGTTTATAGTTTAGGTACTTAGGTGTGACATAAAGGGAAGTACGTAAATACTTTTTGGTCTAAGACCTTTGATTATAATTGATAAGTGTATTTGAGATGCTAAATTATTTTCAGGATTTGATACTACAGGCATTGATGTTGGGAATCCGCCGTAGATGTTACCCGCCATTGATCAAGCGCTTCCAATTCTATGGTCGTGTTCCTGTATCTGGTGTATCTCGGTTGAAGCTTCAACATTATGCAAGTGTGTACAATGTCACATTGGTTCCTTCTGTTTTGATGCCTAAGAAGTGGCACAACAAGATTCAAGTCTGCTTTCAAGGGTAATTGGTGTCTAATTTTTTTCACATTCCCCCGTGTTTAAGTTTTCATATGTGTATCTAACGGTGATTATTGCGTGAACTCGTCAATAGGATTATGCCAATGTGAAAAGTATGATTGGAGATCTCGTGATGGGATTTGGAGTTCTTTTATGTCACCTTACGAGAGGAAATATGTTGATGTGAAATTTAGCGATAAGGTTACAAGTTCTCAGAATCGTTGGTCTGGATGAAGGTTAGCTCTTTATCTGCATTTCTTACGCTCCCCATATCTAATTTTTATTTGTTACATTTATGACATTTGATTTGGTAATTGTGTGGTATGTAGTGCAACAAAGATGGCATTACATATTGCTGGATGTAGGTGTTGTTTCACTGTTTTCGGCACCATTTGTGAGCGAATGGGTTCCTTTTTACTATACCAGTTCTATGGCAATTGGAGTTTTAGCTGGATGAAAGTTTAGTAAACGTCGAGTATACCCGCCGTCAACTGTCGGTATACAAAAGGCCTGTAAATTAAAACTTTCATGGGAAGAAAAGTAGCATGATGGGAAATCCGGCGCAAACACCTGTTGGTTCATACATGTGAAGTAAAGACTAAGCATCAGTAGACGTGCAAAGATCTTGGAGAATCTGAGGCAGCCAAGTCACCACCAATCAAACCGCAAAAGTTTAGACGAACCAGTGTTGCCAAAATCACCAATTGCTGCACACAATATGGAAAAGAAGGGGGAGATAAACATAGATTTATTTGACGATGATAGAACGGAAAGACAAGGGATCAGTGCTAACGCGAGTACTTCTGTCACCACAACTAACAATCCGGAAAATGGCGGGGAGATAAATATTGATAAAATGGAGGATGATAGAATGAAAGCCAACGTCAGACTACTACCATCATCAAGTAACAATAATGAAAATGCTGGGGAGCAAAATGTAGATTTAATTGAAGATGATAGAATTGAAAGCCTAGGCATTGGTACTACCATGAATATTAAAATCGCCACTACCAACGAAACGGAAAATAATGGAGAGAACGCGGTACATTCAATGGAAGATGATAGAACGAAAGCCATGGGATCAGATTACCACCATCACCACTACTAAGAATGTGGAAAATGATGGGGAGACAAACATATATTTAATAGAAGATGATAGAACTGAAAATCAACGGACCAGTACTACCACTCCGATCATAATTGCTAACAATGTGGAAAATGAAGGGGAGACAAACATAGATCTAACGAAAGATGATAGAACTGATAACCAAGGGATCAGTACTACCACTTCGATCACGACTGCTAGCATTATGGAAATTGATGGGAAAACAAACATGGATCTAATAAAAGATGATAGAACTGAAAGCCAAGGGGTCAGTATGACTACTCCCGTTACAACTACCAACAATATGGAAAATGACGGAGAGACAAATATAGATTTAATGAAAGATGACAGAACTGAAAACCATGGCATCAGTACTACCATGAATACTCCTATCACCACTACCGATGAGGAGAAAGTACTTACATGTGAAGATTTGAACAAAACCTGTGAAGAGAACTTTAATAAGAGTCTCCCAGGAGAAATTTGGGACATCTTCACGAGCAACAACACTATGGTTTGCCTCTGTTGAAGGATTCAAAGAGGCTGCTATGAATGCGATTAATCAAGTAGTATGGACTCCATATCAAGTACATATCTATATAAATGGTACATAATAATGTTTTGTTCTTCAAAACTCAAAATTTCTTGAGTTTGGAGCAATTAGTAAACCCCTTTTCATATGTAAAGGTAGGAATGACTTAGGAACATTATAAAGACCAAAATAGGATAAATAGATAAGTAAACCATTTTGATATGTTGGTTATGAAACAGTGGTGCTTCAAGTTTTACAAGGAGAAGCTGTAAAACAATGCTTACAACTCATTTGCTCTTGATAGTGAGTAATTGCTCCAGTTCTACCTCATTTAGCTGAAGACGTGTGGCAAAATCTTCCTTTTGAATATCGTATTAACAACATTGATGTAGCAAAATTTGTTTTTAAGTTAAAATGGCCCGAAGTCAATGAAAGATGGCTTGCCTTTCCTAAAAAAGATATTGATTTTTTGGCCAATAAACTGGAGTGAACTACATTTATGTCTTTGCTGATAACACATCTGTTATTTATTTATTTATTTTATTTAATAACCTATGGTATAGTAATTTTGAAAATGTAATTGCATCTGAATTGTATGAATTTGGTAATGGAGAACTGAGGCAAATAAATCTTTTGAGAATCTTTATATTGGATATCGTAGGACCTAATAAAAGGATGTTCGCTTTAAAGGAATTAATTAGAGCCCTTAATAACAATCACTGTCATGTTGGCTTTACCTGGTTTAAGTATGTGTGGCGGTGGGTTCAAACCCCGTAGATTAATTAGTTGAAAGGTTGGAAACCGTCCCCCCCCCCACACACACAAATAGAAAAAAAAGGCCTGACTGAAATTGTCTAACATCCATTTGTTGGGTAAGCTTTATATGTTCATTTCCGCTCTTTTGTAAGCTAAAAAGCACAATTGATAAGTAGCACTTCATGTAACTATAATTATATATGGGGTTTTTTTTGGCATACAAGTGTATGTACACATATAATTTTAGTTCATCTTTTACAATTTTTGATCCCGTTTGATTCTAAAGTTTGTTTATTGATACAGGAAGGGACGATTGTTTGCATGCTGATATTATGTGCAATGGTATCATGATGCAGCAAACCAACACAACCACATGCTAGAAGATGCAAACCAACACAACCACATGCCAGAAGATGCGGTTGTGTACGTCAAGTTTCTGCAGAGACAAATTGTCACTCAAATGTTCTTTTTTGTTCAAAGAAATTATAGAGATATATCTCCCATCAGTTTTATGTAAGGTTGGCAAACTGGGCAAGACGACCCGGCTGGGTAACCGATCAAAGACGGTTAGTTTTCTTATAGCTAAAATAGTATGTTTCAGTTTGGGTTGATCTAAACACTTTCTTCCCTAAAAGTTATTTAATGTTTTTCATAAATACTCGAAAGTTGTTATATTATCAAGAACAATATAATGTTTTTAGTTCAATGATACAAATACAAGAGCTTTATGGACTATAAACACATTTTGAAAATGTAAGAGCTTTAAAGAGACTTATCTGGTGAGAAGGATTGTGCACTAATCATGACTTTGGTTTCATTATAAACTGATTTATTCACCTTAAGCATGCATATGGGTTCGTCTGATTTGAATGTCGAATGAAAAGAATACCTTTCGCTATATTTGTTACAAAAATAGAAATGTTCGATAACAAAAATTGCCTTGACTCAATTTGTCACAAAAAATAGAAAAAGTATAAAGTAAATATTTAGGAAATCTTTATATGGTGTACCAGAAGCTGTACATAGGAAATCTTTATATTCAGTTATTGATGAAGAATATGATCATGACGTGTTTGGATCTTTACCAAATTAAAGGTATGTAAGTTCTATTTAAAATCATTAGACCCTTTCAATTCCTCTGTAGTTTAATATCTATAAGCTTAATATTTAATTATACGTTCATGTTTGTGCTTCTAACTAACTGAAATCCTTTTGTCGTTTCAGAATTACCCTCCAAAATTGCTCACATCTAGACATTTGTGGATACTTTGAGCAATAGCATGTATGTCCTCCAAGTATAAAGACGCCACATGACTTGTTTGATTTTATCCAAAGGTCATAACATCCCAAAATTGTATTATTTGATCTAAGCAAAATCACTTGTGACATAGTTGTGTACAAATTTACTTACGTGTTTTGTGTCTAAGCAGTATCATTTGGTGCTAAGTGCTTTGTGTTTTGTAAATTGTTTTATAGTTGTGCATGGTGCCATTTTGATCTTCTATATATATGTTGAACTAAATTTGATATTCGATGATTTCCGATGCAATTAGAAGTGTTTTGCATGGTTAATTATGTATGATTAGTTTGTCTTTTATATTAAGCTACAGAAGTCTTTATGTTTTGTGTTAAATTTATTTAATTCAAGCTACAATCTATTTTGCTTACTTGAGTTCTCCCCTAAAAACAAAGATTAGACTATATTTGTTAATTTACATTTTTTTATACCAGCTGATGTTTATATGTTTATCAAAACCAATATTAATAAGGTTATGAACTAAATTAAATTATACATTCCTCATTAGAATGTTTAATGTCAGGAATATTATATTTGACTCAAAAGTTAGTTTTAGCCAACCATTTACATTTGTTTAAATGCAATTATCATAACCGTAAAATTCATACAAAGGAATAAAAGGAAAGTTAATACTTGATAGTGTGAATGATCTGGAATAGTTGTTAATTGTTAATTGGAATATAAGAAAAACTAACATTTTTTCCTATATACCAATTATAATACAACTAAAAATATATTATGGCATGACATTTGGCTTAAATAAATAAAAACTTAAATATATAAGATTTTAGATTTCTTACATTTACTCCAACAAATAAAACCATTTAGCACACATTTGTATTTTAATCAATAATAATAGTATAATACATAATTAAAAGTATAGAAAAACCCCCGTGCGTGCAGTGGTGCTAAGAGTTGACTAGATGAAGAGAATCCGCATAGGTCATCTGGAATGCAAGTAATACTCGGTCATATATATATTATTACTTGTTATTGCGGAATTGCTAAGAATGTGTAAACTGATAATATGGGATGAGGCTCCTATGACACACAGACACTGTTATGAAGCATTCGATAAGACACTAAGAGACATATGCAGAACATCCACATTCGAACCATCACAAAAAGTCTTTGGAGGTAAAGTAGTTCTATTTGGTGGAGACTTTCAGCAAATATTACCAGTGGTTACAAATGGTAGCAGACATGATGTCGCATACGCGCCGCTCAACTCTTCATATTTGTGGCAACATTGCAACGTCATGCGTTTGAATATTAACATGAGGCTAGGAACAGGATCAACTAATTCAGAAAGAAAAGAAATCCAAGACTTTGCGGATTGGATATTAAGCATTAGAAACGACACAATTGGTGGAAAGAACGACGGAGAAGCAACAGTTGATTTCCCTGATGATATGTTGATACCCGATTCAAACGACCATATTGGTACAATTATAAAAGAAACCTACCCAGATTTAGTCCAAAACCTCTACAACCCAAAATTTTTCCAAGAAAAAGTAATCCTCGCACCAACTCATGAGCTTGTGGATATGATCAACGATCGAATGCTACAACAACTACCAGGAGATTCAAAGACATACGACAGCTATGACTCAGTTGGTATTATCGATATGGATACAAATTTTAATGAGTCACTTTACACAACTGAGTTCCTAAATAGCATTCGAATTGCCGGCCTTCCACAACATTCTTTAACATTAAAAATAGGTGCTCATGTTATGTGCATGAGAAACATAGATCAAAGGGCCGAATTATGCAACAGAACTAGGCTTCAAGTGCTAAGGATTGGTGTCAATATAATAGAAGCCAAGATTATATCAGGCGGAAGTGTAGGTACAATTTGCGAATAAAGGATGGTCTTAAGCCCTTCTGATAATAAGATGCAGTTTAAATTTAATCGTAGACAATTCCCAGTTGATTGTGTTTGCAATGACTATTAACAAAAGTCAAGGACAAACCTTAACACAAGTACGATTGTTTCTACAACGACCGCTTTTTCTCATGCAACCCGTAGCGTATCAATCGGGTGAAAAGCATAAAAGGATTAAAGATTTTATGCTGTGATGAAGAAGGCAAATACGCAAAATCAACAACTAATGTTGTCTACAAAGAAGCTTTGTTTAGAATTTAAGTTAATTGTTATATCACTTTAATACATTTTCATTATCTACAACTTTACAAACATGCATATATTTCATAATATTGTAAAAATTATATATGATGTCTTATTAACCATCCATTAAAACCATACAATTATTTATAATTCTTAACAAAAAAAAAATAATAACCAACAACTAAAAACAAAAGAAACAATTGTTTTATAATATTGTTTGACAATTCAAAAAAATGTATTTCAGTTAACAAAAAAACAAACAAATAAATAATTATAGCCATGCCACCATCAAGCTGGCTAAAACTATATATATAAGATATTATATCATTGAAGACAAAGATTATTTACATACAAGTATTCCATTTTTATTTGATCTATGAATGAGATTAATCCTAATATAAAAACCAACTTTCATCCTTTTTTTTAAATATTAATCTTTTAAACCGTAATCGGGCAAAAAAAAATATATCATTATGACGAGCATTTAATTATATTTTATAATACATTTGATATACCTCTAAAAAAAAAATTTCAAGATTTTTCAATTTTTAAGTTTTTTGTTTTTTAACGCTAATTAAATTTATGAAAAATCATATATGATATATACACTGATATTAGTGTAAAACCATATATGATATGTAATATCATATGTGATATTAGTGTAAAATCACATATGATATCACATGATATTACATACATATATGATTAACACTAATATCACAATGATATTCAATTTAGTGTTTTATCATATATGATTTTTCATGCAAATTTCGCAAGAACGTAGTCAAAACGAAAACGTGAAAAATTTATTTTTTTTTTTCAAAAGATATCGTGCCTTCCCGCCTATGAAGTTATATTAAATGCTGCCGCGAGTTTGCCAAATAGCGTTAATGAACGTTTAAGAGATATTTATTAAAATGGGTGAAATAATAAATGCTTTTACCAAATTATTTCTTTTTAGATGGATGTGGGATGAGCCCTTTTCAGTAAAAGTTTGTATGAAATAACTCTCCCATATATATATATCATAAGGGAGCTTATTTTACATACCAAACTTTTTCTCACATACCAATGACTCATCTCCACCATCCATCTAAAAGAAAATCAACTGATTTGCATTTAAGCATTTTATTATTTCACCCATTTTTTATAATTTAAATATCTCTTAAACCGCTTATCATAAGCGAAAATATTATCAAAGCGCGACGAATTATTACATCTAAGATTTGATATACTTTCAAAAGAAAAAAATTCATTTTTTCACGTTTTGCTTTTTTCGTTTATTTCACGTTATCGAAATTTGCATTGAAAAAATATATATGATAAAACACTAAATTGAATATCACATGTGATATTAGTGTTAAATCATATATGATATGTAATATCACATGTGATATCATATGTGATTTTACACTAATATCACATATTATATTACATATCATATATGATTTTACACTAATATCAAATTAGTGTTATATCATATATGATTTTTCAATGCAAATTTCAGTAACGAAAAAAAACAAAAAAAAAACTTAAAAAAAAAAACGTGAAAAGTACGAAAAAATTTTTTTTGTCGAAAGTATATCAAAGTGCCTATCTATAGAAAGATAATTAAATGCTCGTCGCAATGATATTTTTTTCCGCTTAACGATTAACGGTTTAAAAGTTATTAATATTTGAAAAAAATGATGAAAGTTTGGTTATTTTGTTTTATTAATCTCATCTATTAGATCAAATAAAATGAGGGTGTAGATTGATCCTTGGTATGTGTAAATAATCTGTCTCGATCTTATATCATATCATAAACCTATTAGAGAACGAGTGGGAACTCTCGACGCAACGCAGATTGCTGTATGCTGAATTTGGATAGGACTATTTTTGCCAAATTGCTATAAAGCGATTTACTACAAATGACACTTAAACCTTGGACTATTTTTCAACTGAACTACTTTACAACGGACACTTAAACCTCAGGGACTATTTTCGCCAACTTTTGAAAGTTGGCAATTAATGCTTGCATTTGCAAGCACTGTTGCTCGCCTTTTAGTTAATATATATAATATATCACCTAAAAATATTACGGAGTAGTATATTTTAAAATTTATTTATTGGTATATATTCCATAAATACACTAATATACTTGCTTTGTTAATAAGGAAGCTAAATATATAATAAGAATATACTTGTAAATACAATAAAGTTAATCATAATTTTAATATTCGAGATTCACCATTAATTCGATCATGCGGATCAAGTTAAATATTTGACGATTTAAATACGTACACGATAAACACCTCAAAATAATTAAAAGGTCGTTCATGAATAAGTAAATGTGTTAGTATAAGTTTTGTGTCACATCTCAGCCCACTCTATTACACAAACATTTGTAACACTATTTACTACACCAGAATTCAATAAATTAGATAATTAATAAACATTCTTCACTAAAAACTAATACCTATATCTAATAAAAAGTTATATTTTTTTAATAAGTTCTAAATCTTTAGAATGGGTACCAATTTCTTTAAAATGAACCTGGTCCCGAAATTTCGTGTCACACAAATACATGCATGTCTTGTTTAGTTAGTCCACTAATATGTCAAAAGAATTATATGTCTTATTTACCAGGTTTAATGAATTCGTACAATTTAGTTCAATTTTATTTCCTTTATATTCATAAAAAGTAAAAAATAAAAAATAAAAAAAAGTGTGCACTTGGTGACTTATAGTCCTGGGTCCACCCATATACTGTTGTAGGAGTATATATAGTTATATGATTTGGGTCGTTTTCTAAATTATCAAAGAAATTTGTTTATGTTAGTTCATGGAAGCTTTTATGCAATTGTGATGTCAATATTGTATTTGAATGTGTTTTGGTGTTTATGATCATATAACTTTTATTGTAATTGTTTTGGTGTTTGAAGTTATTATTTTCTAAAGATGAACATGATTGGCAATAGATGATATCTAGAATGTTTGAGGTTGAATAGAATGCACTTGGTTTCTTTATTAAATAAAATTATGTTACTATTGCATTTGTTGCTATTTATAATTTTATACGGAGGAAGAATTATTGGTGATTTTTTCTCTTAATACAACCAAAGTGACATACATAATAGTGATAATGTATGTGATGGTGATGTTGAAGTTGTTTAAGCAATCGAGAGTGAAGAAGATCAACATTATTAATTACTACCCCCGTCTCAAAATTATAGTCTCCTATTGACTTTTTCGGTCTTTCTTTTTCAACTTTGACCTTAAATATTTTTATTTGTGTTATACAATAGTTGATGAAAAAGATATCGATGAGAATACATTCAAAAACTCAATCCATTCATATAATTTTCATCAAGTATTATATAACACAAAACAAAAATATTTAAGGTCAAAGTTATAAAGGAAAGACCAAAAAAGTCAATAGGGGACTATAAATTTGAGACGGAGGGAGTAACTATTTAAGCAATTGAGAGTGAAGAAGATCAACATTATTAATTAACTTTAGAACAAATCGCGACACAAATTAATGCAAATTACATCTTGAATTATTTATTTAGATAAGTTATTCAGTCGCTACTTGACTACGTTTAATTTATGTTTTGTTTTAACGTAATTGTTTGCTCTGTTAAATTTAAGTTGTGTACTAAGATAACTATTTGATGGTTTATTGACTACATCAAATTTTTGATATAAATATTTTGTCTTTTGTTCACACAAATTACTTATTCATCGCAATGCGGCTATTTTAGATATAAATTTTAGAAGCGGACCAAATCATTCATACAATTTATTAAGACAAAATATAATATTTGATTCAGATTCAGATTTTTTTAACCACCTCTTTATATTATAACGTGGTAGTAAGATTCAAACTCAAAACATTTCAATGAAACGCACAATACTTTATATGCACTATGAAGCTTTAGAGTTCTTATTAACTCGTTAATTAATGTAACAAACTAATATTTGAAATAACTTTATTATAATAAGTTAGGCTGTAAAATCAAATTACCAATTGAAGAATCATGTGATTTTAGAGTTTAGTGTTGAAATTCTTCATGACAATGGTGTTGAAATAAATTTGTAAAAATATACTAGTATTAAACACAAGATTGTGTAACTTTTCTATATATATTTTGTTTCTTTCAATGTAGTCTAAAATTTAGAAAATGAAACTAATTTAATAGTTTATTATTGATCATTCAAAATACTAAATATATGGGAGGTGATTTGCACACTTCCATAAATGATTAGGACACTCAAATTTTAAGTGCTTGAATATTTATACCCTTACAGGATTAACATAACTAAAAATAATGTGAGGGTATAAATGTCCAAACACTTAAACTTTGAGTGTTCCAATCATTTATAAGAGTGTGAAAATCATCTCTCTATAAATATATTGTCATTATTGCCAATGTACTCTTTTGAAACATTGATTAGTCAACATCACTATTTTTCTTTTTCTCTTCCCAAGACACATGTAAAGATGTACTAGTATCTAGTTTATCTATATTTTAATTACTATTTTTCTTTTAAAATTTCAAATAATAAACATTTATCTTTTCAATTTTTTATTTATGTTCGCTTTAAAAACTACAATATCTAAATTTGCATAAGATTTGATATTAGTCAAAAAAAATTTAAACTAATGTTGTTTGCCTATAAAATAATAATAATTCTAAATTTTAATGGACGTTTTGAACCAATATTGTATTGATTTTAGTCATGAAGCAAAATAAACAACACGAATCATCATTATGTGAACTATCAAGATAAATCATCGGAACAATACCAAATCCCGCTAGAGCAAGATACGATCAATATGTAGACAGTTTAACCCCTATCCTAACCTACCCAGACCAAAACCAAGATTATCAATTTATAATTTAAAAAATAAAAATATAAATAAAATACAAAAATATGAGGAAGTGTTTCCCAATTACCACCAGATCCATCTTCAAAATCACTAGCTTTACAAAACTACTTACAATAATTCATCATATCCTTCTCTTCCTCATTCACCGAAAAAGGATAAAGAAAACCAGTCGAATGCTCGCTAGAACAAACCCTAACCCTTTTCCTATCACCTTCACTAGACGACTCACCATCATCATCATTATCACTATCAAAATAAATTACATGGTGTTTCTTTTTTATTGAGTTTAGTGCATTTTTTATAAGATTTGTTGCTGGTTCTTCTGTGGTTTCTTGCTTTACACGGAAAGTGGTGTCAATTGTGGGTGTGATGGTGGTTGTTTGTTGCCAGAAGAAGATTTTGTATTTTATGTTTTGATGTTTTCTTTTGTCAAACAGCCAAATAAGCTAATTATGTTTTTTGTGTTTTGGTTTTTGTTTGGTGAGTTGTCAAATCTAGCTTTTATACAAAAATTGTTGTGAAAAATAAAATAAAAAAAGTGAAAAATAATTATTTAATTTTATATTAGGAAATTTTGTAATATTCTATAATAAAGTTTTGAATATTTAAAAAGTTAGAATAAAGTTAAAAGTGTTATCTTTGAACAAAGAAAAAGAATGAATTAAGGGTCCGTTTGGTTTGTAGATATGTTTAGGATTTTAATTTGAATTTGAATTTTGATTAGAATTTCGATTTGAATTTAGTATAGTTCTTGGATTATATAAGAATAGAGAAAATATAATAAAATAATATTTATCTATATATATATATGTATATGTATATATATATATATATATATATATATATATATATATATATATAATAATACTGTCAAAACCTCGTCCACTGGACGGTATGACTTGTGGTTTTTATTTTTAGGTTTTAGTAGAACAAATATATACTAAAAAGTAACTAACCTGTTTCGTTATTGAAATATTTTTCAAATCATCGATATTAAAATGCAATTTATCTAACGATTAACGATTAATTGTTCAAAATTTCGTCAAAAATAAAAGTGAGTTTTCGTGTCAAATCACACTCATTAAGGTTTTTATTTTATTTTATTTTTATTATTATTTTTAACAGCAACCATTAAGTTAAAATTGCAATTTACAGATTCTCTTAGCCGCGACACGAGTGAGGTATTTATAATTTATTGTTTGCTAGTTCGTTCATTTTGGCCCGAAGATATCAAGTGTCTACGTCATTAAGATTTATTTTATTTTATTTTATTTTATTTAAAGATGTTTGAAGATATTACGTGTCTGCTATTTAGTTTTGATTAGTTTTAATCTATTTGATGATATCAAGTGTCTATGTTATTTAGTTTGAAGATATCAAGTGTCTAAAGTAATCTCATGTAACTCGATACACCCTCTAAAATAAGCTCCTTTGTATCACACGGAATGGGATCCTCTCAAGTTGAGAGATACAACTTGACTATATAAACGTATGAGTTTGTTTTTTTAGTTCATTAAGAATGAAGCGTACTTGTAGCCCAATGAACAAAAACAAAGGATTCATGGAAGTAAATTTTTTAGCTACATGGGTATCAAGAAAGAGCTATCTCACAATTTGGTTCACTTTCATAATAAAACAACGTTAGGTGTACCTATGCTAAGAAATGACTCGGTTCGACCCGTTAGCACCTGCTTCCACATTGCAACTCTCCCATTCTAAATATGTTATAATGTTAAGTGAGCAATACCTTAATTGAGTTTAACCTAGAATATATGCACCGTGATCTGCATGACCGGAAGACAAGCCATTGACCTTTCCTGAAATTGTCCATTTCGAGATGTTATAAACTACTTATCTATGCCTTTTGGCATTAAACTATACCTTTTGGGATTAAACCTCTCTTCATGTCGCTAATAACTATCGTTCTTCAGAGCTTTTGGCTCTATAGATCGAGCCCCCGTTGGGCGTTGTTCTCTAACCATCATAGAGTTTTTTGATTAGTACATGAGTAAACGGTGCCAATTTCACTCATTTACTTATATGTGATCGGTTCGCTATTGGTATAATGAATTAAGTAAATAAGCAAGCTTGCTAAGGTGCCAACAATGGCTGAGATCACTGCAGCTTTAACAGATTTTAGTTTTTGTTTGTATTTGTTCATAGTTTGAATACAAAGGAAATATGAAATTTGACACATGATTTTAGCAAATAGCATAGGTGATGAAGATAACTTGCCTGTGTGTGAATGTTATTTGGGTCTGCATCAAGATTCTCAAGAACGCGAGCTGTTACACCTTTACCTCACGAAGCAAACCAAGAAGATCTGATATAAATATGATCTGAAACATCAAGAAGTAGTGTTAATTAAGTCATCACTTATCTATTTATTGGTTCACCAACATACATAGTGTTTGGCCAAGGGAAATGTGCTCATATGCAACACTGCTGATAGAATCACCTTTGTACATATCAAGCAAATTAGTACCTTTGATAACCGCATCGCAGCTTACTGCAGAAGACAACATAACATTGTAAAATAAATGAACAATTTCTGAGTCATTATAATGACAGAAGTGTCCATCTCGACCAATATAATTATGAATTGGTTGATTCAGGTTATGTTTATCTTTAACATGTCAAACGGGTAAGAAATATAATATCGTAAAAGGAAATGGGTCTCAAACGGGTCAAATAAGTCGAAAATCCCCTAAAGAGTATTTTATTGATGAAGAAAACCTCCTAAATCATAATAATAAAAAATAAATTAGCCAACTATTCAGATAATTAGCTTTGAAAGCATATTTGACAAGCTAACAATTTATAGAAGTTCCAATATTTGGACAAATAGTGTTTTAGCCATTAGGTTAACCCAACCCAGCCCGCTTCAATGAAGAATTACCCATTTTAACTCATTACCCAACCTGCCCAACCCACTCATTTTTCACCTTTAATGATAGACATAAATATCACCATACGTTCGAGGCTCTAAGAGCAAAGCAATTGGGGTAGAAAATAACGGATTTCCGTGCAGACACAGTGCCACCAAATATTAAAACTCTCCCTTTTTCTAGGTGTCGGATTGCTCGTTGCCTGTTATATGGTTCGAGACCCTGGCATACAAAGGATAGAACACGTCAACACCCAGCTTCTCAAACGCTGACTTGAGTAGTATGGAATTCATCACAGTTGCCACCATACTGGAAGAATAAAATTTTAGTGAATATTTGAGTTCAAAAAAATATCAAGAACATCTAAATCTATATATTTCACAGGAAATCTTACAAACATCATGCTTCAATAAGCCCTTTTTCCTTCTTTATTCAGACCAAACACTTTATAATAAATGTGAGATATCCATTAATAACTAAGAAAAATGCATGCTGATTTATATTATTGTGTATATGCTTGATTTTCTATATTTCAGTTATATTCTTAATCCCAACACAAGGCAAGGGGAATTACTGGCATTGAAGTACAGCCAAACACTTGAAGGTTTGTCCATTCATACAAAATGTTCAGTCTATAGCCACATGCAGCAAGTTCCTATATATTTAAAAGGAAATATATCATTAACAGGAAAAAGTAAACAAAAACATACCCAATCTGATAAGAAGTACTTCTATCCAAATTAGTAGCTTCTTCCCATGTGTCCCCATAAAACATATTGCGGCCACCAACTATAATCACCACCTGAACGATGATTAAGCATTGCACGTCAGATAAAAGAGTACACATGTTGACTGAATGGCAATCATCTGACATAAGAGAATACCTCGATGCCATTATGGCAAGCCATTGATACTTCTCTAGCAATCAGCATAACCACCTATGGAGTTAGAGAAACCATTTTTTTTATTTAGGATGCTAGGCATGGTACACCAGCAGTAGGACTAAAATTTAACCTACCAAGTATTTTCAAACAATGCATACTAACCTTGTACAGTTAAATATACCTTAGGATCAATGTTTTGAATCGCCACCAGAGCATCCCCACTAATTTTATAAACAACTCTCCGCCATCTTGTATTTGTCACTGGTTTTTTATCCATATTAGTTACTGGACCACTTTTGCTAGAAGTTGCTGTTGTATATCTGCAAAAACATACATCAGATATATTGAGGCTTATAGTTAATATTTTTACCTCAAGATTATAGTTAATAAAATGGTTGCTGGGTCTAACTGTTTTGCTGTTTTAAACATATTAGCTCTTGTGTCTTTACCTAACCGGTCTTGGTAAAAAGAACCGTGAAGCATTTCATTGTTTACATCATAATGCTTAAACCTACCTTTGTATCGGTTCACAAGACCTTTCAAACGATTTTATACAGCGATGGCTAAATCATTTCTACCAAGATTTTTAACCCAGTTTTGAATTGTGTCTTCAACATCCCAGAAGATGCAATGCCCATGAGCCTTAATGTTGTTATCGTCACAAAACTTGAGAAGCTCATCCGCGTCCTTATAGTTAAGTTTGCCTCGTTCGGTTCGGTCCAGTACCACTTGAGCTCATTTCCAAATACAACCCAGTTAAAATGTTTCAAGAAAAAAGCAACAAAATCTTCATTGTCGATATTTGATCTGCTTATGCAGGATCCGACTGGGAAACTCTTTTGTAATTGTTTGATTATCGCCTTTTCTCCTCACAAACTATTCAAGTCGGAGCTTAAGAATTTCAGAGTGATGTCACATTTACGAATCTGTAAAATGAAAAGCAGGTTTTTATTTATTCAAAATGATCGTAAGTGATAAATGAAGAGATTAAATCAATTAAGCGGTTACCTTATCAGTTTGCTCCTTTAATTTCTTGAATCTTGAGCGGCGATCAACAACAAAGATTCTAAACCCTGCAACCTTGAAATTGATTCCGGGAGATGGACCTTGAATGTAAACCCTTACTTTGCTAGGTTGCTTTTCGATCCTAAAAGACCCACAAATTTCATGCCACATGTCATCATTAATCTCTATTTGCCCACCATTCACCCATTGGTCGTCCACTCCAATAGCCACGCTTACATTCTGTGGACCGCAACCGAGAGACCCTAGTCGAACCTACTGATACCTGGTATGACAAAGAGTTTGACTTTGTTTGTGATTATCTCATGCAGACCCATCCGGTGTGACTACGATTGGTGGAATGAATAGAATGACCACTTATTATCTCTCTAGCTGATGAGGTGCCGATGAGGTGAACCATTCTTAACAACACCCAACCCACGCTTTCCTAGAAAACCACCCCTTTGTTCCATCACGAAAATTGCTATTTGTAATGATATCAACACCATAATCTGATTCTCAAGATATAAATTCACCCTTTTAGAATTTCTCAGAAGCTCAAAATAACCTCTAGTTTCAAAATATGAATCTCATACTTTTATAGTACATCGAAGAAGAAAAAAATAACATGTCTGCTATCATGTGTGTACCCGGTTAGCAGCAGTTTAGTCAAATTTTGGACAAAAAATGATGCAACAGCATTGTCAAGATGGTTAAATCATATACTAAACCGTTAAAATTAAATCATCATAATAAGAATGTCTTAAAATCATGTCAAAAGTTATACTATTAAAACTTGACATTATGGCAAGCCATTGATACTTCTCTAGCAATCAGCATAGCCACCTATGGAGTTAGAGAAACCATTTTTTTATTTAGGGTGCTAGGCATGGTACACCAGCAGTAAGACTAAAATTTAACCTACCAAGTCTTTTCAAACAATGCATACTAACCTTGTACAGTTAAATATACCTTAGGATCAATGTTTTCAGAATCAGTTCCAGCCAGAGCATCCCCATTAATTTTAAAAACAACTCTCCGCCATCTTGTATTTGTCACTGGTTTTTTATCCATATTAGTTACTGGATCACTCGGGCTAGAAGTTGCTGTTGTATATCTGCAAAAACATACATCAGATATATTGAAGCTTATAGTTAATATTTTTACCTCAAGAGTATTGTGCGAATCTCGAGAGTTGGGCTCCATTTGTCGTTTAACTATATAAAGACATATCCTGCCAAGCTGCATGGAAAAGGCTAATAGTATCAAATAAAAAGAGAAATTTAGGACTTAACAATTGACAGGGATGAGAGCACAAGACCTGCTTGATAGCTTATGTCTAGCTTGTGTGTTTGTTCATTCTCCTTACTCGTGACTTACGAAAATGGGTGGCAAGGGCGCCGTTATTTTGCATGACTGACCAACACTCTCAATGTCAACGAATAAATTTTATGAATATAGGCTAACGTACCTTGGATTGTAGCAGAATCTCCTTCCAAACGGATGATCTCTCCAATAAGGTTGTCATGTCCAACACGCACAAGTTCATACATACCAGCCCCTCCCATTCCATCTGCAATGACGACCTGCCAAATTCAAAAGAATAACATTAGTTTTGGCCCTGATAAGATTAACTTAAGGAACTTTCAAATATAGATGATGTGAATGATTCCTTTAAAGATAATCTGGTACCAATTGGATTGTGCTGTAAAATAGAAACATAACATGTAATTGAATTATAGTTAATGTTCAAAACTTGAAACACACTTGTAAACATATAAAAGAGTATTATGAAGATCAATAATGAATTATGAATAGCTGAAAACAAATTCCAAATCGACTACACAATAAAATTGACGATCATTAGAGGAGATGAAAGATGATATTAGGGTTTGGAGTAAAAATATGTACTATGAATGAACCGTGATTTCTTTTTACGTGAGGGTTTATTAAAAATTATTTGTGTTCTTTAATTACATACCTTTATCAATAATAGGTTGCAAAATAAATCACAAGTAATGTGTTGGTGCAGTGGTAAAAATATATGGTAGCCTTACTCACAGACCCATGTTCGAATCCGGTTAATTGGTTTTTTGGCAAAATACATCCGAATTTTCTGAATGAATTTATAAAATCGAATTTTATATGACATGGAAATAACATGGAATAAATGATGACATGGATTAATGAGATGAACAAATTATAATGACATGGAACTAAAAACAATTACATGGCAATGAGGTGGACATATGAAGATTAATCTACGTGTCATGCCTCCTGTTATATATAATGTGTATATATATATATATATATATATATATTATAAATGAATATAATTTATAAATTTAAAAATGTTGTTATGGTAAAATTAAAATAAAATAAAATATGAGTTTTTGATGTAAAAGTTAGACCCACCTAAAATGACAATATAACAAAAATTTTGAAATCTTGTCGGGTTTAACACATAGTAAATATATGGTATTCATTCGTCATTTTCATTTATGAGACCCACATAAACATACCAAACAACCATTTTTGCCATCAATGTAACACGGTAACACCCCACAATCGGTTTCTAAATTTTTTATTATTAAAATGTCAGTGTAATAGTTTGGCTATAATATTGAAGTGGCGAGAGACTTTTTATAATTGGTTATTCAAAATTTTAAGTGAAAAGTCAAACCAAATAGTCAAACTTATATTAAATGTTAAGTAAAAGGGTAATAGAAAGTTATATGTTGCTCAAGTATTAGATAATGGGATTTTAGGGACCTGAGTTGCCAATAACCCTAACTAGTACCAGATTTTTATTAATAATATCATTCCCTCATTTTCCAAGGTTCCATAGAAATTTTTTATGTGTGTTGGTCGTGGGTTTCAAGAGAGGGAAAAAGAGGATAACTTTTCTAGTTATCAATTTTGGAGAATTAGTGTTTGTAAGATATATGATTTCACAAACATATCAAACCATATCCATATGGGGCGAATACAAATGTTTAGAAAGAGAAAGTTAGAGAGAGAAAGGGAAGAGAGTTGGGAACTATGTGAAACAAAGAAAAATGGTATTGAAGCTCCAACCCTCTACCCAGTGGAGGTAGAGGTATTTATAGTTTTCTTACAAGACTCACTCCCACGGCTGTGATCGGCATACAATGTAGAAAGACCGTCCTCCTCCACGTGTTACTTAACTAAATACTAACTAACGTAAAATGACTACGACTACGAGCTTTCTAACATTTACATATACTTGAGGTGACCGACACTTTAACGACTGGATATTGTAAATCCTAACAATCTCCCCCTAAGGGAGGTCACCTCAAATTACACAGAATACAAACAGATTTTACATTAAGATTGTTCTTGGATTCTTGTTTAAGTTCATTACTCTGTAGATCGTAGTCTTTTGATTCTTCATGTTCCGCATGTTTTGTTATCTCAAGTGGAGGTCTTTAACTAATCCACGTGATAATGAGTTTTGAGCCAGCTTTGAGATCATCAGCTACCATAAATCTCTGACTCATCCATTGTTGTGTTGCCATCATGTGAAGTTGTGACTTTTGGACCGACATGCTCACATTTTGGATCATGATATCTTCTCATCAGAGTTGCGGAAGCTTTTGATGATTCAGAATATTTCTAGTAGCGTAGCAGAAGCATGGTTTGAAAATATCGAGCGGCCATTGAACATGCGCTTATCATGATTTCTTTAGACGTGAATGTGATTGTGTGAGCATGCGGCTATGATTCTCTCAATTCGATCACTGCAATCGTCAAGGTGTATACGGCACGCAGTTAGTAATAAAGAGCATGAAAGTGTCTTTGATCACTTTCGTTGAATTGATAGTACACGGCCCACGATTCCCCGCTGATCAAGCATAAAGTACTTCCCGTGATCGGTATATTTCAAGAATCTCCTTGAGATGAGCGCAAATGTTTCTAGCCGTTCTCAAACCGAGCTCAAAGAAGACAACACGGGGAAGTGAACCAAATAATTGAGATTTCGATTGATGAAAATGATTTGAAAACAATCGAGTACTCGCTCAAAATAAAGTGTTTTTGCAATACAACGAAGTTTTAAGGAAAATCAATTATCAATCATAAACACCTTTTATTTTTGAAACATTAATACACAGTCTATGTGCTAGAGAACATAATTTTAAGCACAACGACCAGTTTTTCAAAGGTATCCGTCAATCCATAACCTGAACCAGGATTGATTCAAAATTTTGAATCGCCCCATTGTTTCTGTTCAGTTGTCACATGGTTGATCTATTGGATAGATCTCACATGCCACCTACCAAGAGCTTGTTTGATGTTGGCTCTAGAAGGCTTTCCATCTTCATTGTGAATATGTTTGCATATCACTCAGATGTTCTGGCAATACCACAAGGATAATGCGAAAGACTCTTAAAATATATTATCTCTTTCCACATTGTGTGAAATAGAGAGTTGGTATATGTGAAAACATATACCTTTTTTTTTATCGAAACCGGACCAAAAAGACCAAAAACTAACCCCTAAAGCCATAAATATTTGTGTTTTTGTGTTTATGTATGTGCAGGTAACGGATATTATAAAATGGACAAAAAGAAGACAAAATTGACACAAACGAAGCACGAATGGAAGGAGACGGTTACTGGACTAATGATAATTTTATTTGGAGCATCGAGGCAAGAAAAGAAAAATTTAAAGACTAAACGAAGCCCGAACGAAGATTGCAATTAATTAAGATGCTTAAAAGGAAGGAAAAAAGAATTAGCAGAAAAAAGGAACTTAAATGGAAATTAAATGCAAGACTTAACACAAAAAGACTCTTGGTCTAGTGGTTGGGGACATGTTTGTCAAGCAAGAGGTCAAGGGTTCAAATCCCATTCATGGCACATTTGTTTACATATTTATTTTTTGAAGCTGCTGCTCCCTCTCATCCAGACGTCACCCCACGAAGCCCAAGCCACCTTTGTCCAATTTCGACCCAACTGAGGCCCAAAGAGAAAGAGTCCAACCAAGCTGAGCTGCTAGTCTCTCGAGCCCAACAAGCCAAAAGAAATATGCAATCTGCTATGTCTTTGTAATATAAACTTGGGGAGCAAGTTTTAATAGGGAATTTTTTGTACCAAGCTCTAATAGTTTAGGGGCCATTATGAAATATTATTAGGGGTCAAAGTGTAAGTTGTGGGTTTATAAATACTCACCTCCTCACCTCATTTTAAAAAGATCTCTTTTATTTTATTTTTGTACCCAAACTCTTGTAATTTTTATGCTTATTTAGTTTTATAAAAGTTTTATTTTATTTCTTGCAAGTTAGTTCATCTTATTTATTATCTTTGCATCTTATTTCTTCTTCTCATCTCTTTCTTTATTTTCTTTTTCTTTTCTTACCTATTAAGCTATATTAGCTTATTAGCTTATTATAACTTATTATTTGGTGCTTTGTTAGCTTTTTTCTATAAGATTATCCATTAAGCTCTTTTATTTGTTTTTCTTCTATAAAACTTTCTTTATTACTTTTCATAAATAGTTTTTATTTCACTTATTTTATAAAAAGTTTACATTTTTATAAGTTTTAGCTTATTATGTCTTATTATCTTTTCTTCATCCTCTAGCTCGATTCAAACAACAAAAGAGAAGCATGAGCTTATTAAGCTCGGCTTATTTTACAAATAAGCCTTGACATCTCTTAAGTTTGAGAGCACATTTTCTATTTTTAGCTTATTAATTAGATTTATTAGTTTTATCAAGTTTTTCATATAAAGGTTGCAACTTTTTGAGTTTTTAGTGAACAATAAGCTATTTATTAGCTTGTTCATATAGATCTAGTCCTTAAATATACCCATTGCGTTTAATCTTCGGATGAAACAACTTAGCTTCGGGTGGACTTAGACCTAATAGTTTTTGTTATAAAGTTTGAATCTTTTTAATTTTTAGATCACTTTTAGCTTATTTACATTTAGTAGTAGTGCTTATTATTGATTAACCCTTGTTAAAGTTTGTATTTTTTTGTGTTTATCATCATCTCTACCAAGTACGGAGCTTAGGGTCTTTAAGCATTTTTAATACATAAAGTTTGAAGCTTTATTAATTTTTAAGCTTGTTGGTGAATAAAGTTTTAAACTTTACTTACTAATTAGTGGATAAGATTAATAAAGTTATAAACTTTTGTGTTAATTTGTGCTTATTTGATCCGGTGGTTTTATTCCTCTCGTTTTGTCATCCGGGTTCTATTTTCTTTACTTTTTAAATCTTTAGTAGTTATAAATTTTAATATAATAGTTATGCTTATTTTTATTGAATTAATTGCTATGTGTTGGTTTGCTATGCTTAGTGAGTAGGGTTTTATATACTTGTGGAGTAGATTATTTCGTGAATTAAATGCGGTTTTAAAAGAAAATATATATTGTTAGTAAATTTAAGTTACTTAGATTGAAATTTTGGTTGTTTAAGCGGGCAAAAGCCGTGAAAATAATTGGGTTTTAATCTAGATATTGATATCTCTTTATGAAAAATTGTTGTGACAAAATAATTATTTGTAAAAGATATTAATTCATCAATAAAGGTCTTAATTGAAATAATAAACCACACTTAAGGATCTTGATAATTTGCTTAACAAGTATATCTTTTCATCATATATTTCTTATTCGCTTTCTTAGCATAATTTAGTTCGTTATTTTTAGTTGTTATCATTTATCGTTAACTTTAGTTTATTTACTTGCTACTAGTTTTATTATTGTCTTTACTTTAACCATTATCATTTTAATTAATCAAAAACTTATACACTTAAACGTTTTTAGTTAAATTTGTGTAATTGCTTATTTGTGTTTAGCTTTCTTATTTTACATGCTTAATTTCTTTTCTTATTAATTTCCAGAACCCAAAATATTTTTATCCTATTCAAATCACTCGACCTTTAAACAACGAATCAATTTTCCATTACACCCTCGTTGGGAGAACGACCGAGTTCCGTACTCTGGTAAATCTTATGACCGAAAACGAATTATCAAATGCGAGGTGGTATAGCTTTATTTTTCGCTTCGGAGTTTGAAGTTTGGTGTTTGAAGACCTCCCGTGGAGTTCCTCTTTTGTAAATACTTTTCATAAAATTATAAAAATACAAAAATAAAATAATCATAAGTTTAAAAAAAAACCCCAAAAAGATTTTCCTTTTCATAATTTGTTTTCCTTTTATGTTTGCTTTTATTAAAAACCCAAAAATATTCTTTCTACCCTCTGAACCGTCAATTCTTTATCTCTTTACCCTCTTATTCGATAATTCTTTCTCGATGTCTTCGTCTTACCATTATGGTTGTCAATGGTGACTCAAAATGGTGGGAATTGTCCCGGTTGTAGCATTGTGAATAATGAACGAGTTTGTCTACGACCAACATCCCTACAATGAAACAACCGATTTCTTTAACCAATCCCCATACCATGAGACGGAGTCATACTCGTGTGAGTACTGTGGAGGTCCTCACCAAGGTTTCCAATGTCAAGCCCAATTTAACAATACAACCTTTGGTTATGAACCTTATCCATATACTTCACCAAACCCGTCACAACAATCATACTGTGGTGAGTATTGTGGAGGTCCGCACTTTAATTCCGATTGTCAAATGCAAAATCCAATTGTTTACGAGCAAGTTCCTTATGACTATTCTTATGACCCACCTCCACAATACCAAGAGATTCAACGACAACATCCGCAAATTCCTCAAGATAGTTTCCAAAGATGTATTAATATACTCTAAGAATTTATGGATAAACATGGTATCGAAAAAGATCCTCATCAGAAAACGTATGGTGAATTACTTGCAGAAGATCGAGAGCATCTCGCAACGAAGATCTATGTTAGAACTACTCGAAGAAGAAAACGAGCAGCTCAGATTGAAAAGTGTCTTGAAGAAATACGAATTGAGGGCAAGCACTTGAAAGACGTGCTCGATGGCTCGAGACTTACATTGACGATGATGATGAGGATTCCATCCAAATGAAAGAATATTATATGAGTTTGTCCGTGAAACCCTCCGTTTTGAGCCTTTCATTTCCGACTCTTCCCCTTCACTCACACCGGTTGAGAGAAGTGACGTCATTTTGGAAGAGGTCGATGATTCTATAATTGTTAAACCCGTTGACTCTCTCATAATGGGGGACGAGCCTCTAAACACTATTCCTGAAACGGAATCGTCTAGTGTTGAGAGCCTAGACCCAATCCCAAGTGAGTCCGAGGATGTATCTGACAGTGATTGTGATTCGCTTTCATGTGATTCTCTTGACATCTCCGAGGTTACTTCCGGGATTTTATCAAATCCACTTTTCGAATTCAATGACGACTACACCTTTTGCGAAGTTAATCCTCTTTTCGACAAAGATTTTGAGTCCGATTCAGAGACCACAATGGAAGTGGTGGATATTGCTAGCTCTCAGAGCACACCACTTGTCCCATCTCTGTGTTCCGACCTTTCTCTCCCGTCATGTGATGTTATGCAAGATGAAGAAAGTAATGAATCCGACACTGATGATATTATGGAGATTGATTTTGAAATGAGGCCCGAGATTAATGAATCAGCTAAAGTGGTTGAAGACGATATTCTTGATAATCCGCCTTATGATTCTGATATGGAAGAAATCGACTTATTTCTTGATGATCCAATACCGCCGGGTATTGAGAGTGACGGGTGCGACTCTGATCAAGATGTCTTCTTTCTTGAAAGCTTGCTTAATGATGATTCTCCTTCCTCTATTAAGTCGACCCTCACTTATCCCGTTGAGCCCACATGTGAAGACAAAATTTTTAAACCCGGGATATTCATTGATGACTTTCATGTTATAACCGTCATTCGAGATAAGGATCCTCCGATGGATGCCTTCGTTGTTGAGTCTACACCTCTTATCCATTACCATGAGCTCCCATCTTCTTTGGGTTTTTCATTGTGATCATCCCGCCACGCCCACCAAAACCACCGGATGACGGATCATTCTTTCTTGATATACCTTATGTGAGTTCGGGGAATGTTATTCCATTTGTGCTTGAGCCCGACATTTTCTTCCCCTCCCAACCCACCCGTTCTCTTTCCCTCCGGAGTGAGGATACCATCTTTGATCCAGGTATCCCTTCCGCTTGTTTCCCCAAGGACAAATGAATTCGAGGATCGAGTCAGGCTAGCGACTCGGTGACCAAAAAAGTAGCGCCGTGGGAGGCACCCCAAGCTTATCCTTTTATCTTATTTATGTTTTCTAATAAGTGACGTGAGGAGGTTTTCCTCTTCCATTTCTCGTGTTTCGTGTTGTTGTTGTTTATGTCCAGGATTTTCCTCGATACATGAAGACTCTCGTGTTCGAAGTTTTGTCTTTTCTCCGCTCGAGTTTCATGTTTCGACGCTCTTATGGAAATCCGATATCCAAAATCTTTATCGATTATCGTTTATCTATTAGCATAACTAACCAATGGCTTTAGATTTACGTTTAGAACCCTTACCTTTAAACATTGAGGACAATGTTTGATTTTAGTCTGGGGGTAAATTCGATTTGATTTGACCGCACTTGCTTGTTTTTTTGCCGTACTCGCAAACCCCGTTTTCCTTAGAAATTGAAAAAAAAATTGTGCAAAAATGAGGAAATTTAAAAATTTTGAAGCTTTTGTTAAGTCTTTTTGATTGAAAAGTTTGCTAGTCTCTTAGACAAGAAGCTATAAAATGTGAATTCTAGCTCACAAGGCCAAGAATTTGAAAGTTTCCCTGAGTGACTTTAAATATGCATGACTTAATTTCATTAGACGAAGCATTTGCTAAATTAATGCATATGTTTTGACACCTTGTTGACTTTCCGCTGGAGAGAGTAGGAATAGAATTCTGACTTGACCGGCGTGTTGAGCCCTAGCTTGTTCCCTTAACCATAGATAATTTAAAAATTATCGGCTAAGCATCCGCGGATCTCATTATTTGGGATTTTAAATTTGCGGAGATCGAAATATGATAGAGTTACTTATGAGTTTAGATGCTAAACGTGGAGTAGTTGGTTCTCTTTAGAGCCCATCGAAGGTACTTATGGCTTTTTGTTCCCACAAAATTGTTTCACCCCCATATATGTTGAATAAATAATTAAAGATGTTAGGTTTATGGCGATAGTTAGTTCTTTATCTTGTTTAGAGAATCCTTGCCCATGAGGGTTGGGTACACATCAAGGTACTGTCAGTGTTGCGGTGTAATAGACAACTGATTCCTGATAGTTTGCTGCTATTGTTTCTATTGTTATAAAAGCCGTGGGATTTGGAGTTTGGCACAAAAAATTAACATGAATTAAAGCCCAAATGTATTAAAGTTGAAAAATCCAAAGCCATAAACGTTTTCTTTGTCTGATGGTACTCCCGTTGTCATGGACTTCTATAAAGGTTGAGGAAAATCCAAAGTCATAATAAGACTTCTGATAAAACGGTAATCCCGTTGAGTTAGTGGTTGAAAAGACCAAGGGCCTAAATTGCAAAAATGCAAATGTGATGAAATAAGTGTTAAGCCAAACTTTGAATCCGGGAGATGTCTAAATAAAGCCTCCTCTCTCTGACTCGTAGATGAGTTGTCTCGGCCGCCATAAAAAGGATATTCTCCCTAAATCGTGTGAAATTAGGACCTTGATGTGGACCTCATTCTTGTGTGCAACGGTTTTCGAGGGAAGATGGATAACTAATTATCGACTTAGCTTCATATCTCTTTATCGAATAAAGTTATCGAAACGAGAAATTTGAAGAAATTCATTTCTCACAAAAATAAAAATCTAGAGGAAATAGGAAAATGGGAGCAAAAGGTAATTACACAAGTAACTTCCATGGGTAGTGTTAGCATCTAGAATCATAGTTAACAATGATTTTGATTTTACGCTTAGTTTGGGAGCTTGTGAAAAATCAGGGACGATGTATTCTATCCGTATGGTCACTTCACGCTGTGTTGTGTTTCCTACTCTGTGATCCTAAAATGTCGTTTGAAAAATGCTGGAGTTATTGATCGACATGAAAGTTTAACAAACCGTCACTCATAATCGGAATGTGCTTAATCGTAATATCTATATGTGAATATAAAAGGTAAACGGGGCGTTTTTAGAATTAAGGGTTCTTAATCTCTTTGAGAATCTTTGATACTTCTTCATAGGTTTAGTAGAAAGAGATGAAATACTTAGTTTTAAAATTGATTACATTGCTGCGAGGACACGGCAATCCTCTCGTCTGGGGTATTTTGGTATATGTGAAAACATATACCTTTTTCTTTATCGAAACCGGACCAAAAAGACCAAAAACTAACCCCTAAAGCCATAAATATTTGTGTTTTTTGTGTTTATGTATGCACAGTAACGGATATTATAAAAATGGACAAAAAGAAGACAAAATGGACACAAACGAGCACGAGAATGGAAGGAGCACGGAGTAACGGGACTAATGATATTTTATTTGGAGCATCGAGGCAAGAAAAGAAAAATTTAAAGACTAAACGAAACCCGAACGAAGATTGCAATTAATTAAGATGCTTAAAAGGAAAGAAAAAAGAATTAGCAGAAAAAAGGAACTTAAATGGAAATTAAATGCAAGAGTTAACACAAAAAGACTCTTGGTCTAGTGGTTGGGGACATGTTTGTCAAGCAAGAGGTCAAGGGTTCAAATCCCATTCATGGCACATTTGTTTACATATTTATTTTTGGAAGTGCTGCTTCTCCTCATCCAGACGTCACCCCACGGCCCCCGCCACCTTTGTCCAATTTCGACCCAACTGAGGCCCAAAGAGAAAGAGTCCAACCAAGCCGAGCTGCTAGTCTCGAGCCCAACCAGCCAAAAGAAATATGCAATCTGCTATGTTGTAATATAAACTGGGGAGCAAGTTTTAATAGGGAATTTTTTGTACCAAGCTCTAATAGTTTAGGGGCCATTATGAAATATTATTAGGGGTCAAAGTGTAAGTTGTGGGTTTATAAATACTCACCTCCTCACCTCATTTTAAAAAGATCTCTTTTATTTTATTTTTGTACCCAAACTCTTGTAATTTTTATGCTTATTTAGTTTTATAAAAGTTTTATTTTATTTCTTGCAAGTTAGTTCATCTTATTTATTATTTTTGCATCTTATTTCTTCTTCTCATCTCTTTCTTTATTTTCTTTTTCTTTTCTTACCTATTAAGCTATATTAGCTTATTAGCTTATTATAACTTATTTAGGTTTTGCTTTTTGGGTTAGCTTTTTTCTATAAGTTTATCCATTAAGCTCTTTTATTTGTTTTTCTTCTATAAAACTTTCTTTATTACTTTTCATAAATAGTTTTTATTTCACTTATTTTATAAAGTTTACATTTTTATAAGTTTTAGCTTATTATGTCTTATTATCTTTTCTTTTCTTCATCCTCTAGCTCTCGATTCAAACAACAAAAGAGATGCATGAGCTTGTTAAGCTCGGCTTATTTTACAAATAAGCCTTGACATCTCTTAAGTTTGAGAGCACATTTTCAATTTTTTAGCTTATTAATTAGATTTATTAGTTTTATCAAGTTTTTCATATAAAGGTTGCAACTTTTTGAGTTTTTAGTGAACAATAAGCTATTTATTAGCTTGTTCATATAGATCTAGTCCTTAAATATACCCGATTCGCGTTTAATCTTCGGATGGAACAACTTAGCTTGGACTTAGAACCTAATAGTTTTGTTATAAAGTTTGAATCTTTTTAATTTTTATATCACTTTTAGCTTATTTACATTTAGTAGTAGTGCTTATTATTGATTAACCCTTGTTAAAGTTTGTATTTTTTGTGTTTATCATCATCTCTACCGCTAAGGCCGGAGCTTAAGGGTCTTTAAGCATTTTTAATACATAAAGTTTGAAGCTTTATTAATTTTAAGCTTGTTGGTGAATAAAGTTTTAAACTTTACTTACTAATTAGTGGATAAGATTAATAAAGTTATAAACTTTTGTGTTAATTTGTGCTTATTTGATCCGGTGGTTTTATTCCTCTCGTTTTGTCATCCGGGTTCTATTTTCTTTACTTTTTAAATCTTTAGTAGTTATAAATTTTAATATAATAGTTATGCTTATTTTTATTGAATTAATTGCTATGTGTTGGTTTGCTATGCTTAGTGGTAGGTTTTTATATACTTGTTGAGTAGATTATTTCGTGAATTAAGTGCGTTTTATAAAAAAAATATATTGGTTAGTAAATTTAAGTTACTTAGATTGAAATTTTGTTGTTTAAGGGCAAAAGTTGAAAATAATTGGGTTTTAATCTAGATATTGATATCTCTTTATGAAAAATTGTTGTGACAAAATAATTATTTGTAAAAGATATTAATTCATCAATAAAGGTCTTAATTGAAATAATAAACCACACTTAAGGATCTTGATAATTTGCTTAACAAGTATATCTTTTCATCATATATTTCTTATTCTTTCTTAGCATAATTTAGTTCGTTATTTTTAGTTGTTATCATTTATCGTTAACTTTAGTTTATTTACTTGCTACTAGTTTTATTATTGTCTTTACTTTAACCATTATCATTTTAATTAATCAAAAACTTATACACTTAAACGTTTTTAGTTAAATTTGTGTAATTGCTTATTTGTGTTTAGCTTTCTTATTTTACATGCTTAATTGTTTCTTTCTTATTAATTTCCAGAACCCAAAATATTTTTATCCTATTCAAATCACTCGACCTTTAAACAACGAATCGATTTTCCATTACACCCTCGTTGGGAGAACGACCCGGGAGTTCCGTACTTCCGGTAAATCTTATGTACCGAAAACGAATTATCAAGAGTCTTCATTGATCGTGTCCTTAATGAGATTTATTGATGATCTCGTGGCTCTAGACTCAATTGTGCACATTTGGTTCCTATGCCGGAGACTAGGGAGAGGGTCTCCTTCTTCAATATCAACTGATATGTGCTTAATCACATATCTTTTCTTTATCAAAACTAACCCAAAATAACCAAGAAAGAGCCGTTTATTGCTAACATTTGCGTGTTTCTTGAGTTTTTGCATGTGCAGGTACGGATATGACAAAACACACAAAAAGAAGCCAAATCAGACGAAAACCCGAGCACGAGAGAAAGAAGAATGCTAAAGCTGAGCCGGAAGGTCAGAATTAAGCATCTGTGAAGATTTTTATGCTCAGAGGATGATATTTGAAAGATATAATCAAGTTTGAAGAATTGTTCGAAATATCCCCTGAACTTTCAGTTATTGGTAGAATATACCCTCAAGTTTTAGAATTTACAAATTCAGCCCTTGGATTATTTGAAGATTGGCAAAGTTAGTCCTTGATCAAATTTTCAGATTTACAAGATTGGTCCCTGGATTTTCAGCATGTACACTAATAGTCCTTGAAACACATTTTGGGTCCAAAGTATATCCTAAATCTAAATCCAATGACAAGCCCAAAATAAATACATCACCAGCCCAAGTCCAATACACACCCGGTCCAAACCAAACTACTAAACCCGTGACCCTAAAACCCAAACCGGTTTAATAACCCAACCCGTATACCCATTTGGACCCAGGTCAAACCCAACTTAAACCCGGTCAAGGAAATTGAAATATATTAAAAAACCTCACGCGCCAATATTTTCCCCAAACCATTCCCAGGTATGAACCCTAAATTGCCCCGCGGCCAATTAAGCTAATTCACCCCAATTAAGGGCAAAACCGTACTTCCACTGACACAATACTGACACACCGGATGCCGCCTTGGCAATCGGTGTCACATACCTCAAACGCCGAGCTCGATTGGAGGATACTATGTGGAAGCAATGATCTGATGGTTCTAATTGAATGGGATATGTGGAAGATTGATCAAGGGCTCAGAATACTCCAAAGAAACACACATTTGCATCTTCTGGATCCTTCCAAGGCATTAGCTCGCCTATATAAGGCACCCTTATTTCACTTGTAATCCATGTAGATATTTGAGTAGAATTAGTAGCTTATTAATGTTTTTATTTCATTTATGTATTTTCTAAATTTCAGTTTTATTATAATCTCAAGTTTTTATTAATTCAAGTAATTTCAGTTTTTGTCTTCAATTAATTTCAATCTTGTTTAATTGTTTTCAGTAGCTTATTAGTGTTCCAATTACTCATATTAGCTTATCTAAACTCGGCCAAATTTATTTACTCTTTCAAACAAAAATCACAAAAAAATAAGAAAAATTCTTCAAAAATAAAAAAATATCTTAAATCTGTTGTTTTAATCGCCTTATGTTTATGTTTCCATAAGCTCTCTTAAGCTCTCCAATAGCTTCATTAGTGCTAGTTTAGATTACTACTATTACTGCACTCAAATCCACAAAATCAGTCATTAAAATACCTTTGCATTGAATTATGGAAAGCATAGGAAGTGGCCTGCAATGGATGGGGCCGAGGACTATTACTCTAGCTTATTAATAAGCTAGAGAGCTTGTAGCTGCCATTTAAATAGGTGATCTCTGTTCAGCTGAGATCCGAGTTGAGTTCCTCTTATTTTTTAGCTTAAAATTGCAAATCAGTGTGTTATTAGTGTAGATCTGATAATAATAGCTTATAATTGTTCGTTTTGCTTAATAGGATCTATTTGTAGCTTATTATGTTAGATTAGATCATAGTTTTACTTAATTCTCAAATCTGCAATTGTTTCTGTGTTAATCTGAGTAATTGCTAGCTTATGGTTCCTGTGAGTTTTTGTTATCAAACTCTCATCAATTAGCTCTAATTTGATCTATTGAATCTGTTTTGAAGTTAGAGTAGGCTTGGAATTGTGAATTGGTTGGAATAATTGCATATCAGTTTAGAATAAGTGGTGTTTGGATATGTGGATTTAACTGTGTATCATGGAGATTTAGGTGTTAAGTACTCTTACATTGGAGTCATATAGATAGATTTAGTTTATCTCTGTCATTGCTTTGCACCTTATAGCTCAAAAAGTCAAAATTAGTTAGTAATCTGCTCATTTTTGCATATCAGTTAGAAGTAAGCTAGGATAACTTGCATAATAGGTGTAGAATAACTAGATCTAGCTTAATTCAGTCATTTTGCATCTCACTTCATCAATCTCAATCAGTTTTCATAGATCAAAACTCATTTTAGTCAACTTTTCATTACTATCTCAAAAAGTCAAAAGTGTCAAAACAGATTTTTACAAAACTTTATAGATTTTTCATAGCTTCATCTTTGGGTCAATTCAAGTGAAATTTCGGATTAATCAAGTTCAATTGGTCAAGTTTTGAAATTTGATTTTTGTCAAATTTTTGAGAATCATTTTAAGCAGTTAATAAGCTCTTAAACAGAGCTCATTTGCCCTGTTCACACTCAGCTAATACTGAGTGTGAACCAGAAACTCCACCTTGTGCAGTCTTGTTTTTTATCACTAGGGTCTGAAACTTGGTCCACTTGTTACTTAGCTGGTGATCTTGAGTTCTCAACTTTTGGTTTTCAGTTTGGTTCACTAAATGTGGTTTTAGCTTAAAGTTGGTAGGAAAAGCTGTTTTCAACTTAGTAATCAATTAAGTCATTTCCGTTTAGCTTGCACTCTATAGGATTAGATCAGTTGCAATAGGTTATATTATAGTTGTTTGAGCATATTTTAGCTTCTGAGATCAATTGGTAACCTCTAAGTGCTCTTTAGCTTATTTCTAAAAGCTTATTCATAAACAGTTACACTTCAGCTCTTAAATCCTTCACATAAGCTAAAGTTTTTATATTTTTTATAGATTTAGAATAATATTTTAGACTTTTCCTAAATTTTTCATAATTTTTCATCACTGTTTGCTATTTTTCTTAATTAAAAACAGTTTTTAGGACTTTTTAAATAGCATTTAATACAATTAAATCAGAAAAGCTTCAAAAAAATAATTTTTCAATTTTCCTAGATTAAGAAAAATATACAAATCCAAAAAAATATTTTTCCATAATTTTCCTAGTTTAATTTGTAATTTTTAGCATTTAAATTATTTTAAATTAGTTTTTAATTCAAATAAATTCCAGAAAAATTATAAAAATTAGTTTTAATTCTTAGATAATTTTCTAATATCATTTTTAGTTAGAAAGTAATTTTAGATCATTTTTAGGACTTAGAATAGACGTAGTTGCATTTTATTTACATTTCATTTAATACGTTTTAGTTTAAATCGCGTATTTAGGATTCCCCGTAGTGTAATTTCCCTTAATTGCTTTTCCATTTCCCGTAGTTTAGAACAAAATAAAAAATCCAAAACATCGAGCATTTTAATAACGACCCATAACGACGCTGCCCATTCACACCTCGGGGAACGACTCGGATTTCCTAATCCGTATCATTATCACTCACGGGTTTTGATTCATTATCCTTTTTCCTAAAGGGATTTTAAATCATTCCTTGTGGTTATTTTTGATATCGATATTGTGGTTTTATCCATACACACACACCCCTAAAACTCAACGAATCAAATTTTGGCGCCGCTGCCGGGGAGGTTGTGTCGCGACAATATCGTAAAGGTTTGACGACAGTGACTCGAGATCTTCCTTTGTGAAGTTACTATTTTTTATAAAATCAAAAAAGTAAAAAATATTTTCCTTTTTCTTTTATATATATATCATATTAAAAAAAAAGATTTTCTCTTTCGTTTTTGAGCTAAAATAGAATACATCAATTATATAACATTCTCAACGGAGGTGTTATCATTAGTAAGTTCCGAACCAAAGATCAAAAACTTGCCTTTGTGTTGCTTGTGAGTCGATTTATTTCTATCGGATAAACAAACTGTGTGGTGGGTATAAGGACGACCTGACATTAAATTTGCGGCCTAAAGAGGCGGGTTTTTAATAAGCCATTCCACCTAAAAGCTTCCGCCGCTTGTGCGTTGTCTTATGGGTGTTTTATTCACTTGGGATTATTGGTTAAGTTCACCGTGTTTTCAATACCGCTTCATTTAATTGCCTTGGTTTTAAGTGCATGCGCACTCGCTCTCGATCTAGACGACTTCGTAATCGAATCAACGCACCGAGTTACGAATATGGCTGCCTCCCAACGTACCACCAAACCCCGGTCCTAATCCTCCTCCCCGCATCAAAATGTAGCTCCCATCTCCTCGATGGAGGAGTTATGTCAACCTACCATGTACGGGAGGGGAGGACCCACAGACCGACTAATTTTCAAGCTACTGATTTTAGCTTGAAACATCATATGATAGAACAAGTAAAAAATAGTTGTCAATTTCATGGTTTACCCGATGACGATGCAAACAAGCATCTTGATAAATTTTTAACCGTTACTCAGAGTATGAAACAAAATGTGGTCTCCGATGACGCCTTCGCTCTATATATCTTTTCCCATACTCTTTGACTCATCATGCCATGTCTTGGTTTGATCGACTCCCGAAGAATTCGATTCATACCTTCATGTTTTCGAAGCCGCAAAGTATTTTTACCGTCGATGGTGCGACGTTGAGGAACGATATCAGTACTTCCGCAATATCTCATGAATCTTTGTTTGAAGCTTGGGAACGCTATAAGCTTGCGATTGATCGATGTCCGAATCATAACATGTTGCTTGTCACTCAAATTGATACGTTTTATAATGGTTTGACGTTACGCACACCGTGAAACAATCAATGCCGCTGCGCCGCGGAACTTTCATGAAGAGACGCCCAGGAATGCTACGATCGTGATTGAGAACATGACCGCCATTACAATTATTGGGATTCTACGTAGGGGTGCATCATCTCGACAAATACGTCCTTCTCTCGAAATAGCCACTCGAACAAAAGATGGACGATATCAAATGAATAATCGAATCAATCAACAGCAAAGCGTACACCCGAATTTACGACTTGTGGAGGTCCACATTCTTATTCCGAGTGCCCAACCATCGGTGGCTACGCACATGAGAATGTTTATGCCGCTACAGGAAACTACAATCAACCGCAAGGAGATCGAAATCTTCTTAGCTACCGCTCAAACAATTATCTCAGACCTCCCGGTTTCAACCAACCTCAACACCAAAACCAAAATCAAAACCGCTTCAATGGTAACCATAATGTTAATCAAAACCGAGGATCTAATGTTAATCATGGTAATCAACACTACCAAGCTCCTCCACCTCAAGTTTACCAACAACCACCTCCTCAACATCAATATCAACCACCTCCTCCTCAACAACCTTATCAAGCACCTCCTCAAGTCGCCCGAATAATGATTTTCTAATCCACATGAAGAACCCGATTACACCATTAAAAATTTGCAAAATCAAATTAACGGCATGAGGACGGACTTCAAAAAGGAGATGGAAGCTACAAGTAACAAACAGATGACTGAAATGAGGAATATGATGGCTAGTTTCTTTCAAGCCAATCAACCGTCTACTTATTATTCTCAACCCTCGGGCCCCTTCTCTTCCAAGCAATACATTCCAAACCCGAGAGGTGACATGAAAGCGATCACCACCCGAAGTGGTGTAGCTTATGATGGACCTACGGTTCCTACCACTTCTTCTTCCTCTCGTAGGAACCGTGAGATCGGGGACAAAGGACCCGGTGCTTCCTACTAATAGTGAGTATCGTGAATGTCCAACCCACGGTTGTCCAAGATTCTTTAGCCCGAAGATGCTCCCGTTAACGTGAAGAAAGCTAATCCAAACCGCCTATCCCATATCCGTCTTCGTAAAGATCAAACGCTTCGTGAAAAGTCTAATCATTAAATGGAAACGTTTTTCCAAATCTTCAAAGACTGAATGGAGATCGCTTTGCGGATGCCCTTCTCTTGATGCCTAAACTTCTTCTACCATTAAGGGATTGCTTGCAAATAAGGAGAAACTATATGAGCTTGCTACGACATCTCTGAATGAGAATTGTTCGGCGTTATCCTCAAGAATCTTCCTAAAAGTTAGAGACCCCGCAAGTTCCTCATTCCATGATTTTCAAGGCTTCACGTTGCTTCGCCTTGGCCGATCTTGGCGCTGAGTATCAATTTGATGCCAAAATCAATCTATGAGAAGCTTGCTACCCCACTTACCCCAACGTGTATGACCTCGAGCTAGCCGATCGCTCTAACGACCCGGCCCAAAGGGTATAGCCGAGGATGTCTTTTGTCAAAGCTGGGAGTTCCATTTTCCCACGGATTTTGTTGTGGTAGATTTCGATGCCGCCCCGAGTATCCCATTATTCTTGGGAGATGTTTCTTAAGGACCGTCGCCTTAATTGATGTGTTCAAGGAGATTACGTTGAGAGTTAATCAAAAAGCCGTCACATTCAACATTAATCAAACGACGAGGTACTCCTCAAATTTCGACGATGCTTCCATCAATCGAATCGACGTAATTGATGTTTCTTGTGAGGAGTACGCTTGAAGTTCTCATTAGCTAACAATACTACTTTTTCTCGATTCACCTTCTTCTTTAAATTTCGAACAACCTTCCGAACCAATCATTGCCGACTCTTCCCTCCTCTTACTCCTTCAAGGAGGTGATTTCTTTTGGAAGAGATCGATGAGCTGCTAATGATGAATCGATTCCACCGGGAATTGATAATGGTGTTTATGATTCGGAGGGAGATATTCTTTATCTTGAGCAATTGTTGAATGAAGATCCATCACCGCTACCCGAAGAGATAACGACAGTTCAAAGAAGTACAAACGCCTAACGAAAAACTTCTCAGAGCCCAGGTCAAGGATTTACCTCCTCATCTTGAATACGCTTTTCTTGAAGAACCGAACAAGTTTCCCGTCATTATTGCTAAAATTTAAAGATGAGGAGAAAACCGCACTTTTGGATATTCTTCGTAAACATAAGAGTGCCATCGCTTGGCAAATTTCCGATATCAAAGGCATAAACCCTCGCTTTTGTACTCAAGATCTTAATGGAAGATGATTGCAAACCCGTTATTCAACAACAACGTAGGGTTAATCCGAAAATTCATGAGGTTATCAAAAAGGAAGTTCTTAACCTTGACGCCGAATCATTTATCCAATCCGATAGCTCGGTTAGCCCTATCCATTATGTCCCGAAGAAAGGTGGAATGACCGTTGTTATGAACGAAGATAATGAATTGATCTCACACGCTTTGTCACCGGATGGAGGGTGTGTATTGACTACCGAAAGTTGAATGATGCTACACGAAGACCATTTCCGCTACCTTTTATGGATCGATGCTCAACGCTAATGAATGAGTTTCTATTGCTTTCTCGATGGTTTTTCTGGTTACTTACCGATCGATCCGCAGGGATCAGAGAAAACGACTTTCACGCGCCCTTATGGAACGCTTGCTTACCCACGAATGCCATTTGGTTTATGCAATGCCCCTAACGCCCAGCGCATGATGGCTATTTTTCATGACATGATCGGAAGTCTATAAGTTTTATGGACGCATTTCGGTTTATGGAGATCTTCACGCCTTGCCTCTCTATCTAGACCACATGCTCAAAAGGTGTGAAGACACCAACTTGGTCTTGAATTGGGAGAAGTGTCATTTCATGGTTCGGTGAGGCATTGTTCTCTCGCCATAAGATTTCAAAATCCGATTCAGGTCGATCGAAGCTAAAGTCGACGTTATAGCTAAACTACCTCATCCCACTACCGCCGTATTCGAGTTTTTAGGTCACTGTTTCTATCGCTTCATCCAAGAGATTTAAGATAGCCTTCGCCTCCCTCTTACTCCCTCAGAATGATGCTCCGTTTATTCTCACCAATGAATGCGCCAAGCATTTAATGTTCTCAAAAGAAATTAATCAAGCTCTGATCTTAGTTGCTCCCGACCGATTTGCCCTTTGAGCTCATGTGTATGCAAGTGGATTACACAATTGGGGCAGCCTGGGGCAACGAATCAAACATTTTCAACCCATACACTATGCTTAGTAAGACATTGT
>OU343224.1:206309710-206390427 GCA_910596185.1 Chrysanthemum makinoi
ATAATTTTTACACTTTAAAACCGAACAGTTAACAATTTAAGTGAGATTAAAAGTGAATTTGACTTTTTATCAAACAAGGACTGGTTTTTAATGTTGCACTAAGTTATAAGATCCTATTGTGACATAGAACAACAACAAGAAACAACACAACTGGCCTCTAGCACAGATAACACAGTATATCCAAACAAAACTTTAACTAACTGATTTGAAGATTTCCAAAGGATTTCACAGATTCAGACCATGCACTTGATTAAAGACCTTATATTATCATACCATAAGACTAAATAAGCATTAAACATCAACAATAACAACATGAAACTAAGAATTGACACTTATGCTATAATAACTGTTAAAATAAGATTTTTAGTAACTACAAATTGTAAAGAACAAGCAAACTGTTTTAATGCTTAATTATACTTAGCTACAACTCATAAACATAGAAACACAAAGATTTAAGCTCATGAATGACTCAAACAGTGAAATGCCAAAATGGATTAACAAGCTTACAAGATGGATTCCAAGTGAAAAATGAGAACCAAGGACTGAGAACTCAACCTATAGCTTCCCAAGAAGCTCTAAACCAAAGGTCAATCCAATATTCACCCTGCTCCAGCTGTGATCTCCATTTCCAATGATTTTTTTATTTTTCACTAATTTTTTTGGTATTTTTGGTAATTTTTCTTTTTGATACTAAACTGAGTTTTAAAGGTTTCTAATAGTTGTATTAAGCTATCTAGGAGCTTATGTGAGCTTTTTCAGTCCATACTAACAACTACAAACAACATTAGGCTAACATGATATTTTTGAACTTGAAAATTGCATAAAGCTGAAATTGAACTGAAAATGAAATTGATTATTGGAAATAGATTCAAATACACTGGAAATACTTAAACAAGTCACTTGAAAGCTAAATTTTACACTGGAAAGCTTAAAGTAATTAAAACGACTAAGGAATTTAAAAATTACACTAGATAGTTCTCTACATTGCACCAAGCTTGCTTATAAAGATCTTTTTGAGTCCCTTGTCGACCTCTGAGACTTTCCCACTTATTTCCAGCCATTGGATCCATCAAACTCATCATATTCGTCCATTTGGCAATTTTGGCGCCAAAATTTCATAAGCAGGTATTTGCAATTAAAGAAGTTTGGGAGGATGTGGAGGTGGAGGGGAGTGGGTATACACGGGGGAGTGAGGTGGAAAGGTGGAAATGAAAACCATGGTGGTTTGATGGGGTTTCTGGTTTTGGCGCGATTTGTGTGAGGACGATGAACAGTGTGGTATTTGACTTTCTTGACATTATTATTAATAACGGGTGAGTTCATTTGGGGGGGGTTCAAAATGGATTTGGCAGGGATCAAAAAGGTCAAGGTCCAAGGTTCAAGGGTCAAGTGGTGGGTTTGGGCTTGTGATTTGGGCCAGCTGGGTTGTAGGATTGGATTTGGGATTGTGTTTAATAATAACAAAGGAGTCCGTTTGGTTTAGATTAAGCACAAGGACCATTCATGTAATTTCTGCAATCTTGAGGGATTTGAACCTGCCACTTTTCCAAAGTTAACACAAGGATCAAATTTGCCATATATGAATAGTACAAGGACCACATTTGATTATTTTCATTTTTTAAATATCCGAGGACCTTTTATGACAATTTTCAAACTTTAGAGACCTAAGTTGCAAATATGCAATTTTAACTTCAAAGGACTATTTTTGACAACTCAAGAATCCCTAGGGACTTTAAATAACATTTTTCTTTATTTTGATTTACCAGGGACTATATTTGACAACTTTTGAAACTTGGGGGACTAAAACTGCAATTTATGCAAACTTGATACGTTTTTCATCTGATTTTGGTATTTTTGCATTTAAAACACATAAAACACTTATTTGTGATATTTTTATCATTTTGATGCTTTTCTGAGTGTTTTTCAGATGTTTTTGCAGATTAAAAGGTACAAAAATGATGAGTATTTAGACACTCATCACCTTGATCAATATGTCAATAGCAATGTAAACCCAAAAAAGCGAATAGTGAAAAATTCAGCAAGTAAAACCACTGTATTCAAATACAATGCACTAGTAAAGTCATCTTCTCTGCCAAACATATAAAGTCACTAATGCCACATCAGGTCCTACATCGATATGAATCTCTCAATTTTGCCGTATATATATTTTTGGTGCAAAAGGTGAATATATATTAATAAACACAAACAAACATACAACTAAGAAGCTATAAACATGCCTATAACTCCTTTTGAACATAACAAGCAAAATGAAATACAACAGAACTAGTACAATCAAGATCAAACATAGCAACTTTACTGCACTTGATACTTCAAATTCCATTCTTCAGCAGTCAACTAGCATCAGTTTTGAATAAGACTGCATCAACCAATATTCACCTTTTATAGCACCATTAACCATCTAGCTACATTTCCACCTTATCTATCCATCATGATCATTCATCCTGCCACCACAATAACCATGTCAAGATAGATTAGTGGCTTCACTAGGAACCATAACCTCTCCACTGCAAGGGCTATACCATGTGAGCTACATTTCCATTTACTACAATGGCTTCACACACATGGGAACACACACCTTGCAGTGAGTATCAACCATTACCTCCTTAGCAATGCATATCTAGGACCATGTAGGTTCATCTTTCACTCCTCACAATTCCTAGAAACATGCATCACCACACCTGATCACTCACACCCACCACAGATGGGAACTCACTTTATGAAATTCAAAATAGATCATACATGTTTTTGATCCAAATCCCTCTGAATTACCTCACAGAGGCCTATAAAGAGATATAAGGACCAAACAACATCTATAACCTATATGAATCCCAAGATACAGAGCCATCATCCTTAGTGACCACACCTCATTCAGAATTCAAAAATGCATGAAACTGAAGAGAAGGTTAAAACCTTTAAGATTCAGAAGAGAAGCAAACACTTCACTTCTAAATAGCAGACCATATCAAACTCATCTCTGCTTATCCAAGAATTATATCAGAACTTAGCATGATACCTTTGAACATACCATATATAGAGATAACCATTTTTGATAGCTGTCTCTAAAAATACCCATATCATATGCAGGAAACTACCTTATGGTAGCAAATCTAACCACTGGAATCCCTAAAATCTAATTTGTTACCTCCAACCAAGATCCACAAAATAGATAAAGTCTTCCAGAAGTTAAATTGCCCAAAATTACTAGCCATCTGCATCTCCACCTCTAATCCTCACTCTATTATTCATATAATTCCTTTTATTACCAACTATATCCAACCTTATATCCCAATCTTTTTGAACTTGAAGAACAGCCTTTGATGGTTTAACTTTCAGACTTAGCAGTCTCATTCTGACAGTTTCATAAAATTGCTCAAACAACTCATCAGTACTTCTTTTGCAGACCTTAACAGCCCTCCAGTTTCTTTCTTGCCAAATATAATAAACACTTGCAGTAAATCCAATCCTCCTTATGACACTTCCAATAGAATCACCATTATACATATCAGAAAACCATTTAACCATATTGTCCCATTCCATAACAGCACACTGTAAACCCAATTTCTGCTTGACTTTTATCCAAAATAGCTCAGCATATTTGCATTTAAAAAACAAATGTTGATGTGAATCAGTATCTGAGTGACATAGAGTACAAACCATCATATCATATGACCCCCATCTTCTAATTTTATCTTGAGTGGTTAACTTGTTTTGAATAGCCAACCACAGTATAAATGCATGCTTAGAACCACATATCAGAGAACCACACCATTTTACACCACAAGACATTCTCAACTGCTTCTATAAGATCATAGTAAACTTGATTCACACTAAATCTCCCCTCCTTACCCTTTCCATTTCTCCACACCATCAGATCCCTCACTCTATCATTAATGTTAACACTTTGGATTTGAGATAAGATTGGATATTTAGAAATCCATTCATTGGGCCATTTGCATATACCATTAACAACTATATCTTTTACCACAATATTAGCATTCAATCTAGCATTATACAAATCCCTGTAAGTAAGGAAGGATTGAAGAATACCAATTGAACACCAATTATCATAAACCACTGAAGCTCTAGACCCATCACCCACTTTCATAACCATAAACTTCCTTGCTTCATCTCTCATTCTTAATATGTTTTTCCAACCCCAACTGTCTGTAACCTCTTCATTAACAACCCATATACTCTTTCCTTTAAGCTTTTCAGTATTAATCCATTTGACCCAAAGAGTTTCCTTGTCAGTAGCCACATGCCAAAGATGTTTAATAATCATTGCCTTGTTCCAAATGCCAAGATCTTTCAGGCCTAAACCACCTTGACACTTAGGCTTACATATGTTTTTCCAAGCCACTTTAGCCTTCCCTTTAGACAATTCCCCTTGATTCCAATGAAAACCTTTAAGGACCTTATTAATATCATCAATTACTGTTTGAGGCAGAAGGAATAAAGAAGCCCAGTATACATGAATAGATTCTAAAATAGAAGTAATCAACTGTAATCTCCCAGCATATGACAAGCATCTATTTTTCCAGTTTAGAACTTTACTTTTGATCTTGTCAATTAAAACCTTACATTCCTTAATACCTAATCTTTTAGAGGACAAGGGAACACCAAGATATCTCACTGGGAGCTTCTCTACTTTAAATGGAACCTCCTCCAGAATCAGCTTCTTATCATCATCCTTCATGTTACCACATATAATAGTACTTTTTGCATAATTGGGCAACAAACCAGACATAGCACCAAACTCATTAATTTCTTCCTTGAGGACTCTAACTGACTCTACATCACCATGACTAAACATGAGAAGATCATCAACAAAGCATACATGAGTCATCTTCAACTTTTTGCATCCATAATGAAACTGAAAAGAGTTGCTACTCTCCACTTTATTGTGAACAATGATAGACAGAATCTCCATTACAAGAGTAAATAAGTATGGAGACATGGGATCACCTTGTCTCAATCCTCTACCTCCTTTAAAAAACCACAGCTTTCACCATTCACACATATAGAAAATGAAGAAGTAGCAACACATTTAATAATCCAATTCACCATCCTCTCATGAAAACCAAAACCTTTAAGAACAGCTTCTAAAAACTTCCAATTGACTGTATCATAAGCTTTTTGGATATCAATTTTCATAGCTACTCTTTTTGGCCCATCCTTTCTATCATACCCCTTTAACAATTCTTGGGATAGCAAAATGTTATCTTGAATATGCCTATTTGGAATGAAAGCACTTTGATTCTGACCCACTAATTTCCCCAATGTACCCTTCATTCTATTGGTAATAATTTTGCTAATGCATTTGTATATGACATTACAACATGCAATAGGCCTAAAATCAGTTACTTTACCTGGGGTTAAGATCTTAGGGATTAGAGAAATTAATGTAGAATTGATTTCTTTGAGCATTTTCCCTGTGGCAAAAAACTCTTTCACAGCACTGCATACATCCCTCCCCACTATATTCCATGCCTTCTTAAAGAACACTGGTGAGTAACCATATGGCCCTGGAGCTTTATTCCCATCAATATCAAACATAGACTCTTTAATTTCCTCTTCACTGACCTCTCTAACCATGAAACTTGCTTCTTCCTCAGTCATTTTATTATTAATCATGTCACCAATATGACTTAAATCGGAAACAGGCACTTCTTCTCCCAGAAACTTTTGAAAATGCTTCACAAACTGAGCTGCAACATCTTTACCAGTGAAACAATTTTCCTTATCATCATAAATGGAGTTTATCCTGTTCTTATGATTCCTACTCTTTAAAACCTTATGAAAAAAAGCATTGTTTCTATCCCCAACACTTAGCCATTTGACTTTTGCTTTTTGAAAGAAGAGCTTTTCTTCATCTTTGACAGCATCTGCATAATCTTTCAAAATCAAACTTTCCTCAATTCTTAACAGCCTTTGCTCAGGATCTTTATCAATTTTTTGTTGAACAATCTTGAGCTTAGCTCTTAACATGTTGAATTTCTCAAACACATTCCCATCTTTCCAAGCAAGCTTCTTCAAATGCTTTTGTTAATACAAATATCGTCATTAAACGTTATTTATATTTTTGATCTTTGCCTAAGTTTTGTTAACGACAAAAGTAAATTTAATTTATAAAAGCTTAAAGCTTGTCAAGTTTATTAGATATTAAAACAAGCTTTCTCAAACAATATATTCATCATTCAAGCATTTACATTTATGATTAGTAACATCTTGATATGACTCTAATCATTATGTATGATAGTAGTTTGTAGAATGTGTTAGGTTCTTAAAACCAAACACTACTTAAGCATTTGCATATTTCTATAAATAGTAATACAACATTTGACATCATGTATTACATCATGGAAATCATTGGAAGATTCCATTAGATATTTTGTGAAGATTTGTACTCTTCATATCTTGCACAATCTCACTTAGATAGAGTTGACTTTAGGCAAGATTTGATATCTTGACTGTCAGACTGGCGGTACCAAATTGGTACACGGGCGGCACCCTTTTAAGGGGTCCGTCCGTCCGACGCTCCTGTCCAATTTGGCTATAAATAGCAATGCCAAGCCAAGTAGTTTCTTATCCCTTTCTAACATACTCTCATACATATCTTCTCTCTAACCTTTCTAACTCAGTTTCATATCATATTAGTGATCTCTTTTGTAGCAAAGAAGATCAAGTCATATTCAAGCTTCAACGAGAAGTTGGAAGTCTTGTTTGTTTAGTGTTGTATGATCTAGTGTTGATCCATACTTCATTGTTGTATCAAACCATCATAATCTTGTGAGTGTGAGTGGTTAGTATTTTAGTCCTCAAAATACATTGTGTGTGGGAGTAGTTGTACCCTTGGAAAGAACTCGACATCTAGCTTAGTGTCGGAAATAGTGTAAGCGAAGTGTAAAGGTTTTCTCCACCGGTGAAAGGAGCTTGTTGACTAGTGAAGTTAAACTCTCGAGTGTGAGACTCGGGGAGTGGAGTAGGGCAAGGAAAAAGAGTCCTTGTAGGCCGAACCACTATAAACAACTTGTTGTGGTTTGATCATTTCTTTCCTTATTTACTTATTACATATTGCTTGCATATTTCATTAACATACTTAAGATCAATATCAATTGATCTTTCAATAAGTTTCAAAACAAAGATTTTAATCGGTAAACTATTCAACCCCCCTTCTATTTTTCTACAATTGGTATCGAGCCTCGTTGCTCAAGAATTTCTAAAATAACTTGTATTTTATAAACTTGAAACGATCCATGGATTCTGAAAACTTTAAAGAAGGGCAATCTATGCAAAGACCACCACTCTTTGAAACCAATGGATTTATCTATTGGAAAACCGTTTTGAAACATATGTAAAATCAAAAGATATAGATCTTTGGTTAATTATTGTTAAAGGAGATTTTAGTTCTACAACAAAGGATATTTCCGTTGATGAACAAAAGAAATTAGTTGCTAAAAATAATGAAGCTAAAATGATGCTTTATAATGCTTTACCTAGAAAAGAATATGAAAGAATTTTTATGTGTGAAACCGCCAAAGATATTTGGGAATCTTTAATTGTTACACATCAAGGTAATTCACAAGTCAAGGATAACAAAATTGATCTTCTTGTTCAACAATATGAACAATTTGTTATCCCTGAAGATGAAACCATTGATTGTGGCTTTGCTCGCTTTAACACTATCATTACATCACTTAAAGCACTTGATGAATCTTTTCGTAGTAAGAACTTTGTCAGGAAATTTCTTAGAGCACTCCATCCAAAATGGAGAGCTAAAGTGACCGCTATTGAAGAATCAAAAGATCTCTCAATAATGTCACTAGACGAGCTAATTGGCAACCTCAAAGTTCATGAAATGGTAATGGAGAAAGATTCGGAGATCATCAAAGGAAGAAAGGAGAAGATCAAATCCGTTGCTCTTAAAGCAAAGGCGGAATCAAGCGATGATAGTGAATCTTGTTCCGATAGTGAAGATGAGGAGTATGCCATGGCCGTTAGAGATTTCAAGAAGTTCTTTAGAAGAAGAGGAAAGTTTGTAAGACAACCTCGAGAAGAAAAGAAGCCATTTCGAAAAGATCGGGATGATAAGAAGATTAAAGGTGAAAGAAAGTGTTTTAGATGTGGTGATGCAAGTCATCTCATAGGAGAATGTCCCAAGCCACCTAAAAGCAAAACTCAACGAGCTTTTGTAAGTGGTGCTTTGAGTGATAGTGAAGACGATGAAGAATCAAGCAAGGAAGAGATCGCTCTAATGGCACATGAGTCAAATGAGGTACTTTCCGACTCTTCTTATTCCTCTATAGATGATGACAACTTGCAAAAACAATATAATCAATTGTGTGAGCTAAGTCTAAAAATCATAACTAAAAATAAATTTCTAAAAACTAAAAAGGAGGTTTTGGAAAATGAGGTATATGAGTTAAAAGAAAAAGCAAAACGACTTGAAAAAGGAAAAGCAAATGACGATGATTGTAAATCATGTCAAGAGCTTAATCTTGAAATAGAAAAACTAAAGCTCACACAAGAAGTTTTAATAGAAAATAATTCTAAGTTTAAAAGGTTTAACAAAACATCGCTCTTGCCGATGAAATAGTTAAAATCCATAAAACACGAGGAGACATGAATGGGCTAGGTTTTAATGAAGTATTAATTCCAAAGAGTCAAAACAAAACGGCCTAAAAGGACGAACATTCATCAAATTGGCTGTACATGCAGCCGCGGACGACGGAACCAAAATAAGGGTTCCGTCGTTGTGTAAAATGGTACCACGGGTACTTCAAGCAGAACAGAATGTTCGCAATACGGACCATATTGAATTTGTTAAAGTAACAAAGAAAACCAATGATAATGTTAAACTAAAACCAGACCATTATATCGAGTAGGACTTGTTAAAATGAATTTAGATCAAAAACTACTCAACAACGATATAAAACTTCTTTTGCCAAACGCCCCTTTCCTAAGAGCAACCACAACGTTCAACCTAACTACCAACACAACGGTTGGAATCAAAACTTTCCTAGACCATATCAAACTCCAGATTACATGCCATGGAACCCTTACCCATCATTTCCATACATGAATCAAATAAATGGTATGTTTAACCCAAACGGACCCATGAGATATTGGGGACCAAATGTTTGAGTTATTCGCTTCTTAGGTATGCTTGAAAGTTGGATTGGAACCTGATGAATGGATTAAAGATAGTGGATGGTCACGACACATGACGGAAACAAAATCTCTTCTCATCATACCAAGAGTATGACGGAGGTAATGTCACTTTCGGTAGCAATCTCAAAAGCAAAATCATTGGCAAAGGTACGATTGCTCATAACTCTCTAACTATTGAAAATGTTGCTCATGTGGATAGGTTAGGATTTAATCTACTTAGTATTAGCCAACTATGCGATAAAAAGTATAAAGTACTATTTGATGAAAATGGTAGTAAAATACTAAAAGATGGTATCACCATAGCTAAAGGAGTTAGGAAAAATAACATATACGTCATGAAAATAGATAAAACATATAATGACAAACTTTGCCTAACAACATTAGACGATAGCTCATCTCTTTGGCATAGACGCTTAGGTCACGCTAATATGAGACTTATACAAAACCTATCTTCAAAAGAGTTGGTTAGAAATTTACCAAAACTAAAATATGACCAACACTTTTGTGACGCTTGCAAAATTGGTAAACAAACACATAGTAGTCACAAATCTAAAAATATGGTGTCCACATCTAAATGTCTAGAATTATTACATATGGACTTATTTGGACCATCCGCTATAAGAAGCTATGGAGGCAACTGTAACACCCCCAAAATTTCACAGCGGAAGCGTTCGGGTCATGGGGTGCTACTAAATCAATATACACAATACAAGGTAATAAAGAATGGAAAATTTTATTCCATTATCGAAAGATAGATTAATTTAAGAAATAGTTTTACATCATTGTTTCAAAGTGCGGAAGTAAAGCCCATAAAAATATATGTTGTCCCATTAAAGTTGTATAAAATATGATTGTAAACACTTAGGATGCAGTCTTCAACGAATGCCTTTGCCATTGCCCATCTTGCCCAGCAATAAGTAAAACCCTGAGAAAAACATGCTAAAATGTCAACACAAAGGTTGGTGAGGTCATAGGTTTAAGTTTACGAAATCAAGTTTCCAAGTTGGACCGCAGTTGCACATATAGCATCTCCGTGAATGACACTATATGCAAAAAAGGCTATTACGCTAGTACCAAGTTCATGCGACCGGAACTACGACAGTGTGCATGCATCTAGAAGCATGATAAATAAAAAGCCCAGCAAGTGTATTTCCAGTACACTCAATCAATACGATATGATATATGCATCGGCGTTTGCCTATCCGGTCAAACTCGAACGGGGTTGTCATCCCCAATAGATCTATTCATAACAATCAGCGCCTCCCCGAAGGAACTAACGGTAGCATAGTTGGGATTCAAGGTTGTTTCCGCGTAATAGTGTTTTCGGGTTTGGTCCGAAAAGAGTTTTGCATGTTTCTCACCCCATAGTTTTATAAAGCAAGTAAATAAGAGTAAAAGTGGGGCTATAAACTCACCTTAGCTTGATTCGGTCTGAATAAGCACAAAGAGATCGAGTAACAAGTAGCTCCAACACGTAGCCTAAATATAATATGGCAAGTCTCAGTTTGCAGTTAAATGTACGCACAACTCGAAGTGTGTGAATAAATTTAAGTGTTTACAAGTGGTTGTGTTTAATGTTGCTTGTGTGGCAGAGTTTACGTTAAAATAATTTCAAAATGTTTTGTAAGTATTGGCTTTTGGACAAACGTAAAATTTTATATAAAAGTATATAAAAGTAGTCGTGACGGGTAAGTTTCTGGTTCAAGAGTAACCGGACAACTAAGTACGGAAAGTATTCACAAGTAAAGTGTTTGTGAAAATTATACGTTGTCGGTAAAATATTAATAAATACCTCAAGTTAAATGTTTATATAAATAACGTTGAGTGATATGATATGTATATATATTAATGAACGTGTTTTTATATAAAGTTAGTGAAAAATATTTATATTACTTTTGTTTTAAATATTCCCTTGTCTTTTAGTCGGGTTTTAGTATTAAAACTAAATAAATTAATTTGACGAAATTCTACGAACGAAAGTGTCAGAAATAATTGTTTTGACGTTTTTTATTATTAGTTATAAAACGCATATAAGTTTTGGGGTCCAAAGATAGTTGTTAGAATGTAAAAAAAATGTCAAGTATTAAACTTGAGGTGTTAGAATTGTAAAGGGTTATATAAGTTATAAACTTATATAAGTTTTAAGAAAAAGTTGATAAGTTTAAGAAACTAAAGGGGCTAAAAGCGTCAAAAGGGGAAAGTTGTAAAATTTGATGAAATTAAAAATATCCCCACCCAGATTCGAACCTGGGTGGTTTGTGTGAATGTAATGCCTCAACCAAAATGAGCCAAAGGCTTCTTGTGTCGACTTTCATAACTTAAATATATTTATGGTCAAATAGCCCTCTTTCTCTTTTGTGATATTAACTTTCGGTGAACACTTGCATGCATTGGTATGTTTCTATTTGTTTTCATCTCCAAGTTGTTTTGCCATTTAACGAGACCCATGAGTGAGTTTGCCATGCAAGTAAAAAAAATATTTAACCACTTAAGCATGCTTATTTGAACGCTAACATTGGTGTGTCTGTCGATGTGTAATGAAAATATGCACATGCTTATTTTTAAGGTAGTTACAAGTATTAAACGAGTTCGAGATTTGCCACACAAGTTGAAAACACAACATGGTCATCTTTCACATATTATGAATGTATGTATGAATATATATGTTGAAGTCAAGTGAGTAAACCAAGTAACCCATTTATAAAACTTTATGTATGCATGAATGTACAAGATTTAAAATGATAAAGAAGTAATCAAATGAGGAAGTTTGGAGGCTCACAGTGGGTCGAGACTTAGCGTGTCGAATGAGAGTGTGAGACCAAGAACGAGTGAGACGATAAACAACTTAGCTTCCAATGCTTGACTAGAAACTAACCCGAAGTGAACGCTTAGCTTATGAAAATGAAACCCGAAGTCTTGTTTCTCGTCCTTCTTCTTCTCGACAGTGAACAAAAAAAATAGAATGAGTTTGAGTTTTTACTTGGCGTGGTGAGAGTGAAAGCAAGAGATGGGTTTGTGAGTTCAATGTGTGAGTTGATGAGTTCAACAAAGGTCTTAGGAGTTTATATAGAAGGAGATGGGCATGGTCTTCACATGGCTTTCTGGTTGGTCTTCAGCCGTGACATAGAGACAAGGGATGGAGGGGACCTTTTGTTCTTGTCTATTTCTTCATGGGATAAGCCAAAGAGATATCTAATCTTGGTTTGATGTTACTTATGATGTTGGGAAGGAGTTTTTGGAGGTTTAGCTATTCTTGGAGGGGGAACAAGGCTGCGTGCGCAGGGAGATGAAGAGAGGCGATTAAGGAGGAGGTGAAACAGGTTTTTGTGGGGCGTGGTTTTCGAGGAAAAGACGAGAGAAAAAGAAAAGAGATGATAAGGGGTGGCGTGGGTTTGCACATGGGTAGGCCTTGACTAGTCCTTTTTTTCTCCTTTTTGGAATCACACACACGTACATATATTAAGACCAAAAGGTTTGATGTTGTTTTTGGGTGCTTTCGCTTGCTGGGGTTACAGAAAACAAGAAAACCATAATTTCAAATATTACTTGCCAAAAATATTAAAATGAGGATGGGGGCTTAGGTAGGCTTGTGTATATTGCTTTGTTTTTGGGTTTCATTGACCGCATAAAGGAAAGAAAAAAAATATAATACTTGTTTCCTATACACACACATGCATGTAAATGATGGAGGACCCAAGAAACTTTTGAGTTTAGTTGTGCTTTGTTTTGGGTTTGGCTTGTACTCACCTCGGTCTCACAGATACAAAGTAACATCACATCCAAATTCCACTTTGTGATTTAGATCATGCATGCAAGACCAAAAGTGGTTATGTTTGTTTTGTGTTTTGGCATGCTTCGAAGGGTCACAAAAGAAAAAAAAAAGTCATTGGTTTTTGTTTGGTCTTGTCACATGCTTCAAAATTATGACCAAGGGTGGTATATGTTTTGTTGGCCGCGTTGTGATCACGAAATCAAAGGAGCATATATCAACTTATTATTTGTAGAAAATGGAGTTAGCACATTTGAGATAAACCTTGAGTCGGGTTGGGCTCAGAGGTCCTGCGTCGAGATAAAAATGTAAAAGTTTATTATATATTATTTATATAGTTTATATAAAAAAAATTATCGAGGTCGCGGTAAGTTTGAAAAAAAAAATAATCCGTATCTTGTCGCGATGAGAGAAAGAAAAAAAATAGCCGCGAAAACCGGTAGGAAATTTACGACGGTTGTTATAGTACCTACCCTTAAAAAGAAAACCACGTCCTCGTGGTTTAAGATGCGAGAATCGTCGAGGTCGATACGGTGACGAGATGTGAGTATATATACTTAAAATGAGACGTGGGAAAAGAAGCTAGTCGTTCAAGAAAGATTCGGTGACGTGAGACGGTAAGTGAACAACGGATAAAGAATTCATCAAACGGAATACAACGCGGTTTCATAAAAAAGTACGATAGTTGAGTTCAAAACAGAAAGAACAGAGTCGTATGAAGTTACGAAGGATAGAACATATGAGCGAAATAAGAGATCATGACCAGTGACAGAGGTGGTTTAAATACGTGCACGAGAATCAAGTAGTTGTATGTTACATAAAGAACTAACATAGAAGCAGTGATGAGTTGAACGTTACACACAGAAATAACGTAGAGGTCGATACAGTGACGAGTTGTACGTTACATACAGAAATAACGTAGAAGTCGATACAGTGGCGAGTTGTAATGCGTTACCACGTAAATAACGTGAAGCATTGACAGTTGTATGTTACATAAGAAATAACATATAAGCAATTAGAGGCATAGCATAGTGCGATATGGTAATAGTGGGCATGTTAGGCAGTTTAACATAGAGATGTAACAAGTATAAGCATTCGTAGTCTACTCTACACTCTCTTTAAGTTAATTATTCCTTAATTTCATTCAGTTTGTTACATCAACATTATTCTCATTTAAACTTCGCGACCCAATCAAACAAGAACTGATTCCTTAAAGTTTAAATGTGAGTTAATTAAGAAACTTAATGATTTTGAGAAATAATTAATTTAAGTCAAATGAGAGTTTATACGAACCTAAAATATAGCAGTAACACATAGCACGACTACATCGTGTAACATGGAGTAAGGCAAGGCATGAGACATGGCAGCATCGCAGTTGTGGCGGCGTTGAAGTGTTTTTAAGGAAATTTGGTTATAGTTTAGGTTTTGAAAAATACCTAATTCTCTATAACCTGTCTCTGATACCAATCTGTAACACCCCCAAAATTTCACACGAAGCGTTGGTCATGGGGTGCTACTAAATCAATATACACAATACAAGGTAATAAAGAATGGAAAATTTTATTCCATTATCGAAAGATAGATTAATTTAAGAAATAGTTTTACATCATTGTTTCAAAGTCTTGAAGTAAAGCCCATAAAAATATATGTTGTCCCATTAAAAGTTGTATTAAATATGATTGTAAACACTCGGATGCCGTCTTCACGAATGCCTTTGCCATTGCCCACGCCAATAAGTAAACCTGAGAAAACATGCTAAAATGTCAACACAAAGGTTGGTGAGTTCATAGGTTTAAGTAATCAAGTTTCCAAGTTGGACCCAGATTGCACATATAGCATCTCCGTGAATGACACTATATACAAAAAAATCTATTACGTTAGTGCCAAGTTCATGCGACCGAAACTACGACAGTGTGCATGCATCTAGAAGCATGATAAATAAAAGCCCAGCAAGTGTATTTCAAGTACACTCAATCAATACGATATGATATACGCTCGACGTTTGCCTATCCGGTCAAACTCGAACGGGGGTGTCATCCCCAATAGATCTATTCATAACAATCGCGCCTCCCCGAAGGGAACTAACGGTAGCATAGTTGGGATTCAAGGTTGTTTCACGTAATAGTGTTTTCGCCGGTCCGAAAAGAGTTTTGCATGTTTCTCACCCCATAGTTTTATAAAGCAAGTAAATAAGAGTAAAAGTGGGGCTATAAACTCACCTTAGCAGTTCGGTGAATAAGCACAAAGAGATCGAGTAACAAGTAGCTCCAACACGTAGCCTAAATATAATATGGCAAGTCTCAGTTTGCAGTTTCGTGTACGCACAACTCGAAGTGTGTAAATAAAGTCAAGTGTTTACAAGTGGTTGTGTTTAATGTTGCTTGTGTGGCAGAGTTTACGTTAAAATAATTTCAAAATGTTTTGTAAGTATTGGCTTTTGGACAAACGTACAATTTTATTTAAAAGTATATAAAAGTAGTCGTGACGGGTAAGTTTCTGGTTCAAGAGTAACCGGACAACTAAGTACGGAAAGTATTCACAAGTAAAGTGTTTGTGAAAATTATATGTTGTCGGTAAAATATTAATGAATACCTCAAGTTAAATGTTTATATAAATAACGTTGAGTGATATGATATGTATATATATTAATGAACGTGTTTTTATATAAAGTTAGTGAAAAATATTTATATTACTTTTGTTTTAAATATTCCCTTGTCTTTTAGTCGGGTTTTAGTATTAAAACTAAATATATTAATTTGACGAAATTACGAACGAAAAGTGTCAGAAATAAATTGTTTTGACGTTTTTATTATTAGTTATAAAACGCATAAGTTTTGGGGTCCAAAGATAGTTGTTAGATGTAAAAAAATGTCAGGTATTAAACTTGAGGGGTTAGAATTGTAAAGAGTTATATAAGTTATAAACTTATATAAGTTTTAAGAAAAGTTGATAAGTTTTAAGAAACTAAAGAGGCTAAACTGCCAAAAGGGGAAAGTTGTAAAATTTGTTGAAATTAAAATATCCCCACCCAGATTCGAACTGGGTGGTTGGTGTGAATGTAATGCTCCCCAACCAAATGAGCCAAAGGCTTCTTGTGTCGACTTTCATAACTTAAATATATTTATGGTCAAATAGCCCTCTTTCTCTTTTGTGATATTAACTCAGTGAACACTTGCATGCATTGGTATGTTTCTATTTGTTTTCATCTCCAAGTTGTTTTGCCATTTAACGAGACCCATGAGTGAGTTTGCCATGCAAGTAAAAAAAATATTTAACCACTTAAGCATGCTTATTTGAACGCTAACATTGGTGTGTCAATCGATGTGTAATGAAAATATGCACATGCTTATTTTTAAGGTAGTTACAAGTATTAAACGAGTTCGAGATTTGCCACACAAGTTGAAAACACAACATGGTCATCTTTCACATATTATGAATGTATGTATGAATATATATGTTGAAGTCAAGTGAGTAAACCAAGTAACCCATTTATAAAACTTTATGTATGCATGAATGTACAAGATTTAAAATGATAAAGAAGTAATCAAATGAGGAAGTTTGGAGGCTCACAGTGGGTCGAGACTTAGCGTGTCGAATGAGAGTGTGAGACCAAGAACGAGTGAGACGATAAACAACTTAGCTTCCAATGCTTGACTAGAAACTAACCCGAAGTGAACGCTTAGCTTATGAAAATGAAACCCGAAGTCTTGTTTCTCGTCCTTCTTCTTCTCGACAGTGAACAAAAAAAAGTAGAATGAGTTTGAGTTTTTACTTGGCGTGGTGAGAGTGAAAGCAAGAGATGGGTTTGTGAGTTCAATGTGTGAGTTGATGAGTTCAACAAAGGTCTTAGGAGTTTATATAGAAGGAGATGGGCATGGTCTTCACATGGCTTTCGGTTGGTCTTCAAATAAGCCGTGACATAGAGACAAGGGATGGAGGGACCTTTGTTCTTGTCTATTTCTTCATGGGATAAGCCAAAGAGATATCTAATCTTGGTTTGATGTTACTTATGATGTTGGGAAGGAGTTTTTGGAGGTTTAGCTATTCTTGAGGGGGGAAACAAGGCAAAGCGTCGCAGGGAGATGAAGAGAGGCGATTAAGGAGGAGGTGAAACAGGTTTTTGTGGGGCGTGGGTTTTCTGAGGAAAGACAGAAAAAAGAAAAGAGATGATAAGGGGTGGCGTGGGTTTGCACATGGGTAGGCCTTGACTAGTCCTTTTCTCCCTTTTTGGAATCACACACACGTACATATATTAAGACCAAAAGGTTTGATGTTGTTTTTGGGTGCTCGTTGCTGGGGTTACAGAAAACAAGAAAACCATAATTTCAAATATTACTTGCCAACAATATTAAAAAGAGGATGGGGGCTTAGGTAGGCTTGTGTATATTGCTTTGTTTTTGGGTTTCATTGACTGCACAAGGAAAGAAAAAAAAATATAATACTTGTTTCCTATACACACACATGCATGTAAATGATGGAGGACCCAAGAAACTTTTGAGTTTAGTTGTGCTTTGTTTTGGGTTTGGCTTGTACTCACTGGTCTCACAGATACAAAGTAACATCACATCCAAATTCCACTTTGTGATTTAGATCATGCATGCAAGACCAAAGTGGTTATGTTTGTTTTGTGTTTTGGCATACGCCGAAGGGTCACAAAGAAAAAAAAAGTCATTGGTTTTTGTTTGGTCTTGTCACATGCTTCAAAATTATGACCAAGGGTGGTATATGTTTTGTTGGCGCGTTGGGTGATCACGGAAATCAAAGGAGCATATATCAACTTATTATTTGTAGAAAATGGAGTTAGCACATTTGAGATAAACCTTGAGTCGGGTTGGGCTCAGAGGTCCGGTAATACGAGAATAAAAAATGTAAAAGTTTATTATATATTATTTATATAGTTTATATAAAAAAAATTATCGGTGACGCTTGTAAAGTTTGAAAAAAAAATAATGTATCTTGTGCTGATGAGAAAGAAAAAAATAGCCGCATAAAACCTTAGGTATGGAAATTTAAAGTTGTTATAGGCAACTTATACACTTTGGTCATAGTAGATGATTACTCAAGGTTTACTTGGACGTTATTTTTGAAAACCAAAATGAAGCTTTTGATAAATTTGAAATACTTAGCAAGAAAATTCAAAATCTTCTAGGTGTCAAAATTGTGTCGATTCGAACGGATCATGGTCGTGAATTTGACAACGAAACTCAATTTGGAAACTTTTGTGATACAAATGGTATAACACATAACTTTTCCGCTCCACGAACACCTCAATCAAATGGAGTAGTAGAACGTAAAAATAGAACAATTCAAGAAATGAGTAGAACAATGCTTAATGAACAAAACATTCCTCAAAAGTTTTGGTGTAACGCCGTTGACACTTCTACATATATTTTAAATAGAGTCCTAATACGTCCTTTCCTAAACAAAACACCATATGAACTTTATAAAGGTAAAAAGCCAACATTAGGATATTTTAAAGTCTTTGGTTGTAAATGTTTTATTCTCAATACTAAGGATTATCTCACCAAGTTTGACCCAAAGTCTTATGAAGGTGTATTTCTTGGTTACTCTCAAACTAGTAAAGCTTACATTATCCTTAATAAAGAAACAATGATAGTCGAGGAATCGTTGAACATAACATTCGACGAAAGTCCACCTCCTCTAAGACATCACCTTTGGTAGATGATGACTTAGTTGAAAGTCAAATAATAGAAAGTCAAATTAATAATAACAAGGAAGATGAACCATCAAATAAAGGAATTGTCAACATCAAAGAGTCTAAAAGTCATCCATTAGAAAAGGTCATAGGACAACTTAATCAAAGAACCTTAAGGTCACAAGCTCAAAATCAAAGTAATCATTTTTGTTTTGTATCCACCATTGAACCCAAAACCATAAATGAAGCAATAAAAGATGAATCATGGGTAATTGCCATGCAAGAAGAATTAAATCAATTCGTTAGAAATGATGTTTGGAAACTAGTTCCAAAACCCAAAGATCAAACTATAATTGGAACAAAATGGGTCTTTCGAAACAAAATGGACGAAAATGGTGTAGTATCTAGAAACAAAGCTAGGCTTGTTGCACAAGGTTATAATCAACAAGAAGGAATTGACTATGATGAAACTTATGCACCGGTAGCTAGACTTGAATCTATTAGAATATTACTTGCTTATGCATGCGCTTATGACTTTAAATTATTTCAAATGGATGTTAAAAGTGCTTTCCTTAATGGGTTTATTAACGAAGAAGTGTATGTTGCTCAACCTCCCGGTTTACCGACTTTGAGAAACCACATCATGTCTTCAAACTCAAGAAAGCATTATATGGCCTTAAACAAGCACCTAAAGCTTGGTACGACCGTCTTAAGACTTTTCTTGTTGATAACAAATATACTATGGGATTAGTAGATAATACTATTTTTACTAAGAAAAGGAATCGTAAAAATTATTATTGTTCAAATATACGTTGATGACATTATATTCGGATCAACTTGTCAAGAACTATGTAATGATTTTTCTAAAATCATGCATGACGAGTTTGAAATGAGTATGATGGGTGAGTTAAACTTCTTTCTAGGACTTCAAATTAAACAACTAGAAGATGGTATTTTCTTTAACCAATCTAAATATATAAAAGACATGCTTAAGAAATTTGGTCTTGAAGATTCCAAACCAACTAAAACACCCATGTCCTCGGACACTAAACTCACCAAGGTCGAAGAAGGTGAATCCGTAGATAACACTAAATATAGAGGAATGATTGGTAGCCTACTCTATCTTACGGCTAGTAGACCCGACATTATGTTTAGTGTTTGTCTATGTGCTCGCTTTCAAGAAAACCCAAAGGCATCACACTTAGAAGCATTAAAAAGGATTTTTAGATATATTAATGGAACAACATGTTTAGGATTATGGTATCCCAAAGGAACGGGTATTGAAACCATAGTGTATGCCGACTGATCATGCCGTGATTATCGATAGAAAAAGTACAAGTGGTATTTGCACTTTTGTTGGACATTGTCTCACCTCATGGTTTGCAAAGAAGCAAACGGTTTTAGCCATCTCTACTCATCTGGAGCCGTTTAATACGCTCTCAGCCGGAAAAGCATGTCAACAAGCTCTTTGGATGAAGCAAGCTCTCGGAGACTACGGAATTCATCTCAACGACATTGTGATACTTTGCGACAACAAAGGAGCCATCGATCTCAGCAAGAATCCCGTTCAACATGCTCGTACAAAGCACATTGAAATCCGCCATCACTTTCTTCGCGACAATGTTCAAAAAGGAAACATTTCAATCGAGAAAGTATCCTCCGAAGACAACATTGCCGACATCTTAACTAAACCTCTTAAACGAGAACCTTTTAATCTTCTTAGACTTGGTTTAGGGTTAATGGAACCAAACATGTAGGATAAACATAGCCTAAAACATTAGAATAGTCAAACCAAAACATTTTGCCTTGTATCTATCAGTAGCCACGGCACCAAACGACAACACGGACGGAACCAATTATTTGGTGCCGTCCGTCAACCCGTTGTCTACAAAGCAAAACCGCTATATACATAACATCTTCTTCCTCACAACCCACTTTACCAAAACGTGTAAAACTTAAACCAAGCTCATTATTGTCATATTCCCACTTACTAATCATGAAGATAACATCATTGTAAGTATCCTAACTACATTTCATCTCTTAATTCTGAGTCTAGGATTCTTATTTATGCACAAAACTATCACAAATCATTACATGGGGTTTTATGTATGCTTTTATACCAAATATGAATTCAATTGGCAAATTGCATAACTAGTCATTCAAATTAGGTACTACATTATCATATTGCATAAACAAATCATGTTTCCCACTAATTGATAGATAATAAATATAAGGCCTTATTCAAACAACCAAACACCCCATGTCAAAAGTTTTGAAAAGCTTCTCACTTGTAGGAAAACATTTTTCATTGCTAATACAAATAGAAACGTTAGAATTTTCATCACTTGCATGCTCTTGAATACTAAAGGTATTGCATAACTAATATGCACTCCCTGGTATATTCAAATGTAGCCACATTGAATTAGGAGCATTTGGGTTATCTCATGGTATTTGCCAAACACCCCACTAAAACCATTTTGTGCATAAAATGAGTCGAGATAACCGCAACTCCAAATTGTTTTCATATAGGCACACACTAGAATCAAAAACGTTAAAATTTATTTTCATTTTTTTAACATATTAATTCTTGTCCTTAGGAATAACCATGGTAGCCGCAAGATTCTATGATCACAAAGACACTCTTAACTACATTCCCAAACACCACAAAACCAAAGGACTCACCAAGGAACAAGTAGAAATATTTAGGGGTCTAGAATCAAGGTATTTCCACGAGGGTAGAACCATTCACCCATCCTTCCTTGAGCATACCAATCTTCGTGAAGAACTAGCCGCCATTCAATTCGATTGTCTTCTTGACATTGATGAACCAATTTGTCCTAGGTTCGTGTTAGAATTCTATGCTAGTGTGACCGGGTTTAGTGATGAAGATGATGATGAATTTTGTCTTAGCTTTAGAATCAACCAAAATGACTACACCATCACCTTAAGTGAATTTGCTAGAGTACTAGGAATTCCCAACCGAGGAACTTGTGTCTACACCGATAAGTGGTCACTCACCGCCCTTGATGCAATCAATGACCGCACTTCTCCCTATCTAACCCGTTTGGCCGATAAGGATGTCATCCGTGAACACCTTTTTAACCCAAAAACGGATACAACCCGAGTAACCCGAAAGGGAAAAGAGGTAGACCGAGATCCATATGGAATGGAGCTAAATGAACTTAAGCACGAATTTAAGAAATGGGAGGAGTTACTTAGAGCAAACGTCATTAGCACCATAGGGAATAAGGATCACATAAACGCTTGTCTTTGCCACATGCTCTACAACTTGTCCACCCGACAACCATTCAACTTAGCCTACTACATAGCTAGGAGAATGATTGATATTCCAACTCAAGGATCCGTTGCTCTACCATACGGGATGCTTCTCACCCGTCTCTATAGAAACTTCGCTCCAATTCCACCAACCCCAAAAAGGATGCACCTTCACTATGATCTCATCCCTCACATCTTTGTACCTTTGAGTGATGCTCGAGTTGCTAAGACTAAAGGCAAGAGAGCTAAACCTCCAACTCCTTCATCATCATCATCAAATAGCTCCGAGGATGGTCTTCCAAGCTCATCTTCCACCTCATGAGTATTACGCATCTCTTCCCGAGATTGAGAATGAATCATCAGAATTCAAGCAAACTAAGGGAATGTTCAAGTGCCTTGGTAGGATGATGAACAAGATTTACAAGAAATTAAACAAATAAGGGTACTTTAAGGAGTGTTTGGAACAATGCATTATCGTTAATGTTTGATACTATTTAGTTGCTTTTATTATGTAGGATGATAATATAACTTGAAACAATGGTGTATGCTAACAATCTCATGCAGGGGATAGCACAAGTATGCTATCAAATTTTACCCATTTTCACTATATTGTGAAAATCAATAAGCCTTGCTCAAAATCTATGCTCCACTATGTTTACATATGTGTTATTTACTTTTCCTAACTAGAAATGTTTAGTATAATAGTTTTTGAGAAAAATTTCGTGTTTCGGAAATTTGCCCGACACCTAAAAAACTAACTCTGATTCCATATTTTCGAGACTCACGGATCCGACGGCACCATAATTTTGGTACCGTCCTTTATATAGTTTGGTACACCGCCATACCGTAGACAGTGACCGGACGCACCCTTTTAGGTACCGTCCGTGTATGTTTTTGGTGCCGTGGATCCTCCAGGTAATTTTCTAAATTTCGACTCTTTCGTGATTCCAAATTATCTTCCATCACTTATAAATCAATCTTAACTAGTTTATACTGGTATTAGAACTAGTATTATGTACTAAGGTGTATAAGAAATCCATTTCCCACCAAAATTCAAAAATTTGAAAAATCCACCCAAGGAGCCCTTTTGCATAAAGGAATGAACCAAATTTTTGGTACCTTCAAATCCGTGGGTAATCTGAATATTAGGAAATTCCACTCACTAGAACACATTTATTGCATATCTTTTCTTCTTCACTCCATCTTCTTTGAATGGATTGACTTGGGTGATATGACTAGCATTCAACCCACTTCCAAATCATTAGGAACCTCATCCCTTCAATGGTTCAACATCAAATCAAACCATTTCTCAACAATTTCTTACCTCTATAAATTGAAAGGCTTTACCATGATCATCCTCACACCTTCTTCATTCTCACTACTATCTAGCAAATCAAAACCCAAGTTAAAATGACTAAATCATCACCAAAACCTTGCAAGAAAACCGCTAGAATTAGCGTAAGGCCTTGTTGCTTTGTTCATCTTAGCTCATCATCCGAATCTTCACCACTGACAATCTCATCTCCCATTAGAGATGATACAAATCTTACCCTAGCTACACCAACTTCATCACACATTGTGATCACCATTCCACCACCAACAAAACACCTACTTCACCTCCACCAGCACCCATCCAAACATCCAAAACACCCTCACCACCTTCACCAAGGTCTCCCACTCTCACCCCCATGGAGTTATTTTCAACTCCACCAACATCACCAAATCCTTTCCTAGAGGACTTGGAGGACTTGCCCCTAGGCCAAGTCATCCACCACCATTGCCATCTTTTGGCACAATTGAGCGAATCACTCATGAGTCACCCCGGCATCCATTGACCCAAACGCCCATTAGGGCCAAAACTCTCCTTTTTCACCCCATTCACAAGGACATTCATGGTCCTTATACGGGATCATCCACTTCCATCATCAATGTTCCCTCATATTGAGGACATTCCGGAGTGCATGTGGGATGACAATCCCACTCGAGAGGAGATTCAAGCCGAACTCCACAACCTCCACCAATTCAAAGGCATGGTGGATTCTCACTTAAGTGAGACAATGCAAATGCAAAATGCTTTGCTTGCATCCATCATGACCACTCCAAACATTCCCCAACACCACCAACACATCCACCATTCCACCACCACAACCTCCCCAAACTTTCTTCCCTCCAAGGCATGGTTGCTCAACTTGTGAGCAAACGGGTCAAACCGTGGAATGGACTCGGGTTATGGTCCATGACTTCCACGAAGAAATGAGGTTCATCCTCAACCACATTCTTGAGCGGCTCAACGCTCTTTCCCATCCACCATCACTTTAGGATGGTTTTAGAATAGTCTTTCTTTTATTTGCTTTCTTAGGATTATTTTTATTTCTTGTACTCAAAACACATCATTGTGTGCTCTTTTCATGATCTTGATTCATGAAAAATTTTAACTAATGAATGTTGTTTATCATATTGTTGGTGTCATCACATAGTGCTTGGAAATGCTTGTGAATAATCATTATTACTAACATTTTTTTTGTAGCTTTATTTTCACAATCCATGTATCTTCCCATTAAAGCACCAAATTTAGGGGGAGCTTTGACAAGGGGAGAGAATAGCTCGGGCTCATTACATTCCGCATAGCATCTTCTTTTTGTTGAGACAAAAAAGGGGAGAAATTAGAACTTGAATTATTTATATTTGACTTTTCTGAAAAAGTCAAACTGCATACATTTGATTTCCTAAAAGTCAAACGGAACCTCATTGATAATACTTGACTTTTCTTAAAAAGTCAAACTGCATACTTTGACTTTCTTAAAAAGTCAACATCATGCATCAACTAGTGAATTCTTTGACTTTCATAAAAAAGTCAAATTTCATACACTTGCATTATCATTTCCTTTTCAAGTTCTAAAACTAATATTTTTATAACTCTTGTACAAACTTTGTTTCTTTTATAAAAATAAAATTTATATTTTGTCCTCAACAAAAGGGGAGATTGTTAATACAAATATCGTCATTAAACGTTATTTATATTTTTGATCTTTGCCTAAGTTTTGTTAACGACAAAAGTAAATTTAATTTATAAAAGCTTAAAGCTTGTCAAGTTTAATAGATATTAAAACAAGCTCTTTCAAACAATATATTCATCATTCAAGCATTTACATTTATGATTAGTAACATCTTGATATGACTCTAATCATTATGTATGATAGTAGTTTGTAGAATGTGTTAGGTTCTTAAAACCAAACACTACTTAAGCATTTGCATATTTCTATAAATAGTAATACAACATTTGACATCATGTATTACATCATGGAAATCATTGGAAGATTCCATTAGATATTTTGTGAAGATTTGTACTCTTCATATCTTGCACAATCTCACTTAGATAGAGTTGACTTTAGGCAAGATTTGATATCTTGACTGGCGGTACCAAATTGGTACACGGGCGGAACCCTTTTAAGAGGTCCGCCGTCCGTGGACGCTCCTGTCCAATTTGGCTATAAATAGCAATGCTAAGCCAAGTAGTTTCTCATCCCTTTCTAACATACTCTCATACATATCTTCTCTAACCTTTCTAACTCAGTTTCATATCATATTAGTGATCTCTTTTGTAGCAAAGAAGATCAAGTCACATTCAAGCTTCAAACACGAAGTTGGAAGTCTTGTTTGTTTAGTGTTGTATGATCTAGTGTTGATTCATACTTCATTGTTGTATCAAACCATCATAATCTTGTGAGTGTGAGTGGTTAGTATTTTAGTCCTCAAAATACATTGTGTGTGGGAGTAGTTGTACCCTTGGAAAGAACTCGACATCTAGCTTAGTGTCGGAAATAGTGTAAGCGGAGTGTAAAGGTTTTCCTCCCGGTGAAAGGAGCTTGTTGACTAGTGAAGTTAAACTCTCGAGTGTGAGACTCGAGGAGTAGGGCAAGAAAAAGAGTCCTTGTAGGCCGAACCACTATAAACAACTTGTTGTGGTTTGATCATTTCTTTCCTTATTTACTTATTACATATTGCTTGCATATTTCATTAACATACTTAAGATCAATATCAATTGATCTTTCAATAAGTTTCAAAACAAAGATTTTAATCGGTAAACTATTCAACCCCCCTTCTAGTTTTCTACAGCTTTTTTAACCCTCTCAATTTCATCACAACTTTGAAAATTTCACAACCTTGAATATCAAAGATTCCATTTATCCAAAACCAAAGGCATAAATTCCTCTTTATCAGCAACAAAATTAGAGAACTTAAAAGTCTTCCTTTTGACCTGAATAGCTTGAGGAATAACAAGGATGTTAGGACAATGATCACATATAAGGTAAGGTAAGAAAACAGCATGAGCATGATTGAACACATCAATAAATCTTTCACTTCCTATAATTCTATCAAGCTTCTTCAATGTGCCACTCTTATTCCCCAGTTTCACTTTGTGCAGATTCTTAGTCCATGTGAAAAATAGCTCAGAACTAGCAATATCTTCCAACTCAATTTTGTTGATGTAGTCCTTAAATTCATTCATATCATTAGTCATGGGAGAGCAAACTATGAGAGTGTTAATTAGGATTTAAAGTAACATTCAAATCTCCCATCAGAGCCCATGCATCATTCCCCACTATCCTTCTATAAATCTCTAAATCTTTCCATAGGTCCTTCCTTTCATTTCCCCCATTTGTAGCATAAACAAAAGTGCAGAACAATTTGGTAATGCCATCTATTGTTTCCATACTGCATAACACAGATTGCTTACCACACTGCACCATACTCAACTTAATATTCATACTATTCCAACCCAAGACAATTCTACACCCTTTATCACAAAGATTGCATGTTTAAAATCCATTCCCATTAACAAACACCTTATCAACAATTTTATGCAAATTTAGGTTTCAAATGAGTTTCTAAGATCAGCATTGCATATACTAAACCTTCCCTTTATAAAAATTTCTAACCTCCCTTTGTTTATCGTATATTCAAACCTCTCATATTCCAACACCCAATCTTTAGATCTTTCTTATCCATAATACTTATTGTTTTCCCAGAATTCCCCCATTGATCCGCCTCCAAACGGTCAAGTTTAATCACACAAGCTAGCCACTTGTGAATGGCCAACCGTAACAAACTTAAAATTTTCGTAAGGCAAATGCAATTTAGATCAGAGGAATATAGTGGATTCCCGGGTCGTTAAGTCCCACAGAGGATGAATGGTGTTTTTAACACGCATTGTGATGTCGAATAATCACTAAGGATAGTGATCAATAAGGATTTTGATGGATAATTATACTAAAGAAGAAGTTTATAAATTACGTGGGCTTAAATGCAAATTAAAGAAAAATTAAAAGTTAAATATATTAAATAAACGCTATCACTATTTTTACAATGATGTTTTTGTGATTTTATAAAACAAAATAACTTAAATAAACTATTTTAACTAAAATGTAAACTTAAATTATCTAAAAACTTGATTTAAAATGAAAACGAGCGTTATTTATAAAAATTACGTACGAAAAGCAAGCAAAAACGTAAAATTTGTGAAATAAAAGTTCTACGAATGTAAAAACACTTTTCTTACGTACTATATGACAAAAGAAAATTTTAGAAAAAAGATTTATATTTTTTAGACTTTTATATTTTTTATTATGAATTAAATAAGATTTTACACTAATTAAATGTTTAAAAATACTAAAACTATTGAGAAAAATCAGAAACTTTTTTATAAAATACTTTATACTAGTACAAAGTTAAGAAAAATACAAAACATGAAAAGCTAGATTAAATAAGCTAGAAAATAAGCTAATAATAAGCTCGATAAGCTTATTGGAAACAAAAGGGTATATATTAAATATTGCAAAAGAAAAATCAAAAAGACCCGGGCGAAAGTGGTAGTGTGTGTGTGTAGAGCTGTGGCTGTGTGGTTCTAATCCCAGCACGCTTTTGCAAACTTATTAAACACAAGAAAAATAAGCACTTTTATAACTATGACTTTTCCCCAAAACAACCGATAAGCTCTCACTTGAGCTTAATTTTACCAACAAGGGACAATAATATTATGAAATAAGCTCAAGTTTTAAGCTAAATTGATAGTAAGCTAATGAATGAGCACAAGATAAACTGGAAATAAGCTAATAATATGTTAACAAGCTGAATTACAACCTAAAAAGCAAATTAACTAGAAATAAGCACTATTGTTACACAAATAAGCACACAAGCTGGTACACAAGATACTATATGGTTTACTAGGCACTTTCTATCTTATTTAAGCACCAAATAAGCTACAAAATGAAAATAAACACTGAACTAACAAGTAGACCAACCGAGTTTCTATAAAACTAAAGCTCTCACTTTGATTACAATAATGAGCTTGTGAGGAGCTTTTTAAAAAATTGGAAAACACTGACTAACGGTACTCTTAAACAAAAATGGACGAATTAGAAGTAACTAGCAGCCTAACTAAATAAGTTGCAAATGCAAAATAAGCACTGACCTTAAGACAAAGCTAGGTGAGCTTCTCAAAAGCTAAGTTGCATGCTTGTGGTTAATTAATAAGCTTTCTAAGAGCGATCCGATATCAAATCAGTAATGGCACTTTTCAGACAAGGTATCTAAAACAAGCTAACAAATAAGCACTTTATAAGCTGATTAAAAGTAAAATAATATTTTTCTAATTTAGTTAAGCAGCTATATTTTAATATCCTAGAAGCTTATAAACTAAATCTTAATATTAAACACTCTGAAATTCTAAGTTTTATTCAAAAACGAGTATTAAGAAATTTTGACTTTTTAATTACACTAAAACTTTGACTTTGATGAACTTATAATCTATTCTACTTATTAAACATGTTTTATTAAGCTAAATTAAAACTCGTTTGATCAATTTTATCAACTTGTACACATGAAAACAAGATCATGGATCATTAAATCCCAACAGTTAGCTAACAACTTATGATCAGAGAGAATTTTGACTTTCTTATAAAATAAGAACAGGTTTTTATGCTTGACTGAGCTAATAGGTACTAGTATGACTTAGAACAACAATACACAACAACAAAAGCTGACTCTAGCTAATAATTTTAACAACAACCAAACAAATTTTAAGAGATGCTTTTAAAGTTTATCAAAGAATTCCAAAGATTAAGATCATGTAACTACTTAAAAACCTTATACTAACTATATTTAGATATGATTAAGCTAAAATTAACAGAATTTAAGCACTTATACTATAAAATGCAAATCTTAAAGAAAAAGCTTACAATTTGGAATTTAAGTGAGACTGAGAACCAAAGTCTGAGATCACTACCTATAGCTTCCCAAGAAGCTCTAAACCAAGGCCATCCACAATCAACCCTGCTTCATCTTCTTGACAACCTTCACCATGGATTTTTTGAATTTTCAACTATTTATTTGGTATTTTTGGTATTTTTGCTTTTTGCTTCTAAACTGGATTTAAAGGTATCTAATAGCTTTTATAAGCTATATAGGAGCTTATGTGGCTTATTCAGTCCATAAGAACATCTACAAACAATATTTAATCATTCATGAGATTTTCAAAATAAAGAAAATTTGCATAAACTCAAAATATAACTTGATATCGAATTGATGTTTCACAAAAGCTTAATTATGTAATAAAAACTTGAAATACGTACTTTGAAAGATTAAAGATACACTAGAATTTGAAATTAGACTAAAACGTTATGCATAAATAAAATGTATCACTAGATATCTCTTTTTCCTCTCAAGATTCTCCTTCTCTTTTATAGCATCAAATGTCTTCTTCTCACCTCTTCCTGAAAGCAAAATCCCACTGGCCTTTTTAGCCATTGGATGAGTTGAGGCACTTTGGCCGTTTGATCAAATTTGGCGAAAGTGGTTTTGACCTGTGGGCTTCTCAATTTGCAACTAGGGGGTGGCATTAATTGTGTGTAAAGTGTGGTAGAGGTGGGGATGATGAGGGGAAGTGGATAGCGTGGTGTGGATTTGGAGAGTGTCGCAGCAACCGAAGGAGATAAGGAGGAGGGTAAAGGAGTGCTGGACTGCTGGTTTGACCAGTGGGTCCAAAATGATTTGGTGGGGTCAAAAGACACATGGCGGGTCAATATAGACCAAAGGGCCGGCTAGGTTATTAATGATAAGGACTTGTTTTGCAATTTCTGAAATTTGGGCGACCCTGCTAATATTCCAAAGTTGTCACAAGGACCAAAACTGCCAAACTTCAATAGTACAAGGACTAAAATAGAAATTTTCAAACTTCCAAGGACTATTTTTGACATTTTCAAAACTTGAGGGACTAAAGTTGTAATTTTTCAATTTTTGATTTTAAGGACCAATTTTGACAACTCATGAATCTCAGGACTTGAAATGATATTTTTCTTTATTTAGATTATCAGGGACTGTTTTTGACAACTTTTTAAACTTGGGGGACTAAAACTGCCAATTATGCAAACTTGATACTTTTTCATTGATTTTGATATTTTTGCATTTAAAACACATAAAACACTTATTTGTGATATTTTCATCATTTTGATGCATTTCTGAGTGTTTTCAGATGTTTTTGCAGTTTAAATGGTACAAAATGATGAGTATTTAGACACTCATCAATCCCCCACACTAAGATATTGCTAGTCCCTAGCAATCTTTATGAAAAGTTAATGGATTTTATCTCTTTACCAAAAGCCATTACTTCTCGAGTAGCCAATTGTTTTAGTTCAAGTAAGAACCTTGGTACAATGATAACCAAATGATTTTGAGCAAATCACCAACTGTAAACGGATTTGATTTATCTTTACCGAAGCCGTTTTTCGACTAGCCAACTCTTAGATAAATTATCAATATTATCTTTGGTGAGCCGATTACCAATTATGGTTTTCCAACTGCCTTACCACAAGCCATAAACTTGCGGGCTAGCCAACTCTTCACTAATTAAAGATATGGTGAGTGAACAACCATACAATTTTGGGCAAATTGCAAGCTATAAATGGATTTGAGAAATCTTTACCAAGAGCCGTTGCTCCCTGGATTAGCCAATCCATGTGGGTTAGACATGGTGGACTGATTACCATTTGTTGTGTTTAGTACATAGTACTTCCACTAAAAAAATTTTTAAAATTTGGCCATTTTGGGGGGAAAAGGGACTAAAAGGGTACATTTTATGATCAAATTCAGAATTTCCCCAATTTAGAAATGAATATTGTCCTCAATATTCAAAGTACCGTCATATGCCAAAATCCTAGAACGAAAAAGATAACATTATTAGCTATGTAGAAACACAACAATTATTCTCTTTTTTAATATTTACAATTTTCATTCATTTTTTAGATCTATAAAAAACATGTGGGGCATCTCCATTGTGGTACACACACGGTGAAAACCCATGTTTAACTATTGTTTTTGATAATGAAGTCGCTAGCTTGACTCAAACCCAATTAATTTGTTCATGGGGAAGTAAGTGGAAGAGACAATCTCCATCGGACTTTCATTCAAGATGTTTGTATAAACATTGAAATACGTGAAAGTTCCACACCGATAAGATATACATAGAACCGCTCCAAATGATAAATAAAAATGTTGGAAAATAATGTCTTCATTCCCGAAGGAGTGAAGAACAGGAGAAGTCACAGGATATATGAAGAAAAGAAAGAAAATCATGATAAAAATCATGACTAACTCTTCATCCTCAATAGGAGAATTCATAGTTTCATGAATCTCCTCTGTTAAGTTCACTTGATCAAGACATATTATGGGTGTGTCTAGATCAAAGTAGAAATTATCATACCCGCTGAGATATGATATGAGTGAGTTCACAGGAGAACTCCTCAAAGGTAAATGAATCATATTCAGAATTGTACGTGGGTTCACTGGTGAACTCTAATGTAAATGATTCATGCGGGGAGAATTATGAGAATGAAAAGTGGTACTGCCACTAATCTTCTCTCCCATATTATCAAAACCGAAGGCTTCCATTTCCAGAATAGAATCATCGGAAAAAATGTCACTATCCTTTATGGGATAGGAGATGAAATGGGTTTTTCTTTGAAAGCCTCGATTTTAGAAATGAGAAGACTGACATTCAAGAATGTTGCACTAAGTGCTTCATCTTTGATTTCAGTGTCCTAACTTCATCATTCTCTTCTTCTAAGCTAACAAGTTCGAAGGTAATTTTCCATATAACTGATGTCTCCACAAGATAACGAATCGTCATCAATAGAATCGAAGCACATCTCAACATGATTACTTTGGAAGACAAGAGAGGAGGATATCACACACATGATCGATAATTCCCTGTGACTCTCTAAGGATTGGGACAAGGTTCTCAACATTAGACTTTATGAATTCGTCCATTCCTTTTCGGAACAGTTAAGTCAAAAGCTCATCCCCATGTTCAGAGAGTGAGTGGGAGCCGTGTGATAGCATTTTGTTTGAGAATGAATCTCAATCACTGGGATATCAACCGATGAATTTGATGAATCTTCAAGTGTATCCTCATCATCACTGTCATCAGGAATAAAACGAAATTGAGAGCTAGATCTGGCCGCTTTTTTGCAATTGATTCCTTAATAGCTTTTTCAAAGGCAATTTGGGAATTTATTTTAGAGCCCTGCTTTTCAAATTTAGCAATTCTTCCATGGATTTCTCGTGAATTTTAATGACGGACATTGTGGGAGGAGATTTGTCAAAACCGGAAGGTTGACATTGATAATCATCATGAGGACCCCCACAATGAACACAAGAAAAACTGGGAACATTATGAATGCTGTTTTACTCAACTCCCTCTTTCACTGACTTAAGCTCTAGATAAGTGTCTTGTTGGGTTTGCTGAGGAGTTTGAGTCATTTGGCTCTGTGGAGGTTGGTCGTGCGTGATATGATAGTCGTAATTGTTACAAGGAAATGGATTCCTGCTGTTGACAATCGAGCTGAAATGGGGACCTCCACAGCCACAACAAGAAAACTTAAGTTGAGCCCGGATTGGTGAATCATATATGGATATTGGTCATAACCAAAGTTCCTGAGATTACCTAAAACTGTTCATGACAAACGCGTGTTTCGGATTGACACTCAAATCCTTGGTGAGGACCTCCACAAATTCACAAAGCAGTTGATGTTGATTATATGAAGATAAGTCGGGCTGTGGTGGGTAATTGGAAAAGTTTGAGGGGTCGTTAAATGAGTTCGGATTAGATCATAATCAAAATGAATTCTAACCACAAAACAAACAACTCCCGTACGAATATCATTACCACACTGTACACATGCATACCCAACGCATAAGGTGAACCAAAAAGAGGCTCACCACAACCGACACAAGGAATAAACGATCCCATTTGAGAGTTATGAGAAGGAATCGGTTCATTCAAAGAATCAACAAACCAACATGGTGATCCGAATGACTATTAAGACTGAAGAACATTTTGAAAAATCCGAGGTGGACAAGTAGTGTGCTCCGAGAGCTAGTATTTCCACCACTCCGTTATGCTCCGTTCTGTTCTTGAGAAACGGAAGATTAGGCAAGTCATTCTTGCTAGTCACCGTCTAAATTATGCATGCTTGCTTTAACCATAAATCGTGAAAGTTTAGGATCAATTTGACGGCTTAGGAGCAATGGTGGGTTAGATCTTTGATAACCGTAGGTTGGACGATTTAGCACCTCCTCCACATCGTGAGGGAAGTACTCTGTCCTTGTCACCCCTGGGCTGTTCCATTTCCCTACGCTAATTAATGGATCATTACGAACAACACGAATTCTGACATTTGTGAAAAGTATGAAGTTTTTCAACTGTTCCAATTCGTCGAAGTCGAGATTCCATGAGAATAGAAGAAGTTAGAATCAAATGGATAGAGGGTAAAAGGATAAAGAATCAAAAGGGTAAGAGGGTAAAGAGGAATATTTTTGGCATTTGAAAACATTTTATAAAACAAAGAATGGAAATTTGGTTTTGATTTTCAAAGATGTTTTTGGATTTTTTGATTTTTATAAGAAAATATAAAACATACATAGATGGTATGAACAATGAGTGAATATTCAAAATCACTAATCCGCTAAACGTGAAGATAATTTAGCACAGCTCTCCCCGGCACGGCGCCAAAATTTGATCCGGGCCCAAACGTCAAGTTTAATCACAAGCTACCACCTGAATGGCCAACCGTAACAAACTTAAAACAACTGTAAGGCAAAATGCAATTTAGATCGAGGAATATAGTGGATTCCTGGGTCGCGTCCCACGGAGGATGAATGGTGTTTAACACGCATAGATGTCGAATAATCACTAAGGATAGTGATCAGTAAGGATTTTGATGGATAATTATACTAAAGAAAAAGTTTATAAATTACAGGGCTTAAATGCAAATTAAAGAAAATTAAAAGTTAAAATATATTAAATAAACGCTATCACTATTTTTACAATGATGTTTTGTGATTTTATAAAACAAAATAACTTAAATAAACTATTTTAACTAAACCGTAAACTTAAATTATCTAAAAACCTGATTTAAATGAAAACGTACGTTATTTATAAAATTTACGCTGAGTGCAAGCAAAAAACGAAATTTTGAAATAAAAGTCCTACGAATGTAAAACAATTTTCTTACGTATTATATGACAGAAAATTTTAGAAAAAGATTTATATTTTTTTTGACTTTTATATTTTTTATTATGAATTAAATAAGATTTTACACTAATTAAATGTTTAAAATTACTAAAACTATTGAGAAAATCAAACTTTTATATACTTTATACTAATACAAAGTTAAGAAAAATACAAAACATGAAAAAGCTAGATTAAATAAGCTGAAAATAAGCTAATAAGCTCGAGATAAGCTTATTGGAAACAAAAGGGTATATTAAATACAAAAGAAAAACCAAAAAGACCCAAGGGCGAAGTGGTAGTGTGTGTGTGTGTGGGTGGGGTGAAGCTGGGTGGCTTGGTTCAATCCCAAAGATTTTTTTTTTGCAAACTTATTAAACACAAGAAAATAAGCACTTTTTATAACTATGACTTTTTCCAAAAAACAACTGATAAGCTCAGTTTGAGCTTAATTTTACCAACAGTGGACAATATTATGAAATAAGCTCAAGTTTTAAGCTAAATTGATAGTAAGTTAATGAATGAGCACAAGATAAACCGAAATAAGCTAATAATCTGTTAACAAGCTGAAATTACAACTGAAAAAGTAAATTAACTAGAAATAAGCACTATTGTTTACAAATAAGCACGCCGGCACACGATACTATATGGTTTACTAGGCACTTTCTATCTTATTTTTAAGCACTAAATACTAGCAAAATGAAAATAAACACCAAGAATCTAACAAGTAGACCAACTGAGCTTTCTAAAAACTAAAGCTCTCACTTTGGATTACAATAATGAGCTTGTGAGGAGCTTTTAAAAAACTGGAAAACACTGACTAACGGGTACTCTTAAACAAAAATGGACAATTAGAAGTAACTAGCGCTTAATCAAATAAGCTGCAAAATGCAAAAAATAAGACGGACCTTAAGACAGCTAGGTGAGCTAAAAGCTAAGTTGCATAAGCTATGGTTAATAATAAGCTTTCTAAGAGCTTGTGATTGACTACCAAATCAGCAATGTGGCACTTTTCTATTAAGAAGTATCTAAAACAAGCTAACAAATAAGCACTTTATAAGCTGATTAAAAGTAAAATAATATTTTTCTAATTTAGTTAAGCAGCTATATTTTAATATCCTAGAAGCTTATAAACTAAATCTTAATATTAAACACTCAGTAAAATTCTAAGTTTTATTCAAAAACGAGTATTAAGAAATTTTGACTTTTTAATTACACTAAAACTTTGACTTTGATGAACTTATAATCTATTCTACTTATTAAACATGTTTTATTAAGCTAAATTAAAACTCGCTGATCAATTTTATCAACTTGTACACATGAAAACAAGATTCATGGATCATTAAATCCCAACAGCTAGCTAACAACTTATGATCAAGAGAATTTTGACTTTTATAAAATAAGAATGGTGTTTTTTATGCTTGACTGAGCTAATAGGTACTAGTATGACTTAGAACAACAATACACAACAACAAAGCTGGACTCTAGCACAATTTTAACAACAAATCCAAACAGTCCTTTAAGAGACAGTTTTAAAGCTTATCAAAGAATTCCAAAGATTAAGATCATGTAACTACTTAAAAACCTTATACTAACTATATTTAGATATGATTACTAAATAATGAATTTAAGCACTTATACTATAAAATGCAAATCTTAAAGAAAAAGCTTACAATTTGGAATTTAAGTGAGACTGAAAACCAAAGTCTGAGATCACTACCTATAGCTTCCCAAGAAGCTCTAAATCCAAGGCCATCCATAATCAACCCTGCTCCATCTTCTTGACAACCTTCACCATGGATTTTTGATTTTTAAACTATTTATTTGGAATTTTTGGTATTTTTGTTTTTGATCTAAACTGATTTAAAGGTATCTAATAGCTTATAAGCTATATAGAGCTTATGTGGCTTATTCAATCCATAAGAACAACTACAAACAATATTTAATCATTCATGAGATTTTCAAAATAAAGAAAATTTGCATAATCTGAAATATAACTTGAAATGGAATTGATGTTTCACAAAAGCTTAATTATGTAATAAACTTGAAATACAAGAGTTTGAAAGATTAAAGATACACTAGAATTTGAAAATTAGACTAAAACGCATATGCATAAATAAAAATTACACTAGATATCTTTTTCCTCTCATTTCCTCTCTCTCTTTTATAGCACCAAATGTCTTCTCTCACCTCTTCCTGAAAGCAAATCCCATCATTCTTTTAGCCATTGGATGAGCTTGAGGCATTTGCCGCTTTGATCAAATTTGGCGGAAAGATGGTTTTGACCTCGCGGGCTTCTGGAATTTGCAACTAGGGGTGGCATTAATTGTGGTGTGTAAAGTGGGTAGAGGTGATTTATGAGGGGAAGGGATGTATGTGAGGTGATGGGAGAGTGTTGCGCAACTCGGGGAAGGAGACAAGGAGCTGAGGGAAAAGGTGGAGTGTTTGACTGGTGGGTTTGACCAGGGGTCCAAAAATGATTTGGCAGGGGGTCAAAAGACACATGGCAGGGGTCAATATAGACCAAAGGGTCATGGCTAGGGTTATTAATGATAAAGGACTTGTTTTGCATTTCGAAATCTTGAAGGACCATTTCTGTAATATTCCAAAGTTATCACAAGGACCAAAACTGCCAAACTTCAATAGTACAAGGACTAAAATAGAAATTTTTAAATTCCAAGGACTATTTTTGACATTTTCAAAACTTGAGGGACTAAAGTTGTAATTTTGCAATTTTAAATTTTAAGGACCAATTTTGACAACTTTTGAATCCCTAAGGACTTAAAATGATATTTTTCTTTATTTAGATTTACCAGGGACTGTTTTTGACAACTTTTGAAACTTGGGGGACTAAACTGCCAATTATGCAAACTTGATACGTTTTTCACCAGATTTTGATATTTTTGCATTTAAAACACATAAAACACTTATTTGTGATATTTTTATCATTTGATGCATTTCTGAGTGTTTTCAGATGTTTTTGCAGTTTAAATGGTACAAAAATGATGAGTATTTAGACACTCATCAATCCCCACACTAAGATATTGCTAGTCCCTAGCAATCTTTTATGAAAAGTTAATGGATTTCATCTCTTTACCAAAAGCCATTACTTCTCGAGTAGCCAATTGTTTTAGTTCAAGTAAGAACCTTGGTACAATGATAACCAAATGATTATGAGCAAATCACCAGCAGAACGATTTGATTTGTCTTACCGAAGCCGTTTGCTTCTCGACTAGCCAACTCTTAGATAAATTATCAATATTATCTTGGTGACGATTACCAATTATGGTTTTCCAACTGCCTTTACCACAAGCCATAAACTTGCGTGCTAGCCAACTTTTCACTAGTTAAAGATATGGTGAGTGAACACCATACATTTTGGGCAAATTGCAAGCCATCAACGGATTTGAGATATCTTTACCAAGAGCCGTTTGCTCCTGGATTAGCCAATCCTTATGTGGGTTAGACATGGTGGACTGATTACCATTTGTTGTGTTTAGTACATAGTATTTCCACTAAATTTTTTAAAATTTGGCCATTTTTAGGGAAAAAGGGACTAAAAGGGTACATTTATGATCAAATTCGCCGAATTTCCCCACACTTAGAAATGAATATTGTCCTCAATATTCAAAGTACCGGCTGTTATGCCGAAACTTAGAACGTAAAAAGATAACATTACTAGCTAAGTGTAGAAACACAACAATTATTCTCTTTTTTTAATATTTACAATTTTCATTCATTTTTAGATCTATATACAACATGTGGGGCATCTCCCCCACACTAGGTGGTACACACGGGTGAAAACCCATGTTTAACTATTGTTTTTGATTACCGAGTCATAGCTTGACTCGACACCCAATTAATTTGTTCATGGGGAAGTAAGTGGAAGAGACAATCTCCATCGGACTTTCATTCAAGATGTTTGTATAAACATTGAAATACGTGAAAGTTCCACACCGATGAGATATACATAGAACCGCTCACAAATGATAAATGAAAATGCCGGGGTCAAAAATAATGTCTTCATTCCCAAGGAGTGAAGAATGTGAGAAGTCACGGATATATGAAGAAAAGAAAGAAAATCATGATAAAAATCATGACTAACTCTTCATCCTCAATAGGAGAATTCATAGATTCATGAATCTCCTCATATTCACTTGATCAAGACATATTATGGGTGTGTCTAGATCAAAGTAGAAATTATCATACCCCAAGCGAGATATGATAGGTCAGGAGAACTCCTCAAAGGTGAATGAATCATATTCGTAATTGGTATCAGTGGTTCACCGGTGAACTCCTCCAATGTAAATGATTCATAATCGGGGAGAGAATTATGAGAATGAAAAGTGGTACTGCCACTAATCTTCTCTCCCATATTATCAAAACGAAGGCTTCCATTTCCGAATAGAATCATCGAAAAATGTCACTATCCTTTATGGGGATAGAGATGAAATGGGTTTTTCTTTGAAAGCCTCGGTTTTAGAAATGAGAAGACTGACATTCAAGAATGTTGCACGGTGCTTCATCTTTGATTTCAGTTGTCGCGAACTTCATCATTCTCTTCTTCTAAGCTAACAAGTTCGAAGTAATTCTTCCATATAACTGATGTCTCCACAAGATAACGAATCGTCATCAATAGAATCGGAGAACATCTCAACATGATTACTTTGGAAGACAAGAGGAGGAGGGATATCACACACATGATCGAGAATTCCCTGTGACTCTCTTAGGATTGGGACAAGGTTCTCAACACTAGACTTTATGAATTCGTCCGATTCTTTCAGAACAGTGTCAAGAAGCTCATCCCCCATGTTCAGAGAGTGAGTGGGAGCTTCTGGTGTGATAGCAGTTGTTTGAGAATGAATCTCAACTGCTGGGATATCAATTGATGAATTTGATGAATCTTCAAGTGTATCCTCATCATCATGTCATCGGAATAAAACGAAATTGAGAGCTAGATCTGGCCGCTTTTGCAATTGATTCCTTAATTATTTTTCAAAGGCAATTTGGGAATTTATTTTAGCCCGCTCTTCGCTAGCAATTCTTCCATGGATTTCTCATGTGAATTTTGAATGACGGACATTGTGGGAGTGGAGATTTGTCAAAACCGAAGGTTGACATTGATAATCATCATGAGGACCCCCACAATATACACAAGAAAAACCGGGAACATTATGAATGTCTGTTTTACTCAACTCCTCGCTCTTTCACTGATTCGAAGCTCTAGATAAGTGTCTTGTTGGGTTTGTTGAGGAGTTTGAGTCATTTGGCACTGTGGAGGTTGGTCGCGATATGGATAGTCGTAATTGTTACAAGGAAATGGATTCCCTGTTTGACAATCAGAGTTGAAATGGGGACCTCCACAGTTCTCACAACAAAGAAAACTGTTGAGCCGGATTGGTGAATCATATGGATATTGGTCATAACCAAAGTTCGAGCATTACCTGAAAACTGTTCATAGACAAACGTGTTTCGGATTGACACTCAACTCCTTGGTGAGGACCTCCACAAAATTCACAGAGTTGATGTTGATTATATGAAGATAAGTCGGCCGTGGTGGGTAATTGGAAAAGTTTTAAGGGTCGTTAAATGAGTTCGGATTAGGATCATAATCAAATGAATTCCTCGAACCACAATACAAACAACTCCCGTTGAATATCATTATTACCATAATGTACACACGTACACCAACGCATGGTGAAACCAAAAGAGGCTCACCACAACCGACACAAGGAATAAACGATTCTATTTGAGAGTTATTAGAAGGAATCGGTTCATTCAAAGAATCAACAAAACCAACATGGTGATCTAAATGACTATTAAGACTCAAGAACATTTTGAAAAATCCGGAGGTGGGACAAGTGGTGTGCTCTGAGAGCTAGCAATTTCCACCACTACCGTTATGGTCTCCGTTCTGTTCTGAGAAACGTGAAGATTAGGCAAGTCATTCTTGCTAGTCACCGGTCTAAATTCTACATGCTTGCTTTTAACCGTAAATCGTGAAAGTTTAGGATCAATTTTAGACGGCTTAGGAGCAATTGAGGGGTTAGATCTTTTGATAACCGTAGGTTGGACGTATTTAGCACCTCCATTATCAGAGGGAAGTACCTGGTCCTTTGTCACCCCAGTTTCTCGTTCCATTTCCCTACGCAGAATCAATGGATCATCACGAACAACTCGAATTCTTGACATTTGATATAAAGTATGAAGTTTTTCAACTTGCCTGAATCTGTCGTAGTCGAGAGATTCCATGAGAATAGAAGAAGTTAGAATCAAATGGATAGAGGGTAAAGGATAAAGAATCAAAAAGGGTAAGAGGATAAAGAGGAATATTTTTGGCATTTTTGAAAATCATTTTATAAAAACAAAGAATGAAAATATTTTTTGTGTTTTGATTTTAAAAAGTGTTAATGATTTTTGATTTTATAAGAAAATATAAAACAATATAGATGGTATGAACAATGAGTGAATATTCAAATCACTAAATGCTAAACAAGATACAGTACGTCCCCGCAGGGCGCCAAAATTTGATCCGGCCCAAACGGTCGTTTAATCACACAAGTAGCCACTTGTGAATGGCCAACCGTAATAAACTTAAAACAAATGAAGGCAAATGCAATTTAGATCAGAGGAATATAGTGGATTCCTGGGTCGTTAAGTCCCACGGAGGATGAATGGTGTTTAACACATACAGATGTCGAATAATCACTAAGGATAGTGATCAATAAGAATTTTGATGGATAATTATACTAAAGAAAAAGTTTATAAATTACAGGGGCTTAAATGCAAATTAAAGAAAATTAAAAAGTTAAAATATATTAAATAAACGCTATCACTATTTTTACAATGATGTTTTTGTGATTTTATAAAACAAAATAACTTAAATAAACTATTTTAACTAAAACGTAAACTAAATTATCTAAAAACTTGATTTAAAATGAAAAAAAGACGTTATTTATAAAAATTACGCTGAAAAGCAAGCAAAAACGTAAAATTTATGAAATAAAAGTCCTACAATGTAAAACATTTTCTAATGACTATATGACAAAAGAAAATTTTAGAAAAAAGATTTATATTTTTTAGACTTTTATATTTTTATTATGAATTAAATAAGATTTTACACTAATTAAATGTTTAAAAATACTAAAACTATTGAGAAAAATATGAAACTTTTTTATAAAAATACTTTATACTAATACAAAGTTAAGAAAAATACAAAACATGAAAAAGCTAGATTAAATAAGCTAGAAATAAGCTAATAAGCTCGTATAAGCTTATTGGAAAACAAAAGGTATATATTAAATATTGCAAAAAGAAAAACCAAAAAGACCCAAGGGCTAGCTGGGGTATGTGTGTGGTGAGTCGGGTGGCTAGGGTTCAATCCCAAGACATTTTTTTTTGCAAACTTACAAAACACAAGAAAATAAGCACTTTTATAACTATGACTTTTTCCAAAATAAATCGATAAGCTCACTGTTTAATTTCCAACAAGGACAATATTATGAAATAAGCTCAAGTTTTAAGCTAAATGGATATAAGCTAATGAATAAGCACAAGATAAACCGAAATAAGCTAATAACTGCTAATAAGTAAAATTACAACCTAAAAGCAAATTAACTAGAAATAAGCAATGATTAAGCTACAAATAAGCACAAGCTGGTACACGTAAGATACTATATATTTACTAGGCACTTTCTATCTTATTTTAAGCACTGAAATAAGCTAGAAATGAAAATAAACACCTAACTAACAAGTAGACCAACTTAAGCTCTCAAAAACTAAAGCTCTCACTTTGGATTACAATAATGAGCTTGTGAGGAGCTTTTAAAAATTGAAAACATCGATTAACCTGGTAATTAAACAAAATGGACAATTAGAAGTAACTAGCGTACTAACTAAATAAGTTGCAAAATGAAAATAAGCACTTGGACCTTAAGACAGCTAGGTGAGCTTCTCAAAAGCTGTTGCAAGCTATGGTTAATTAATAAGCTTAAGAGCTTGTGATCCGACTACCAAATCTGGCACGGGCACTTTTTCGCAAAGGTTCTAAAACAAGCTAACAAATAAGCACTGTATAAGCTGATTAAAAGTAAAATAATATTTTTCTAATTTAGTTAGCAAAGCTATATTTTAATATCCTAGAAGCTTATAAACTAAATCTTAATATTAAAGAACACTAAAATTCTAAGTTTTATTCAAAACGAGTATTAAGAAATTTTGACTTTTAATTACACTAAAACTTGACTTTGATGAACTTATAATCTATTCTACTTATTAAAACATGTTTTATTGCTAAATTAAAACTCGTTTGATCAATTTTATCAACTTGTACACATGAAAACAAGATCATGGATCATTAAATCCCAACAGCTAACTAACAACTTATGATCGAGAGAATTTTGACTTTTTTATAAAATAAGAAGAACAAGTTTTTATGCTTGGATCGAGCTATTAGTACTAGTATGACTTAGAACAACAATACACAACAACAAAGCTGGACTCTAGCACAATTTTAACAACAAATCCAAACAGTCCTTTAAGAGACAGTTTTAAAGCTTATCAAAGAATTCCAAAGATTAAGATCATGTAACTACTTAAAAACCTTATACTAACTATATTTAGATATGATTAAGCTAAAATTAACAGAATTTAAGCACTTATACTATAAAATGCAAATCTTAAAGAAAAAGCTTACAATTTGGAATTTAAGTGAGACTGAGAACCAAAGTCTGAGATCACTACCTATAGCTTCCCAAGAAGCTCTAAACCAAGGCCATCCACAATCAACCCTGCTTCATCTTCTTGATGACACCTTCACCATGGATTTTTGAATTTTCAACTATTTATTTGGTATTTTTGGTATTTTTGCTTTTGATTCTAAACTGATTTAAAGGTATCTAATAGCTTTTATAAGCTATATAGGAGCTTATGTGACTTATTCAGTCCATAAGAACATCTACAAACAATATTTAATCATTTTGAGATTTTAAAATAAAGAAAATTTGCATAATCGAAATATAACTTGATATCGGAATTGATGTTTCACAAAAGCTTAATTATGTAATAAAAACTTGAAATACAGAGTTTGAAAGATTAAAGATACACTAGAATTTGAAATTAGACTAAAACGACATGCATAAATAAAAATTACACTAGATATCTCTTTCCTCTGCATCTCCTCTCTCTTTTATAGCACCAAATGTCTTCTCTCACCTCTCTGAGCAAATCCCATCATTCTTTTTAGCCATTGGATGACTTGAGGCACTTTTGGCCGTTTGATCAAATTTGGCGGGAAAGATGGTTTTGACCTGTGGGCTTCTGAATTTGCAACTAGGGGGGGGGGGGTGGCATTAATTGTGGTGTGTAAAGTGGGTAGAGGTGATGATGAGGGGGAAGGGATAAGGTGAGGTGATGGGAGAGTGTTGCAGGCAACTTGGGAAGGAGATAAGGAGTGGGAGGGAAAAGGTGGAGTGTTTGACTGGTGGGTTTGACCAGGGGTCCAAAAATGATTTGGCAGGGGGTCAAAAGACACATGGCAGGGGTCAATATAGACCAAAGGGTCATGGCTAGGTTATTAATGATAAGGACTTGTTTTGCAATTTCTGAAATCTTGAAGGACCATTTCTGCCAATATTCCAAAGTTGTCACAAGGACCAAAACTGCCAAACTTCAATAGTACAAGGACTAAAATAGAAATTTTCAAACTTCCAAGGACTATTTTTGACATTTTCAAAACTTGAGGGACTAAAGTTGTAATTTTTCAATTTTTGATTTTAAGGACCAATTTTGACAACTCATGAATCCCTAAGGACTTGAAATGATATTTTTCTTTATTTAGATTTACCAGGGACTGTTTTTGACAACTTTTGAAACTTGGGGGACTAAAACTGCCAATTATGCAAACTTGATACGCTTTTCACCAGATTTTGATATTTTTGCATTTAAAACACATAAAACACTTATTTGTGATATTTTCATCATTTTGATGCATTTCTGAGTGTTTTCAGATGTTTTTGCAGTTTAAATGGTTCAAAAATGATGAGTATTTAGACACTCATCACCCATCCAATCCCTTTAATTCATCACTTGCCATACATTGTGCAATACCTGATTCATCAACATATACATCATCTTCCTCTGAATTCTTGTCATTAGCATGTTTTTTGCCTTTGTCCACTAATAGTTCCTTCCTCTGTTTGTAATAAGCCACCATATCAAAATTCCACTTCTTCATCTCTTCATCACTAAGACATTTGTTTTGACTAATAAACTCATCCACAATCTCCTTATTCCTTATATCATTCAATTTACTCTGCTCATTAACATCATACATTTCAAGCATTGTATACTTATTAGCAGACCTTCTCATAGCTTCTAAAATTTCCCCTTGAACACTCCAAGGTTTCCTAGTAGGAGATTTATGGTTCTTAGGAGCACTTGTTTGTCCTTTAGTGTTTTAATTCTCAGATTCACTAGGATTATTTTCACTCATCACCTTTTGCACTTCATTTTTCTTCTGCTGGTAAACAAATTGATTAAGGTGTTTAGTTTTATGTGGTACCTGATTGTTATTGGGTACTTGTGTGTTTATCTTAACATTCTGCTTTCTCATTTTATCTCCCCAACCACCTCTTTTCTTATTTTTGACATCCACAAATCCTTCCTCTTCATTACCAATCTTAGCATTATCTTCCTTTTTCTCTTCATTCCTAGTATTCTGTGAACTACCTTCAATCTTGTTTTCTTCCTTCTTCTTTCCACATCTTTGATCAGAATGACCAAAAACACAGCATTCAGAGCATCTAGGAGGAATCCAATCATACTCAACTTTAATAGCTTTCCTACACACTTCCTTATTTACACCATTCTTGTACACAACATCAATATGATCAGGTAAGCTCTTCTTTGCAGATACCTCAACTAAAACTCTAGCAAAATTAGCTCTTCCATTACCCATTTTACACATAGCAGCTGTAAAGTTATCCATAATCATTGGCCTACCAATCCTACTAGCAAGAGCACTAATCCCTTTAACTGACCATGCTTCAAGAGGAATGTTGCAAATTTTGACCCACAATGGAATTTCCTCGGTTCATCTTATCCATATACATATTAATATCCCATTTCTGCACAAAAAATGGTTTGTTACTAACCATCCATGGACCATTATTAACAACATACTCCAAACCTTCCCTATTATTAAACTTCATAAAGAAGATCCCGTTGCTAGTATTCACTATGTCTCTGAATCCATGCTTACCCCACATCCTTCTCAAATTGTATCTAAGTTCATTTTCAGCCATTCCTTGACCCACAAAATACCCACACAAAGTCATTTCCCATCTTTTACTTCCTTCAGCAACTAACACTGCATCAAACACCACCACTTCAACTCCATTACCATCAATCTCAGTAGGAATAGTAGTGAGTTTAGCATCATACTCTATTTTATTCCTCCCAGCAACATCAGCATAAGACTTTTTACCACCAAATCCCTCTTTATTATCAACATTTGTACCACTGATTTCCACCTTGCTCCCACCATTTATACCATTATTCACACTCTTCTCAGGCCCATTCTCAACACTAGGACTAACTTCAGCATTACTCTTATGTACCACATCAGACATACCTCTTAGCACTTCATTACTCCCATTCCCTTCAACATCAACATTAGGCTCCAGAACTTCACTATGCTTACTCTGTTCAACAACCTTTCCACTACAGGACTTATCCTCTTCATGTGTATCCATAACATTCTTACCAGTAGATTCACCAATCTCCTTCACATACTCATTCTCCTTATTATCCTTTATTTCATCATTAACAAACACCTTTTCCCCACTAATACTATTTCCACTATCTACTACACTGTTCCTATTATCCTTACTAGTAGTATTATCACTAATAGATTCCCTAAATTTTGCCGATCTTTTAGTTTTTCGTTTAGGTCTATTAGTTGACATCTTTGGTCAAAAAACACTATATAGAAGTAGTAATACAGTTTAATTGCAAGAATACGTAATCAACTAAGCTCAATTAGAGAATAGCGCAAAACTAGGGTTTTAAGAAATTTTGGGGAAAATGAAATCAAATACTATCAACCTGATCGCAATGAAATTCTGAATCAAATGATGAAAATTGTATAGAAATTGGACCAGAATTTAGATCAGAATTTTACCGTATATATGTCAAAGAGGGAAAATGAAAAACAAATTTTATTTGGTTAAGATGGTCACCTAATGAGTGAGAAGAGCCGAAAAAAACATCAAAGACGACAATGACTGCACAGAAGCCCTCTTAGTGCCTATAAAAACGAGAACAAGCATAACTCTTTCCCAAGGCAGCATCAAAAGGTCAACAGTGTTGGAACCTTGGTTTAAAAATGCGCGCATCATTGCGCAAATTGCATTGCATTTGAAATTTCGCATCATGGTACCTAATGCGAGGTCATTCCAGATTGCGCCCGCAATTGGCCGCAATTTTTCGCATTTGTGTAATGCTAGCAATAGTCGTAATTAGCGCAATTTGGAATTTGGGCTGTTTGTAAACCATTTATATAAAGCCTAACTATTTTAATGAGGACCTTAGTAAATAACGTCCATAAAAATACGCATTGAAGGCCATAATTTTTGCCTTACATCCAAATTACCCCATTTTTATTTCATTCAAGCTCGTAGTGGCGCGACTGATTCTACAAAGTGAGCAAATTTTTTACTTTAATGCATAATCGAATAGTTTTCTTCCTCCTGTTGTGTGATTCAAGTTGTAAACTCACATATTCTTTTTTGATTATAATAATCACATATGTTATATCGTTAGATACAAAGTGAGTTAATTTCTTTGATTCAACGTTAGACCTCATACGCTGTTCAACTTTGACTAAACTTTATAATATTATCTTTTGCTATTGATTTAATTATGAGTATATTATGATTTATTTATAAGTTTATTGCATTTACTTAGTAGTTTTTTAATATGTAAAAATATACTATGTATAAATATAATTTTTATTTTTTTAATACTAAACGCATCGCGTCTAAATTGCGCTCGCATTCGCATCACGCATTACGCATCGACCTCTGGGACCTTGAGCGCATCGGATCGCAAAACGCAATTTTAAACCAAGGTTGGAACTATCATAACAAAAATATCAGTAGTCCACAGAACCATCATACACAATAACTTACCTCATAAGTAATCATCCAAGCATGAAGAAGATTGAACAAACCCACAGGCAATAAAACGACACAAGAAAGAGAAACCAGATTATCAAGTAAATACTACTCAAAATAACGAAAAGACCACAGGTAGCACAACCACATCACAATGCGAGCAGCCGTAGGGATGAGCAACTAGTCATGAGTTCTGTATTAAAATAGTATCTAATAATAGTAGATCAGGGAACAATAGAGCATAACCAGTGACTCTGTAGTCAGCCAAATGGTTAGCTTTCAACAGAATTGATCACAATAGGTTTGCCAAAACTGAACTGCTCACTTGTGGTTTGCCGAAACTAGATTATTACTGAAGTGAGAAGTTACCAGAAGAAGATCACAATAGTATCAAGTAACAGTTTCTACAACATGCAGAGCAATAACTAAATGGATCCACATAAAAAATAGCTTTCATACATAATCAAATTATTACAGAATATTAGATGATACATATAGAAAACCTCGAATCCGTTAGCAAAAACTCCTTTTATAACAGTTTGTAGACATTATATTCTAGCACAACGATAAACCAAAAACCTGAATTAGACCATCAAAAGTTGCTTTACGTTCATAATATAAATATTGTTGGACATAAAAATATCAGCTGAAAAACAATATTCCGGTCATAGTTATCAAACATATGAACCAATACCCTTTGACGTCGCATATATCTTTGCAGTTGCAGTGTAATTAAGAACGTCAAATCAGATTACCCAAGCTCCATGAAATAATTATACCAAATCGTGATTTCTAGAACCAATGAACCAACGTGTAACAAACAGCCTGTAGACCAATATTCCATAATATAGAAGGTGCTTAGTTAGTAAGAACCCAGATAATGTTCGTCACAAAAGCGCCAAAAAACTGATAGAATCTAAAGATATCAGCAGCCTACAGATACTGGTGAAATCATCATAATGAAACCAGTACCAGTATAATTAGACCAACCAACAAAGTATATTATCTAACCCTATAAACAACCCAAGTGTTTACCCATAACAGAACTATTAATTATGTTCTCCCAAAAAAGCAGACAGTAACAATAGCTACAGGTGTGTTTGAAATTTAAGTTTTCTGCTTATACTTCTGCAAAAAATTAAGTACTTAGACGGGACACATTGTTTTCAACAAGTAAACAAGCTTCAAGGGACTCATTGTTTTCATCAAGTAAACAAGCTTTTAGGGAGAGATTGCTTTCATCAAGCAACAAGCTTTTAAGAACTGATTGCTCTCCAATGTAAACAAGCTTTAAGAGACGATTTCTTTCATCAAGTAAACAATCATTTAGGGACAGATAAACAAGATTTTGGGAACAATTTTCATCAGGTAAACAAGTTGTTAAAAAGAAATCATTAGAAGTAAACAAGCTTTTCGGGACGAATGCTTTCATCAAACACCATAAAAATTGAAACTTGCTTCAAGACACCATGTTTCATAAAACCAATCAACTAACAAAAGTTAACTGATTATAGTAAAGCATGCGACAGTATCACATTGTTGATTGGTTACTTGAAACTAAAGGCAAACCCCAAACAGTAAAGAAAAAAGCTAACAAGATAAACCACGTTCATGTAAAAAGTTTGATGAACAAATCAGTGGCACAATGCTTTAATAAGTGAACAAGCATAGTTGCATAGGTATAATGGATTTCATCAAGCAAACAAGCTTCCAGGAACAGATTACTTTCATCAAGTAACGAGCTCTAAGGGACATATTGTATACATCATGTAAACAAGCTTTTGGGAAAGATGGCTCTCATTAAGTAAGCAAGACAACGGCTTTCATCGAGTAAATAAGAATTTAGGGACAACGGCTCTCACAAATAAACAAGGGACAATGGCTCTCATGGTAAACAAGCTCTTAAGATCATATACTTTTGTCAAGTAACAAATATTATGGGACAAATTGCTTTCATCAAGGCTGGAAGCTTTAAGGGACAGATTGCATCAAGTAATAAGCTTTAAGGGACCAATTGCTTTCATAATCAAGTAACAAGGTTTAAGGGACAAATTGCATCAAGTAATAAGCTTTAAGGGACAAATTGCTTTAATCAAGTAAACAAGCATCGAGGGACATGATGCTTTCATCAAGTAAGAAGCTTTGAGGGGGAAATGCTTTCATCAAATAAACAAGCTTTTAATGACTCATTCTCTCATACTGTAAACAAGCTTTAAGGGATGATTGCTTTCATCAAGTAAAGAATCTTTTAGGGACAGAAAAATAAGCTTTTAGGGATACATACAGGAACGATTTTCTGCAAGTAAACAACCTTCTAGGAACGATTTTCATCAGGTAAACAAGCTTTTTAAAATGATTCCTTAAAAGCAAGCAAGCTTTTCGGATGATACGACTGCTTCCATCAAGCAAACAAGCTTCTGGGGACATAATGCTTTCATCATGTAAACAGACTTTAAGGGACAAATTGCTTGCATCAAGTAAACAAGCTATAAGGGACGACCTCTTTCATCAAGTAAACAACTTTTTTTAGGGACACATTGCTTTCATCAAATAAACAAGCTTTTAGGGACAAATAATCAAAGCTTTGAGGGACAATTTTCATCAAGTAGTCAAGCTTAAACAAGCTTTTACGGACAAGTGATTTCGTCATGTAAACAAGATTTAGGGACAGTATGTGAACAAGCTTTTGGGGCAATTGCAGGCAAACAAGCTTTTATAAGGTCGATGAAAAACCAACTAAAAGAACCGGCCGAATTCATGGAAAATGCCAGAATCTGAAAAACCCGAAACATATCAGAGTTCAAGATACCATTCGTCTCAAAAGACTTATCAATTACCAGAAGTTCTTGAATGCAACCTGCCAACAATGCCTAAATATTGGGTCATTGATGGTAATTCGAGACAAATGGCGCACCAAAAACGACATAAAAATCAAAACTTGCTTCAAGACACCATGTTTCAAAAAACCAATCAACGAACAAAAGCTAACTCATTATAGGATACCATGCTACATTATCACATTGCTGATTGGTTACTTGAAACAAAAGGCAAACCCAAAACAGTAAAGAAAAAAGCTTAAAACAATTTAAGAAATAAAACCAGATAAAACCACGTTCAGTCAAAAGTTTGATGAACAAATCGGTTGCACAATGCTTTCAAAAAGTGAACAAGCATAGCTGCAAAGGGACAATGAATTTCTTCATGAAAACAAGCTTTTAGGGACAAATTACTTTGATCAAGTAATGAACTTTAAAGGACAGATTGCATACATCATGTAAACAGGCTTTTGAGGACAGATTGCTTTCATCAAGTAACATGCTACAAGGAACAAATTGATTTCAAGAAGTAAACAAGCATTTAGGGGCAATGTCTTTCATCTAGTAAACAAGCATTCGGGGACAATGGCTCTCAAAAAGGGACAAATTGCTTTCATCAAGCAACAAGCTTTGAGGGATAGATTGCATCAAGTAATAAGTTTAAGGCGACAAATTAATTTAATCAAATAAACAAGCTTTTTGGGACAAATTGCTTAGTAAACAAGATTTTAGGGACAATAGAACATAACGAGTGACTCTATAGTCAGCCTAATGGGATCACAATAGGTTAGCTAAAACTGAACTGCTCACTCGTGGTTTGCCAAAACTAGATTATTACTTAAATGAGAAATTACCAGAAGATCACAATAGTATCGGGTCACAGTTTCTACAACCTTGCAGAGCAATAACTGAATGGATCCACATAACAAATAGCTTTCATACAGGAGAAAATTAGATGATACATACAGAAAAGATGGAATCCATTAGCAAAAACTCCTTTTGTAACAGTTTGTAGACATACTAACACAACGATAAAACAAAAACCCGAATTAAAACCATCAAAAGTTGCTTTGCGGTCATAAATACTGTTGGACATGAGAATATCAACCGAAAAACAATATTCTGGTCATAATTATCAAACATATGAACCAATACCCTTGATGTCGCATATATCTTTGCAGTTGCAGTGTAACTAAGAACGGCAAATAGGATTATCCCAAGCTCCTTGAAATAATGATACCAAATCGTGATTTCTAGAACCAATGAACCAACGTGTAACAAATAGCTTGTAGACCAATATTCCAATATATAGAAGGTGCTTAGTTAGTAAGAACCTGGATGACGTTCGTCATAAAAGCGCCAAAAGACTGATAGAATCTAAAGATATCAGCAGCCTATAGATATTGGTGAAATCGCGATAATGAAACCAGTACCAGTATATTAGAACTACAAACAAAGTAGATTATCTAACCGCATAAACAACTCGATTGTTTACCCATAACAGAATTGTTAATTATGTTCTCCCAGAAAATCAGACAGTAACAATAGCAACAGGTGTGTTTGAAATTTAAGTTTTCTGCAAAAAATTAAGTACTTAGACGGGACACATTGTTTTCAACAAGTAAACAAGCTTCAAGGGACACATTGTTTTCATCAAGTAAACAAGCTTTTAATTAGGGACAGATTGCTTTCATCAGGCAACAAGCTTTTAAGAACAGATTGCTCTCCAATGTAAACAAGCTTTAAGAGACGATTGCTTTCATCAAGTAAACAATCATTTAGGGGCAGATAAACAAGATTTTAGGACCAATTTCCATTAGGTAAACAAGCTTTTAAAAAAAATCATTAGAAGTAAACAAGCTTTTCGGGACAAATGTTTTCATCAAGTAAACAAGCTTTTGGGGACATAATGTTTTCATCATGTAATCATGCTTCAAGGGATAATTGCTTTCATCAAGTAAACAAAGCTTCAAGGGACTAATTCTTTCATCAACTAAACAAACCTTTTGGGGACACATCGCTTGCATCAAATAAACAATCTTTTAGGGACAGATAATCAATCTTTTAGGGACGATTTTCAACTTTTCATCAAGTAAACAAGCTTACATTAACAAGCTTAAACGAGATTTTAGGGACAATTGTTTTCATCGTTAAACAATATTTAGGGACATCATGTGAACAAGCTTTTAGGGACAATTGCTGGCATCATGTAAACAAGCTTTTGTAGGGCCGATAAAAACCCAAAAAAAACCCGCCAAATTCATGAAAAACGTCAAAATCTTTAAAACCCGTAAGAAAACAATAGTTCAAAGATTTCATTCATCGAAAAGAACTATCAATTAACAGAATTTCTCGAATTAAGTATATACAACCAGCCAACAATGCCTACAGATTGGGTCGTTAATGGTAATTTGAGACAAATGGCACCAAAAACAGCATAAAAATTGAAACTTGCTTCAAGACACCATTTTCATAAAAGCAATCAACTAAGAAAAGTTAACTGATTATAGTATACCATGCGACAGTATTTCATTTTTGATTGGTTACTTGAAACTGAAGGCAAACCCAAAACAGTAAAGAAAAAAATTAAACAATCTAAGAAATAAAACAAGATAAACCACGTTCATGTAAAAAGTTTGATGAACAAATCAGTGGCACAACGCTTTAATAAGTGAAAGTATAGCTGCATATGTATAATGGATTTCATCAAGTAAACAAGCTTTTAGGGACAGATTACTTTCATCAAGTATCGAGCTTTAAGGGATAGCTTGTATACATCAGGTAAACAAGCTTTTGGAACAGATGGCTCTCATCAAGTAAGCAAGACAACTGCCCCCATCAAGTAAATAAACATTTAGGGAGAATGGCTTTCATCTAGTAAATAAGCATTTAGGGACAACGACTCTCACAAGTAAACAAGGGACAATAGCTCACATCAAGTAAACTCTTAAGAACATATTACTTTTGTCAAGTAACTAATTTTACGGGACAAATTTCATTCATCAAGGCAGGAAGCTTTAAGGGACAGATTGCATCAAGTAATAAGCTTTAAGGGACAAATTGCATCAAGTAATAAGCTTCAAGGGACATATTTCTTTCATAACAAGCTTTGAGGGAAAAATGCTTTCATCAAGTAAACAAGCTTTTTATGACACACTACTGTAAAGAAGCTTTAAGGGACAATTGCTTTCATTAAGTAAACAATCTTTTAGGGACAAATACAGGAACGATTTGCATCAAGTAAACAACCTTCTAGGAACGATTTTCATCAGGTAAACAAGGTTTTTAAAACGATTCCTTAAAAGTAAACAAGCTTTTCGGATGATATAACTGCTTCCATCAAGTAAACAAGCTTCTGGGGACAAATTGCTTTCATCAAGTAAAGGGACGACTTCTTTCATCAAGTAAACAGCTTTTTTTAGGGACACATTGCTTTCATCAAATAAAAAACCTTTTAGAGACAGATAATCAAGCTTTGAGGGACGATTTTAACCAAGTATTCAAGCTTACATTAACAAGCTTAAACAAGCTTTTAGGGACAATTTCTTTCATCATGTAAACAAGATTTATGGACAGCATGTGAACAAGCTTTTAGGGGAAATTGCAGGTAAACAAGCTTTTATAAGGGCGATGAAAAACCAACAAAAAAACCCGCCAAATTCATGGAAAATGCCAGAATCGGCATAACCCGAAACAAATCAGACTTCAAAATACCATTCGTCTCAAAAGACATATCAATTAACAGAAGTTCTAAGCACCAGCCAAAAATGCCTAAAGATTGGGTCATTAATGGAAATTCGAGACAAATGGCGCACCAAAAACAACATAAAAATCAAAATTTGCTTTAAGACACCATATTTCAAAAACCAATCAACGAACAAAAGCTAACTCATTATAGGATACCATGCTACATTATCACATTGTTGATTGGTTACTTGAAACAAAAGGCAAACCCAAAACAGTAAAGAAAAAAGCTTAAAACAATTTAAGAAATAAAACCAGATAAAACCACGTTCATGTCAAAAGTTTGATGAACAAATCGGTTGTACAACGCTTTCAAAAAGTGAACAATCATAGCTGCAAAGGGACAATGGATTTCTTCAAGAAAACAAGCTTTTAGGGACATATTACTTTAATCAAGTAATAAGCTTTAAGGGACGGATTGCATACATCATGTAAACACGGGCTCTCGTGGACAGATTGCTTTCATCAAGTAACAAGCTACAAGGGACAAATTGCTTTCAAGAAGTAAACAAGCATTTAGGGACAATTCATCTAGTAAACAAGAATTTAGGGACAATTCATCTAGTAAACAAGAATTTAGGGACAATGGCTTTCATCTAGTAAACAAGCATTTGGGAACAATGGCTCTCAAAAAGGGACAAATTGCTTTCATCAAGCAACAAGCTTTAAGTAACAGATTTCATCAATAATAAGCTTTTATGGACAAATTAATTTCATCAAGTGAACAAGCTTTAAGGTATAGATTGCATCAAGTAATAAGCTTAAAGGGACAAATTAATTTAATCAAGTAAATAAGCTTTAAGGTATAGATTGCATCAAGTAATAAGCTTAAAGGGACAAATTAATTTAATCAAGTAAACAAGCTTTTAGGGACAAATTAACTTAATCATGTAACCAAGCTTTTAGGGACAAATTCTTTCATCAAGTAAATAAGCTTTTAGGGACAAATTATGTCATCAAGTAAACAAGCTTTTAGGAACATATTGTCCTCATAATGTAAACAAGCTTTAAGGGACGATTGCTTTCATCATCTAAACAATCTTTTAGGGACAGATAACCAAGCATTGAGGGGCGATTTTGATCAACAAAACAAGCTTACATTAACAAACTTTTAGGGACAATTGCTTTCATCGTGATTGCAAGGACATTATGTAAACAAGTTCATAGGGACAATTGCTATGAAAAAATAGCCAACAAACTGCCAGTCCAATAAAACCCGAAAATAATCAAAATTCAAGATGGATGCCATTGGTCTCAAAAAACCGATCAAGTAACAAATTTTGAGGGACAAATTGCTTTCATCAAAAGGAACAAGCTTTGAGGGACATATTGCATCAAGTAATAAGCTTTAAGGGACAAATTGCTTTAATCAAGTAAACAAGCTTCGAGGGACATATTGCTTTCATAAGTAACAAGCTTTGAGTGAAAAATGCTTTCATCAAGTAAACAAGCTTTTAATGACACATTGCTGTAAACAAGCTTTAAGGGACGACTGCTATCATCAAGTAAAATCTGTTAGGGACAGATAAGCAAGCTTTTAGGGACAGATGCAGGAACGATTTTCATCAAGTAAACAACCTTCTAGGGACGATTTTCACAAGGAAAACAAGCTTTTTTAAACGATTCCCTAAAAGTAAACAAGCTTTTCGGATGATATGACTCCTTCCATCAAGTACACAAGCTTCTAGGGACATAATGCTTTCATCATGTAAATGGACTTTAAGGGACTAATTGCTTTCATCAAGTAAACAAGCTATAAGGGACGTCTTCTTTCATCAAGTAAACAGTTTTTTTTTGGACACAATTCTTTCATCATGTAAACAAGCTTTAAGGGATGATTGATTTCATCAACTAAACAATCTTTTAGGGTCAGATCATCAAGCTTTTAGGGACAAATGCTTTCATCGTGCTCATAGGGACAATTGGTATGAAAAACCAACAAAAAAAACTGGCAAATTCAATAAAACCCGAAAATAATCAAAATTCAAGATGAATACCATTCAGCCAATCTACTATTGATTGTTGATTGAAACAAAGGCAAACCCTAAACAGAATAGGGAAAAAACACAAAACCATCAAACATACGAAAAGATTAAAAAAAAAATAAAAAAAAAAATAAAAACGGATGAAAGTGTAACGGGTGTTAAATAGATAATGTTAACTGACATAATTCCTCACCGACTTAAAATTTAAACTTTTGTATACCGCTTCTCTTATACGCGTATAGTAAAGTACACTAATTTTTTTCTTTAGAAGTCAAGGCCCAAAGGTTTTAATTATTTTCAAACTATTGGCCCAACAAACATTCCTATTCTATATACATACTAAAACACGAAAGCATCCAAGGGAATATTCCCTTTTTTGGGCCTGTAGCGTTTTGGCCCTTTTTTTGATCCATTTGGGTGTATGCGTTTAAACCGGCCCGTGTGACTGTGATATATTTCGTTTTCTACAAGCTTTGAGGGACGATTTTCATCAAGTAGTCAAGCTTAAACAAGCTTTTACGGACAAGTGCTTTCACCATGTAAACAAGATTTAGGGACAGCATGTGAACAAGCTTTTGGGGCAATTGCAGGTAAACAAGCTTTTATAAGGTCGATGAAAAACCAACTAAAAGAACCCGCCGAATTCATGGAAAATGCCAGAATCTGCAAAACCCGAAACATGTCAGAGTTCAAGATACCATTCGTCTCAAAAGACTTCCCAATAAACAGAAGTTCTTGAATGCAACCAGCCAACAATGCCTAAAGATTGGGTCATTGATGGTAATTCGAGACAAATGGTGCACCAAAAACGACATAAAAATCAAAACTTGCTTCAAAGAACCATGTTATAAAAAAACGAATCAACGAACAAAAGCTAACTGATTATAGGATACCATGCTACATTATCACATTGTTAATTGGTTACTTGAAAGAAAAGGCAAACCCAAAACAGTAAATAAAATAAGCTTAAAACAGATTAAGAAGTAAAACAAGATAAAACCACTTTCAGTCAAAAGTTTGATGAACAAATCAGTTGCACAATGCTTTCAAAAAGCGAACAAGCATAGCTACAAAGGGGCAATGGATTTCTTCAAGCAAACAAGCTTTTAGGAACAGATTACTTTAACTGAGTACTTTAATCAAGTAACGAGCTTTAAGGACAAATTGTATACATCATGTAAACAGGCTTTTAAGGACAGATTGCTTTCTTCCAGTAACATGCTACAAGGAACAAATTGCTTTCAAGAAGTAAACAAGCATTTAGGGACAATGTCTTTCATCTAGTAAACAAGCATTCGGGGACAATGGCTCTCAAAAAGGGACAAATTGCTTTCATCAAACAACAAGCTTTAAGGGATAGATTGCATCAAGTAATAAACTTAAAGGGACAAATTAATTTAATCAAGTAAACAAGCTTTTAGGGACAAATTCTTTCATCAAGTAAACAAGCTTTTAGGTACATACTGTTCTCATAATGTAAACAAGCTTTAAGGGACCATTGCTTTCATCATCTAAACAATCTTTTAGGGACAAATAATCAAAGCTTTGAGGGAAGATTTTGATCACCAAAAAAGCTTTTAGGGACAATTGTATTCATCGTGCGTGTAGGGACAATATAAAAACAAGCTCATAGGGACAATTGCTATGAAAAACCAGCAAAAAAACTGCCAAATTCAATAAAACCCGTAAATAATCAAAATTCAATATGGATATCATTCGTCTCAATCAAGAAACAAAAGCTATAGAATTACACGCAACCAGCTAAACATGCCTAGACATCGGGTCATTAATGGCACCAAAAACAGCATAAATAAATAAGGCAAACCCAAAACAGTAAAGAAAAAAAATTGAACAATTTAAGAAATAAAACAAGAAACCACTCTCATGTAAAAAGTTTGATGAACAAATCAGTGGCTCAAAGCTTTAATAAGTGAACAAGCATAGCTGCATAGGTATAATGGATTTCATCAAGTAAACAAGCTTTTAGGGACAAATTACTTTCATCAAGTAACGAGCTTTAAGGGACAGATTGTATACATCATGTAAACAAGCTTTTAGGACAGATACAACATCCCTCATCAAGTAAATAAGCATTTTGGGACAATGGCTTTCATCAAGTAAATAAGCATTTAGGGACAATGGACATCACAAATAAACAAGGGACAATGGCTCTCATCAAATAAACATACTCTTAAGAGCATATTACTTTTGCCAACTAACAAATATTATGGGACAAATTGCTTTCATCAAGGCAGGAAGCTTTAAGGGACATATTGCATGAAGTAATAAGCTTTAAGGGACAAATAGCTTTCGTCAAGGAACAAACTTTGAGGGACAGACTGCATCAAGTAATAACCTTTAAGGGACAAATTGCTTTAATCAAGTAAACAAGCTTCGAGGGACATATTGCTTTCATAAGTAACAAGCTTTGAGGGAAAAATGCTTTCATCAAGTAAACAAGCTTTTAATGACACATTGATGTAAACATGCTTTAGGTGACGACTACTTTCATCAAGTAAACAATATTTTTAGGGAAAGATAAACAAGCTTTTAGGGACAAATACAGGAACGATTTTCATCAAGTAAACAACCTTCTAGGAATGATTTTCATCAGGTAAACAAGCTTTTTAAAACGATTCCTTCAAAGTAAACAAGCTTTTCTATTGTAAGACTGCTTCCATCAAGTAAACAAGCTTCTGGGGACATAATGCTTCATCATGTAAACAGACTTTAAGGGACAAGTTGCTTTCATCAAGTAAACAAGCTACAAGGGACGACTTCTTTAATCAAGTAAACAGCTTTTTTTAGGGACACATTGCTTTCGAATAAACAAACAACCTTTTAGGGCAGATAATCAAGTTTTGAGAGACGATTTTCATGAAGTATTCACGCTTACATTAACAAGATTTTTGGGACAATTGATTTCATCGTGTAAATAAGATTTAGAGACAGCATGTGAACAAGCTTTTAAAGGCGATTGCAGGTAAACAAGCTTTTATAAAGCCAATGAAAAACCAACAAAAAAAAACCCACCAAATTCATGGAAAATGCCAGAATCTGCAAAACCCGAAACAAATCAGAGTTCAAGATACCATTTGTCTCAAAATACCTATCAATTAATAGAAGTTCTCGAACGCAACCAGCCAACAATGCCTAAAGATTGGGTCATTGATGGTAATTCGAGACAAATGGCGCATCAAAAACACATAAAACTAAAAATTGCTTCAAAGCACCATCTTACAAAAAACCAATCAACCAACAAAAGCTAACTGATTATAGGATACCATGCTACAATATAACATTGTTAATTGGTTACTTGAAACAAAAGGCAAACCCAAAACAGTAAAGAAAAAATCTTAAAACAAATTAAGAAGTAAAACAAGATAAAACCACGTTCATGTCAAAAGTTGGATGAACAAATCGGTTGCACAATGCTATCAAAAAGCGAACAAGCATAGCTACAAAGGGACAATAGATTTTTTCAAGAAAACAAGCTTTTAGGGATAGATTACTTTGATCAAGTAACGAGCTTCAAGGGACAGATTGCTTGCAAGAAATAAACAAGCATTTAGTGACAATGGCTTTCATCTAGTAAACAAGCATACAGGAAAAATGGCTCTGAAAAAGGGAGAAATTGCTTTCACCAAGCAACAAGCTTTAAGGGACAGATAGCATCAAGTAGTAATAAGCTTAAAGGGACAAATTAATTTAATCAAGTAAACAAGCTTTTTGGGACTGATCTCTTAGTACCACTGTTGGAATTTAATAACATGACTAATCATAATTAAACACATAAACATCAAGTACACATGCGGAAGCGTAGGAACATATAATATGTAAACTAATTAACCGAATATAAAAGTAATGCGCACCTTTGATTGTAGCTAAACAAGAATCAATTCCAATCAAGCAATTGAGATGAACCCTAATTAGGGTTTATAAGGATTATATGAATTACCCCTTACCGTTTAGTGCTCTCATAATGTAAACAAGCTTTAAGGGACGATTGCTTTCATCAACTAAACAATCTTTTATGGACAGATAATCAAGCTTTTAGGGACAATTATCATCAAGAAAAAACCTTACTTTAACAAGCTTTTAGGGACAATTTCTTTCATCGTGTGTGTATGGACAATTGCTATGAAAAAACAACTAAAAAAACTGGCAAATTCAATAAAACCCAAAAATAATCAAAATTCAACCAATCTACTATTGATTGTTGATTGAAACAAAGGCAAACCCTAAAACCATCAAACATACGAAAAGATTAAAAAAAACCATCAATCAAAAAGACTAACAAAAAAGAAAAGATTAAAAACGGATGAAAGTGTAACGGATATTAAATAGATAAACGTTAACCGACATACTCCATTCCTCACCGACTTAAAATTTAAACTTTTGTATACCGCGTCTTTTATACGTGTTTAGTAAAGTACACTAATTTTTTTCTTCGGAAGTCAAGGCCCAAAGGTTATAACTATTTTCGAACTATTGGCCCAACAAACATTTGCAGTAATTGAGTCAAGGTCGGGCCCAAAGGTTGAGCTCGGCTCGGAATTATAAAGGTCGGCTTTAGTTCGGCTCGATGGTTTAATCATCCATGCTTAAGTTTGAGTAATATTCAAATAAGTTTGGAGCTCAACTCGAAAAGCTCATATCTATATATAAACATTGTATTCGATAGCCGAATTCATCAATAAACTCAAAAAAATATGCGGCGAACTCAAAAATATATACAAAATATTCAGGAACATTAAGATTTAAAAAGTATTATTGGTATAAATATTTAGGGTCATTTGCATATATATATCCCTTCAAAGATTCAAAATTGCATATAGTGTTCCAATACCAACTTTTTTTTAACCCAAGAACTGTTTCAACCCATGTTCCCAAATAATTGTTATGCGATGCACATGTAGATTCCATACATTGTATCGACTCACTTTATCAATCTGTCTATAATGGATGGATGTCGACACATGACCGGTCAAGCCATTTCATGCTTGTTATGCGATACACACGTAAATTTCTTACATTGTATCGACGCACTAGATACTGCTACATTGAATAACCATGCAGTTGAAAATGTCTAAGAACCAATGTTACACGTAAAAGTGGTACTATAAACTATAACAATCAAGGTGACACTTGCAAGAATAAGGTCTCCTTATATTACAAAACTTTTTGATTCTCATTGTTAAGTCCAACATCACGTATAACTTTTCCTGCCTTCGATAATCAAAACCGCTTCAAAATAAAATTTAGAAGCCACGACTTTTCCAGCAAGAGTATAGGAACCATTTGCTCCAAAAGGTCTTAAAAATCTAGTAAAAACGACAAAACTCGTCCAAAATGTTGTGTGGTAGGAAAGCAAAATAAGCTTGGGGTGTCTGATTTTGCTTTTTATGTAATCTTGTACAAACCAATGTTAAGATCAGATGATATTGAAATGAAGAGAAGGGGGAGAGTGGTGCCGCGTGACGTTAAACACACGTTTTTGGTGAGCTCTGATGGATTGAGAGGGTTTGTTAGCGTTGAACCTAATGTCAAAGATGTGAATCATTGGATCTGCTAAACACCAAAACTCTTCATTTCATTGTTCTAGCAATGTGAGATATAATTCTTTCATGTCCAACAATACCCCACGTTTGAATTGAAAATAAGATAATTACTTATTATTCTATTTCATCAAGTGATATGACATGCATTAGATAAGGTGTCTTTTGGACTTGAACCTTTCATAGTGAGTACTTATCAGATCTACTTTGTGGATAGTGAACATAAGTCTTGAACTAGCCACATTTTTAGTAAATAGAGACAATGAGTATCAAACATATCATATTTGTGTAATAATAGATTCTTACCGCTGTGTTCATTTAGGTCGTGAACATATCCTTATTCATGAGAGTTTTAGAGAACTTAGCCATCTTGTTGGGACAACATTGATTGGGTCTCTTTTTGTTTTAATGATGAAAAATAAACTTTCACAACACATAAAATCACAAACGTTAGCCAAAAACCAAAACGATCCATAGTTACTTTTGGCCTTGTTGGGGCTCCGGCATACCTTGGTAGCAACTTGGCTATTATGGATCGGGTCGGTTTTTGAAAGTCGGTTATCCCCTTACCCGAAAAATGTGGTTCTTTCAATACATGTATGAATATGATATTTGCTTCATTGGGAACACTCGAAAACGAGTTTTAGAATTAGAGGATTCAAAATCACAACATTTCATTTTGAAAAAACGCCAACTCAAATATTTTATCAAACGCCTCCAGACAAGGCTTTTCTAAACCTAGGATATTCATACCTTTCATATGACATCAAGGGAAACTATTCATATGACCATAATCAGTGTTTACGTTTCTTTAATCACGTAATAGGTTTTACTTCCTTATTGGTCAAACTAAGTCAAATGTCTCTTTGTGTTGGAATCACTCCTAAACCTTAATTCAAGTGTTAGTGATTCATATGTAATAGTTAGCTTAATATGGCTTTTATGTTAGTAATCAAGGCTAGGCTTATGTAGAAAGCCCATAAGCCTAGGCCAAGCCCAATAAGTAAAAGGATGGGAACTTGGAGTGTTGCCCTAGTTCCCTCCTATAAATACCTCTTGTAAACCTTCATTGAAGGTTGGTTGTTCAATTCATTTCACTTCAAACGCATAACTCTTCTTATTTCATACGCATAAGTGTCTTGTCTTGTTCATCTGATCACTATCTCATCTCTATTTCTTATATTGATGCTTGTGTTACTAATATGGTGACCTAACAGTAGTATCATTCGCCAAATAGTTGGGTGAACATATTTTGTTTTTGAAGTTTTGGTTACTTAGCGTAATAACGTTTCATACTTTGTCACGCTTAAAACTCAATTTTACACTTTTCAATCCAAGATTCTTGTACTTTCAACGTTTTTAGGTGTTAAAATATCTTTTTTGGCAAAAAGTTTCAAACTTTACGTGTGGATCATTGTTTTTTAAGCTTGGTTTTATCGTGGGATACTTTCTACATTATAAGGTGTTTAGAGGTTTTGGATCATCAAGTTTCACACTTTTGTGTTATCTTGGTGATATTGAAGCTATTTCATCACAAACGTCTGGTTTAGAAACATCATTTGGCAGAAATTAGTTTGGCTACTTTCTACGCGTAAGGAAACCCTAATCTTACGCGTAACTCATCCTTGGTTTTATCTTCAGTTTCGTGGATTACTTAGTGTTTTTCTTGCTTGGATAAGCCTGAAAACACTTCGACTTTGGATATCTTTTGCACTGTGATAGTGTAAAAGATTTCTTGGGCAAAACCCTAATATTACGCATAAGCTCAAACTTATGCGTAGAACTCATTACGCATAAGATTATTCTTACGCCTAAGCTCCGTCTTACGCATAAGTTAATCCTATGCCTAAGTTTTCTACGCTTAACTTTATGTTTACGCATAACTTTAGTGTTTTCTCATTTCTTACGCGTAAGCTAATCCTACGCGTAAATATCATTTTTACGCGTAAGTTTGGTATTTTTACGCTTAAGTGTTTCTTTGCCTACACTTGGTTTCTACGCCTAAGGACACTTCATCAACAACGTTTCATTCGACTACAAAGATCCATTTAACAACACAAGTTTTCAACATGTCACAACCACCATACTCTAGCTATTTTCCTTACACTTATAATCAACAACAACAACAACAACTCAGTCCACAACATCAACAATTTAATCATCAACAACAAATTTATCAACAACAATTTAATCAACAACATACTCCACAACTTGGAGCCATTCCACAACCACAAATGGTTCAACCACCACCTAGTCTTCAAGTACAACCTTACACAAACTTCTACAATCAACATCCATCCAGGGGTACTATGAAGGAACCGACATGGTTTGGCAAGATGTGTGAAGCATTAAGTAGCCAACAATCAATTCATGAAGGTGGCTCACTTGATAGACCTCCAATGCTCACTCCCGAGAAATTATGATCAATGGGTGATAAGGTTCTTTAGGTTTTGTGATCTAAAAAAGCCACATGGAAAGTTCTTAAAGAAGGTCATTATGGAAGGTCCATTTCAGATGCCAACTGTTGTCACACCCATGATCCGGCTTCAATCCACCAAGAGATGCCGTCACCAACATTGCAACTATCTCAGACCTCACTAGTGATGAACTTCTACATTTTGAAGCCGATGAACTAGCAATGCAATACATCCTTATGGGACTACCCAATCCGATCCTTCGAAGTGTTGATGCTCAAAAGACATCTAAAGCAATGTGGGAACATATTCATCTTCTAATGGAAGGCACAACACTCAATCGGGAAGACATGGAATCCAAAATCTACTTGGCTTATGAACACTTCATGATTGAACCAGGAGACACATTAGAGTCATATCATCATTGCTTTTCAGACATCATTAATGATTTGGACAAACACAACATCATCATGCCACAATTCTGTCAACACAAAGTTCCTAAGTAGTCTTGGTCCGGAATGGGAGAAGTATGTCATTTTTCTCTGTCAAGCTAAGAATCTTCATCATGCTACATACGGATTGTTGTGCGACTATCGAAGCCTCACCAAAAGAAGTTGACAAAGAAAGGGCTATCCGTGGACTCCCGGCTTCACAATCAATTCCGGACAATCAACAACTTGCTTTATGGGCTCAAACTAGTTTCCTCCTCAAACGACTTCTTAACTTGCTCCTCACCAACTACTACCATCACACCATATGATCCGTCCGCGGCAACAACCTCAACAAACTCAATTGGTTCCATACAACAACAACAATGCTTAAGCACTTTACGGTGAAGGCGATGAGGACTCCGATGCTTTCGATGAATTGCAACAAGGATTTGTCATGATTGCTAAAGCCTTCGGCCGGTATACAAACAAATCCAACAATTGCATTCGTTCCTCATCAAACACAAGGAATCAGGCTGTTGTGAACAATGGACGAGTTGAAGTTTAGAATCGTGGTTATGGTCGTCAGATGGGAGGTGGTCAAGGGTTTAATGCTATGGGAAGGAATAACATGGGTGCTCCTCAACAATAAAGGGCCAAGTGGTTGAGCAGGGGAATGCTCGAGAATAGGGTTAATGGTCTTCGTTGTTATAAGCTGTAATGAGAGGGTCATCGGCTAATGCATGCCCTAAATGAGGACAAGAGGCGTGCTTATCACAAAGAGGCGTTGCTCTTGGCTCTCAAGGATGAAGCTGGTGGAACTCTTACCAACAAGGAACGAGAGCTTTATGGCGGATCAGATTCGATGATGATATGGAGGACTTGCGGCTAATCGCAGATGATGTTGATGGCACAAATGCAAGCTCTAAACATGAGTGACCGCAGGCCCGGTGTATGCCTTGCGGCTTGTCTCAGTACGGAACAAAACACACTCATTCACGATCGATATCTCCGCCAATTTCTCCATCGACAAGGATCGAGTGTTCAAAATGAGTCATCCACATCTTATTCCGATTATCAAATAGATCGTAGTTACATTTGGCGATCAAGATAATCTTATGGTTAATATTGATAATCAAGTTGACTCCGTGGTTATATTTGAGGATCTAAATAATGATCATGTTGAGACTCACGTTGCACAAGATGAGCTTTTGTCTAATAGAAAATGAACTCTTGACCTTAATTAAAGACCAAGAATCTCGTTTGGAAATTTGCACGAAATTAAAAGAGAAAAATGCACTTTTAATTAGGGATAATGAATGCTTAATTCAACAAATCAACTTTTTTAAACTCAAGAAAAACGTGAAGAAGGTTTTGAAGTCGCTTTTGCTAAATCTCATCAAAACAAAAATCATTAGAACGACAGATCATTGATCTAGCGCATCAAGAATGCTTTATTGTCTCAAATAGAACAACTGAAACATGAACATAAACAACAAATTAACGCTCTCACCTTGGAAACTCAAAAGAGAAGGTGAGTTGGTAACTTGTCAAAACAGTTCTCACAGTACAAAAGCATTCCGGAAAGAATAGATAACTATCTTGAAGAAATTGTCGACTTACAAACCAAAATCAAAGAGTTTCGAAATGTTGTTTACAAACATGGTGAGTCAATCACAACTATTCAAAAGTTTACTTTTAAACCTAATCTAAATGGATATGGACCGATTCTTGGTGATTACCAACCTAAGTTTTCAAACAGAGCATTCAAACCAAATCACGAAGTTTCTGATCGCGAGAACATAGAATTGATGATTCCATTGTGTTGTTGAATATAATCGCAGGGAGGAATTAGATGCAGATGACGGGAGTCGGTCAAAAATGGAAAATGTCATTTATAACAAACCATTTAACTATTAAAAAGTCGTAACTTTTGTCACACAACAAGATACTTCTAACAAACCTTTGGTTATCACACGGTTTAAGTTAGTCCCCAACACAATGGTGCACAAATTAATGGTCCTTTACCTTCACATAGTGAAGTTAAAACAAAGCGAGTTGTCGCGTTATCAAATATTTTGACACTTTCTTATCTGACCTCAAAATTTTGGAGCGTGAGATTGAATTTCATTCTGAAATAAAAGTTGAACATTTTCAATCGCCATTGGCGCGAGAACAAAGAGATATTCTTCAGAAAAGAATTTTAACCCATGTCAAAATTTTGAAAACTTGTGCACTATATTGGGAAAGGGATTTTCATAAGGAACTTGGTCTCATGCTTGAGTTTTAGAGAAAACGAAACATCGATTTCTAATACTAAACGTAAAAAGAAACTGTTGAGAAAAGATGTTGATCGACTCTTGGAAGATGTTATCTGTGCTGATCTTGGTTTAAAATTGCGTTTTGCGATTCAATGCGCTCAAGGTCCCAGAGGCCGATGCGTGATGCGATTGCGAGTGCAATTTAGACGCAATGCGTTTAGTATTAATTAACAAAATTGTTAATACAAATAAGCCGTAAAAACGTTTATTTATATTTTACGATCTTCTAATGTTTTGTCGATAACAAACCTAAAATCATTTTAACGAAACAAAAAAAATACGTAATTAGTTTGACCCAATAGTTTTTCTAACACACTTACGTTTTCACATAAAACACTAAAATAAGTATAATTAATTTTATGATTTAGTATTACATATGTACAAGAACTAGTGTTTACATATTTGGGTAAAATATACACATAACTAGTATGTAATATATTGGGTAATATAAATGGGTAGAAACTTAAGTATCATAACCCATTGACCAAATACATTGAATGTAGTTGGGTACAACCCAAAGTCCATGACCCATATCCATGGACCTTGACCCATAACCCATTGCATGACATCATGCTTATATCATATATGGATAATATCCATAACCTATGGTATTGACCCATACCCATGTGACTAGGTGCATTGCACTCATAAGATACATTGTATCTAGTAAAAGACCCATGGATCAACCCATGACCCATAACCAAAATACCCATGGATAAAGAGGAGCGTCCCACGGATCCCTAGCTTTACACTAGACGGATCCCTTGTGGGAGGGATCCGTGGGATCCGGGGAATAGTAGGCATTTTCTCTCTATAAATAGTGATCCATTTCTTCATTGTTTCTAACCCCTTTCTCACATACTTTCTCCTTGAGTTTAAAACTCTCTAACCCCAGATCCAAGTGATCTATGTTTATAATTTTGTTTTTGTGTGATTCTCTAGGTTCCTCTTAAAGGCGAGATCACCACCTTTGAAGTCAAGCAAGCTCAAGTCCATGAGTTGATATGCTTCCTCATCATCAAGACTACTGAAGTCCTCTTGTTGATGATTCATTTCTTTCTTCTAAGTGTAGTGTTGAAGACATTAGTGAAAGATGTCTCAAGTGTCAAGGCGAAGACATTAGTGAAAGGTGTCGATCGTCAGGTATTAATAGCATTAGTGAAGGGTGCTAAAAGTCAGTCACAAGACATTAGTTAAGGGTGTCTTGAAGATCTAGTTAAAGGAATTAGTGAAAGGTGTCTTAGATGTACATTCGATATGGTGTGTTTTGATGTACAAGATAGATTAGTATTGGATCCAAGGATATAGATATTCTTGATGATGTTGTAATAAAAGTTGGTCTCCTTTGGGATTAGTCGTTGGGTAGTAGTTCATCCATTGTAATGGAACTCGGTATCTAGCCTAGTACCGGATAAAGGGTAAGCGACGTTGTGGTAGGTGTGGTTCACCTTGGTGTGAAAGAACCCGTGGTTAGCCTAGTACCGGAAAAAGTAGGTAATTATGAAGGTTTCTCCACCATAAAAGAATCGGTGTTGTGTAGTGATTACAAACTCGGTAGGTGACTCGGGAAGTGGAGTAGGGCAAGGAAGGTGTCCTTGTAGCCGAACCACTATAAATACTCGAGTTGTGGTTTTGTGCTTCTTACTGTTATCTCTTCATTACATAATTCTATATGATTGTTTATCAACATCCAACACACATCCAAATAGATTGACATAAGTCGATCTAAATAGTTTAAAAGAAAGTTTTAATTGGCAAAACTATTCAACCCCCCTTCTAGTTTTCCACAAAAATAAATATTATACATAATATATTTTACCAAGTACCAAGTAAATGCAATAAACTTGTAAATAAATCACTAACATATTGGCCAATAATCCATTTAATAAACCCCCTAGTCATAATTATGTGACTCGTGGTTACTAAATTATGTCATAGACCCGTGATTCTGAAATTCGTTTATGTCATAGAACTAAATGGAAACGTCACAACTAAATGTGCAATTGATGTGTGCTTTCTTATACTAAAAAAACCAATTATTGAAAATAGTTTAAGTTTTCAAATGCAATATCAAGCAGATAAAAGTGCACAATGTCTTAACTAGTACTGGACTATTGGGTAATCCAATCATAAGCACTAAAATAGCATGGACATGATCCAAGATCACATACTCGTAATCATGAATTTTGTAAATCTAAACATGCATATGTTTTGGATCTATATTTCACGACTAGGCCCTTTTATTTATCAATGAAGCTTTATTAACATGATCTAAATAGCCCAAATTCCAAATTGCGCTAATTGCGACTATTGCTAGCATTACGCAATTTCGATAAATTGCGGTCGATTGCGAGCGCAATCTAGGATGGCCTCGCATTAGCTATCATGATGCGAAATTTCAAAAGCAATGCAATGATGCATGCAATTTGTGCAATGATGCGCGCATTTTTAAACCAAGGTGCTGATATCAATAATCTTGTGTTATTACAACCTGTTGTATATGCCTCTGATCATATCTCTGCTGATTCTGTTGATATTGTTGAGAATAATGATATTGTGCATCAGATCGAGTCTTTAAAACTTAATGAACGACTGTTAAACGAGCTTTCAAATTCAAAACGTCGTCTTCAATGGTGTCAAAACGATTGTCAAAATCGTGAACTTGCTTTGCAAAACAAAATCAACGGTTGCAATCCAAAGCGTTTAATCAAAATTTGAGCAAGCGGATGATCAAAAGCAGCGTCTTTAAAATGTCAAATCTCAAAATATGAACAAGAACTTGCAAAAGTTAAAAGGAATATGGTGTCATATTTGATTTACTTAAGCAGACTTCGTGATGAAGCATCAAACGAACTTGATCATTTTCTTGCACACTAAAGAAGTCATGAATTTTTACTGAAATCTTCGTTCGAAAATCAAGAATTGGTGCACACTATTATTAAAGTTAAAGGAAATGTTAGGAAAGTATGAACAAGTTGACCCTAGCATCATCAAGAGAATTGCACCTTAACACTTAGCAAATGTGAACCCGGAATGCCCTCTTGACAAATCACAAGATACTAATGTGCTTCCCTCTTCGAAACGGACTAGTTGCTTCTTTTCCCAAGCGTCGCCCTTCACGACCTAGGGCAATACAAGGAAGAATAGGAAGTTGCGACCTTAGAAAAGAATAATAAAGAATGCGAGAGTAGAAGAACACCCTAGGACTTTGAATAAGACTCAAGTTACCCACTTTAGAAATATTGCGTTTGACAAATGTAATGGAAAAAGTGTTGTAACGAATGCTAAACCTTTTAGTACTTTTGATATTCATCGATGCTTCGTGTTATTTGTCGTAAAAGTATGCTTTCGATTGTCATGAAAATGTGTTGCTAGAGCTATCTTGTCTCGTTTACGGAATCCTAAGACCGGAATACCTCTAGGCCCACTAATGCTTCTAAGTTTGTGCTTGGTAAACCGCCCTCTTTAGATTCTAAGAAACACATTGATATCCCTTGCTCGGTATCACCTCCAAGGAATGTAGTACCACCTAGTGCATTCACTAAGACTAAAGCTAAGACTAGTTGGAGATGGCAGAAATGGATACATAATACACTAGGATATAAATGGATTCCTAAAATCATTGATGTGTGTATTTCCACTATAGCAGCTTCGGAACCCTCTAACTCATCGGGTTCCACATCTACTATTCCATCTGTTTAGATGCGTGTAATCACGGTGATACAGATCATCCTTTGGATTGTTGATAGCGGATGTTCGACACATGACGGGGCAACCTTAAAGCATTTATCAAACTTTTGTCATCAATATCAATTCAGGCATATCATGCAATGGAGATCATATCAATGGCAATATCGAAATTAGCAGGGTTTATTATGTGGAAGGCCTCGGTCACAATCTTTTTTCAGTTGGTCAATTTTGTGATGGAGACTTGGAAGTTGCTTTTCGGGAGAAAACTTGTTTCATTCGTGATCTACAAGGAAACGATCTTATTTCTGGCTCTCGCAATTCTAGTATGTACACAATCTCAATGCAAGACATGATTGCTTCTTCTCCCATCTGTCTACTCTCAAAGGCTACATCTACAAAATCTTGGCTATGGCACCGTCGTCTCTCACATCTAAACTTTCAAACCATTACTAACCTTGCTCGACACAAACTTGTTGAAGGTCTCCCGAGATTCCGGTATTCTAAAGATCACCTTTGCTCAGCTTGTGAACAAGGGAAAAGCACTTGTGCTCATTTTCCTTCAAAGGTGGACCACAACTCTCGGCATGTACTTCATCTTCTTCACATGGATTTGTGTGGCCGATCTTGGCGTTAAACGATTAATGGCAAGCGCTACATCTTGGTAATTGTCAATGACTACTCCACGATGGACGGGTCTACTTTCTTCGAAGCAAAGATCAAGCTCCCGTGATGATCATCACCTTTCTCACGAAAATTCAAGTTCATCTCCGAAACATCGTCCGCCAAATCGAGCGAGACAAGGCGAATTTGTGAACCAAACTCTTCGAGAATTTTATGAGAAATGGGATTGAGCATCGAACATCTATTGCATACCGAACAAAGCGGAGTTGTTGAAAGAAATAAACCGTGACGTTAGTGGAAGCTGCAAGAACAATGTTCAATACTAAACTTCGGATTACTTGTGGGCAAAAGGCATCGGCATGCTATACTCAAAACCGATCCATGATTAAAAAACGCCACAACAAAAAACCAAATCTCAAACACTTTCATGTATTTGGATCCTTTTGCTACCCAAATAATGATCGTGATGAATTTGGAAAGCTCAAAGCCAAAGCTAACATTGGAGTCTTTATTGGATCTTTGTGAGAATTCTAAAGGTTCAGGATCCGGAATGGAGTAAATAAAGCAGGTTATGGAAGCGATTCATGCTAATTTTGATGAGCTTCTGAAATAAAGCCGAGCATATGACTTGGAACCCGGATCACAACTTTTAAACTTCCCTCAAACCCCATCATCACCTAACAAGCCCCCGGATTACTGCGTCAACAAATGGAAAAGCTATTTGCTCGGCCGTTCAAAGGACGATATTGATGAACGTGCTCGTGTGTATCCGATGTTTCACTGCCAACCCGATCATATTCTTATACCGATACACTCTAGCAACAACTACCGCTTGTTAAGAACAAGACTTCTACAACAAAAAGTTGAACAAACCGCATCCAACGACGATGAACCACCGGGATGATGTTCTTAATGAACTACCCCACCCGCAGATTTTGATCCAAATGTTCTTTAACCCGCTTGCCAATGAAATGCGCTGCACGATGTCGCGGAATCATCAAAGCCATTTGAATCCTCTAATCTGACAATGTATACCAACATCAACCCTCTACACATCATTGGACAAAAGACCATCCTCTTGAGAACATTATTGGCAACCCAAATCAACCGCCACGCCACGAGACAACGCCTTCACATGTGATGGTGAACATTGCATTTATGCACTCACTGTCGCCAATCAACCTAAAAACATTAAAGACGAATGACAAAAGACAACCGGATTGAATCCATAGCAGAAGAACTCAACCAATTCAAACGTCTTGAAGTATGGAACCGGTTGAAAGACCAACAGGTCTACGTCATTGGTCTAAAATGGATTTGAAGAACAAATTGGATGTCAAAGGAACGTAATCAGAAACAAGTCACATCCGTGGCTAAGGGTTATAGGATGTGAAGATGATATTGAATTTGAAGAATCATTTTCTCCGTTGCTCGTCTTGAGGTCGTTTTCAGATATTTCGCGTTCAGCGGCTCCATATGAATATAACGGTCTTTCATATGGACGCCAAACGCTTCTGAATGGTCAACCGAAGAAACAGTTTATGTCGACCACCGGAAGGGTTCGTTGATCCGCTTTCCAACCATGTCCTAAACCTAACAAAGCTCAGACGGTCTCAAACAAGCACCTCGGGCGTGGTACGATAAGTTATCATCCTTCCTCATTGCCAATAATTTTACCAAAGGTTTGGTCGACCCAACTCTTTTCATACAATATCACGGGGTACATTAATTGTTCAAATTTACGGATGACATCATTTTGGGTCAACACGTAAAAGTACTCAATCGCTTTTGCAAAACTAATGAAGAAACATTTTGAAATGTCCATGATGGGTGAACTTACGTTCTTTCTAGGTGCAGTTCATCAATCACCCTGGAATTTTCTTGAGTCACCCAAATATGCCCTTGAAATTATTAACAAATTTGGAATGCAAACCTGTGACACCTATGCCACACCAATGACTCATACCAAGAAGCTAGACGTTGATTTACATGGGAAATTGGTTGACCCTACCAAATACCGTAGTATCATTGGGTCTCTCATGTATCTAATAAAATGAAGGTGCCCGATATTGTTTTTGCCGTATATCTATGCTCCTTATCGTCGAGACCAACTGAAACCCACCTCTCCGAGGCTAAAAGAATCCTCCATACACAAAGGGAACCATTAGTTTGGGGATCCGGTATCCGAAGGATTCGGTTTTGAACTAATTGCTTTTTAGACGCTGACCACGCAGATGCTTAGATTCACGAAAAAGTACTTCGTGAGCTTACAATTTCTTGGTGATAAACGGTGTCATGGCAATCGAAGAAGCGAGGATTGTACATCGTCTCCTCAACCGTTTGAATATGTAGCCATGTCGGCGTCTGTGCTCAAGTCATTTGGATGAGAACCAACTCAAAGACTATGGTTATGTATTTGATGCAATTTTGATGTACCGCGACAATCGAAGTGCTATTGCGATCTCGCAGCAACCTTCCAACACTCTAAATCAAAGCACATCGATCTTGATATCATTTCATCAAGGACCACGGAACAGTATCGTTGAATTATACTTTGTGGGTACGAATACCAATTGGCGTATCTTCTCACCAAAGCCTTAGCTCTTGCTAGGTTTAATGAGTTGGTCCCACCGATTGGTATGTGTTTGACTTAAGAGAACCGATAAACTCTTAAAACATTCTTAAAACCAGTCAAACACCAAAACTTCTTTTGTAAATATTTTTCAAAAACAAAATACAAAAATATAAAATCTATAAAACAACAAAAATATTCTTCTATCTATATTTCTTTTAACGCAAGTAAGTATTAAATTCACAACACTCAAATCTTTCAAAATTCAGTATTTTTTCCGATCAAGTGTTGAGGGGGAGAAAGCAAATATTTTTCAGTTTCATAAAACCTTGTACTTGCATGTTATTTTATCCCGGTTGTTTCTTTAAATGGTGGTCACTTTTATGGTTTACTCGACACTTCTGACTAAAATTTATAAAACTTCATTATTTCTTAAGTCGAGGGGGAGTGTTGTCAAAATACTTTCCAAATATCATTCGTTTGGTAACCAAAATGGAAGTTATGGACATTGGATGTAAATGAAAAAGGTGGTGGGGCTAAAACTGTCAAAAGCTCAAAGTTATTTTAATAAAACTCTCCACCTAATTCATTAACTCTTCTCATTTATTACTCAACAACCCAAATCTTACGCCTAAAAATCAATATACAAATCCGAGTTCTTGATCATCAATTTGTAAGTGGTTTCTTAATCTTAATGTGTTTACAAACAATGGTTTTGAATCTTTCATAAATCCAACGGTTAAAGCGAGTTTGAGTGATTTTGTGTTCTACGCATAAGCGTATGAACACATAATCGTGTTTGAGTGTTTTTGGTTAAAATGGTTATGTCAAAACGTTTATTTAATCACTATGATTCCATTTTTATCATCAATACTCACAAAATATGAATTGTTTGATTTTGAATATTAGGGTTCATGCGTTAGTTTGGGGGTTTTCAAATGTGAATGATTTTGGCTAAAAAGATAGTTGAGTGATGTTGTTCTTATGGTGAATTGATGATATCTAGGCTCGAACCAACCCAAAACACTAATTGATCTTTAATTGGAAATTAGGGTTTAAGTTCATAAGTATTTGGGTATTTTTGATTCACTTAGATTCTGATGTTAAAACTTGAATAGAACTACTCATAAGGCTTCTTAGACCTTACAGAACAAGTTTGGTGCAATTCCTATGGTTAGATAACTTACACGTAGAAATTAGGCCTAATGGTTTAAGTTTACGCGTAATCTGCTCTAATGCATAATGACTAATAAGTATTCATGATCCGATTTGAAAATAATTGAATGTATGTGTTAATATTGGTGCTATGATGAACTTATTTCGGTTTATTACGCTGAAAATTCACAATCAGGGTATTTGTCATCTAATACGCATAAGGATCACCTTACGCGAGCATGTTATGCGCAGAGAAATCTTACGCGTAACGCTTACGCGTAAGGTTCTACATAAGGACTACGCGTATCCTCGCGTGAAGGATATGCGAACAATGACCTCACGCATAAGGTTGACTCTTACGAGTAAGCCTTACGCGAAGGTTCCATATACGCTACGCGTAAGATTTACGCGATTAGGCACTCTTTCCCACGCGTAATATTTTACGCCGTAAGGAAGAACCTACGATAAGCTTATGTTTACGCGTATACCACTCCCGCTTACGCATAAGCTTGCCATTTCTCGCACCTAAGCCTAGTTTTAACCTTAATTATGAATTGTTACGCCGCGGCAAACTTGTAAATAAATAAATCATAACGCCACGAAACCAATAATGTCACCAATAAGCTTAAACGCTTAATATGTTGTGAAAAATAAGTGAAAACATGGACTTTAAAACTTAAAGTTAACCAACTCACTTAAACTTATCACGACGCTATTGGACTATTGGACAAACAAGTGACATTGGACTCAGAATAATCATCGACATATCATATTCAACAATTAGACAATAAAACCATCTGTTGACTAACATAATATATTTCGATATGTTGGTTCTTTTGGCTAAATATCTTCAGATCACGCACATGGACGCTCAAATACGTAATGGAAGCACCAAATGTTCTCATTAAGCTGTCGATATCTTCCCTCATGGTTATCCGATGAAGATAGGAAAGAACAACCTTCGTGTTGATTTTGATACCCTCACCGCTTCAGAGTCTTCTTGTTTAATTGCCGTGGATATTCAAGAATCATCTTATCGAACATGCTCACAAATTCGCTACAGGCCCGAGATCTACATTCATCAGCCTGGAATACAATGCAAAAGATCAAAGGACAAAATGTGCGGATCGACGCTTCAATGACAAACAAGTCACAATCACACCGCAGACTTAAGAGCCGCCCCTCCTCATTCCGCCATCGAGCCAACCGAATACAATGCCGCACCAACTAAAGAGATCGTTCGCAATTCATGATCGACATTGGTTGCGACGGCCGTGGAGTAATCAAAGAATTCATACGCGGATCTTAAAATATTCCTCACCATGGAGAACCTCTACATCATCATCACCAAATCACTGGACGTGCGATGTGGCTAATGAGCATCCCAAGCTCATGGAACTGCAGATTTTGGGCTTTAGTCAACATGAAACACATCGGTCGGCTCATATGGGACGACATGATGTCATTCCTCAAAAATCTTGGCTCAAAGATCCCATATATCGATATACAAAATCGTTGATTCAAAGAGCACTTGGTATAACCCTCGATATCCCAAGAGAATCAATGACCCCAATAATCACTATATGTTGTATGAACCTACTCTAACAAATTCGATTTAAGGAATCAACAAAAAGAAACAAGGTGTGTGTTCGGATCACCTTCTCTCTCGATGCAATCAAACACTTTACTCATACAAAAGGTATCCGTAGCGGTGGATGAAGGCAAAGTTGGTTTTCGATGACAAGTCTTTGGTACACCTACTAGGAAAACCGTGGAGAGGCAGCAGGGAAGTGTTGCAAGCACCGAGTCAAAGAAAGTTCCTAAGAGGAACCTCCACTCAAAAGGATACCTCTGGAAGTTGTTCCTATTCCCATTCCAAGCCCTCACCGCAAAGAAAGCTAGTGGATGAAAGCCTAAGGAAACCAATCAAACGAAGAGGTCATCTACTCAAACAGAAACCGATGTCACTCCAATAGTAGCTAAACCTCCCACCCAAAAGTGACCAAGGCAAAGGAAGACTCCGTGACTTGAGCAAGAGAAGAAAGCTCGATGAAGAGCCACCGACACCGACTACCGGAAGAAGTTCAAAATCATAAGACTCCAACACGCTGCAAAAGAGTTTGAACAGCAACAAATGCGTGGCCCCGGAGGGTCAAGTGGTGGTGTCCAACCTCCCACCCCCTCGATGCGGTTAATCAACCCATAAGGGAATGGGTGCCACCACTCTTGAGAAACAAATGAACGCATAGAGGATTCTATTGATTATGACTTTGAGGAACCCGAAAAGGATAAGACTCGAGAAAGAAAAGATGATGAAGAGGTCAGCACCAAACCAAAGCAGAGAAGAGTCTGACCAAAGTGGAAAGAAAATAAACTGGACAAGATGATGAAGTGAATTATGATGACTTCTCAATACCCAATCATTCCAAGGAGGAAACCTTCAACCTCCTAAGGACCCCGAATCCCTCATGTCTCTTCATCATCGATTCGCCCTCTCATTCTTCACCACCACCATCCAAAAGAACAGATCCACATCCAAATGCGGAAGAACCCACGGACTCTTGGATATCTCGGGCAAAGACAAGGATTGTTAAAGCGGTAAAGCAGGTCGAAGAAAGATGACCAATAAAGCTAGATATACTCTCTGACAACATCAAACATCTTCATGACGAGATAGAAAATATGTCTAATGAAAGAGAGTATACCCGAAGTTCATGCAAAGGATCTTCAAGGGGAAATGAACGAGATGATCAAGGGATACACTCACAAATTCCTTCTCGACATCGTTCTCGAGTGACAAGAGAAATGTTCACGACAACTCTATCCGAACTGATCCATTTGGCCAGCAAACTATAAGATCAACACCCATGACCGTAACAATCAACCCAATTGATCCTATAGTGTTCTCCGACGTTGAATTGGTTTCCGGTAACTCAAATGTCTAAATGATCTGCAACATTTCTTCTTGTTGAAGGTAAATTGTTTGATGCATTGCTTGAATACCAACTCAATCATCAGCAGAGAAGAAGCTCAAGGCCTAAACGCCCAAGAGACGATGAAGATAAGGATAAGGATAAAGATAACCAGCCTAACGCCCAAAGAAGTCTGAGAACCCTCCTCGCACCACCACCACCCTAAGGACTCCAACAACAAGACAATCTCCACGCCTTTCAACTGACAAACCTCGGGACTCGAAGTTACCACCGCATAGAGAAAACCGTGATCACTTCAGTATACCGGGTGGTGACGGCGAGGAAGTCCCCGAGCCCCAACAACAACCCACCCTCCGCCCAACAAAGAAACCATCATCCTCATCAAGGCCAAAGAAAAAGAAGAAGACACCTAACGATGATGTCTCTTGGCTAGACGAAGACGACAATCGAGTATGATTGGTTCTCCACACTTGTTGATGCTACTCCCGCCTTACCGATGATCCAGATATGGTAGAAGGTCGTACATTGGAGCATGCTAAGTTCTGTAAGAAAAGTTCCGAGAAGAAGAGATGACGGAATCATTGAGACGAATCAAGAATGAAGCCTTTCAACTACTCAAAGACAGTTCGGAAAGTGCTATTGAAGTTGAATATCACCTTGAAAACATAGCACGAGCCATGTCTAACAACATTGATTGGCTCAACCCAGAAGCAAACATCGACTTCACCAGAAGAGATAAGGCTCCATACCACACCGATTGGTCTAAACCTCCACCAACGATTAGTCAACCAGATCAACCTAAGATTCCATTTCGCTACTTCTTCAACAATGACTTGGAATTTCTTCTACACGGTAGCGATGGTTCAAACAAATACGCTGCATCACTTACACTTCCGCTCCTTCAGCCCATATATATATACTCCAACCAGCCATACGAAGAAAAGGCTACCCACATGTTTTCCAACATGCGGAACGGTATGACATTGATGCAATGTACGGGATTCACCATTGGCCTAAACCTAACGAATCTACTACAAAAGTCGCCAGTCCGAAAGTCTCAACATGAAGTGTACATTGATAAAGGGATCGTTGTTGTTAAGCATGTCACTCTTTCGTCTAAATGGGATTACACCTTCCTCAAGACTATCGTGGTTAAAAGACAAGACGAAAGGACTATGAATTTGTGAAGCGGACTTCGTAACTTGTCTCTCAATGACATTGAAGATCTGATCTTGCAAAGTACAGTGGAAGAATGAGACATTTCTCGATTGAAATTCAACGCGGAATACATCAAGTCCTTTCTCATCTCTTCCGAAGCATAGTGATACAGGAACGTAAAAAGATTTACAACTTGTCTGTTGAATCCTATCGCACCGCGGTCAACTTCACCGCACTAGCTAGAACTTCCTCGACATCAATCCGCTTCCATAATACACTCTCAAGAAACCACTGGCCAGTAGTTTCACCGTAGTGAACTACAACGCATCGCTTGATGGCGTGTAGAGATCTTCACAAGTTTGGGGATCACACATTAAAGAAGGTCAGGGATGGCTTGGCTTATAGGTTGAAGGCGATACATGAAGGTATTGGGTCTCTAAAGCGATGGAATTCTAAGGAAAGACGGGATGTTAAGAGGATCATCACTATGATCGATGAAAGGTTGTATGAAGGACGGGGCCAGTAAATCTAGAGAGTCAGTAGGTGGTCGTCCCAGGATTACTCTCTCGTGATATCAACGCCTATTCGATTCCTAGAAAATTGATGGACTACCTGGTACCCCTTAAACTGTTTCAATTTCATATTTAGATGTGTGATTTAATAATGTCAATGGCTTGTGCACATATAACAGTTGTACAACCCGCTCTTGTAATGAAAGGACTTCGTGGTACGCATTCAAAGGCCACAATCCTTATAAAAGGATCTAAAGCTTCTTACTTTTGAGTAAAACTTATCAAACCTTTCATTTTTCAAAGGTTTTGCTCAAAAGAACAAGTACTTCCCATTATGTTTTTCAAAACTCAACCGGATTAATAACTTTGTTGAGGGAGTATTTGATTAAAACTATGTTCAAATTGTTCTTAGGATAATCTTCCAAGTAAAACTCAAAATGGTCATATTCAATATCAAAATTTAGGTCAAAAATAACATTTATATGCCATTTTGAGGGGAGAAAATTATGTGATAAGAAATATGTTGTGTTTTGCTATTGAATCCTCGTGTGAAAAGACTTCATCCCATGAATTGACGGAATCAATAGTATATATTGAAAAGATCTCGTCTTCCAAGACTTATCCAAGTAAATTGTACCTATTCGAGAAGCTCTTGATAGACATGAACTTTGACGGGTTTGACAACCTTTAGAGGTTGTCCACACCTTCAAGGTAGTTATTAGAGCTAGTTGTCAAAGTCGCAACAATGCAACTCTTTAACTATGCAATTTAATCCGTTCTCTGCGGAGTATCTATCTTGAGTCGATCAATTCAAAAGTCACGAGCTCTTTCCTCATCACAAGCGATTTCTATCAAAACTCTTACATGAATGGGAGTATTTCAAAAATCTAAAACTCTTGAAGTGTTCAAAGATGTTTTCATCTACAAACACTGAGAGATTTTCATGAAAATGTTTCATGGCAATGGAGTTATATGTGATTAAGGTTAGGAATAACCCTAATGATCCACAGAAATGGGAGTGGATCTACCCATGACACTACCAATAGTTAGAATTAGGGAAGTTCTTAGGTATGATTATAAAAAGGAGAAATGAGAATCTTGAGAAAGAAGGAGTTGAAGAATTAAAAAGTAAAGTAAAGAAAAGGGTGAAAACAAATAGCCTCCGATTATTCAACTT
>OU343224.1:206390527-206412341 GCA_910596185.1 Chrysanthemum makinoi
TGAACTCACCATCATAAGTGACCCTTTAGCGTGTCTTGGGTTTTGAAGTGATAGCTAATCTTTGGGCGCAAGGCAAAGGCATGTCATGGTCATAGACGACTCTGATTTATGTATTGGGACCACTTATTTATAATGGGTCATTTTCCGCACTTAATCAATAATGTAAACATTGTTTTCAAGAATGAATAAAATTTTCTTTATGAAAATCAGTTGTTCTATGTATGCTTCCGCTGAGCCATTTTGGGGGTGTTACATAATGCACTTGGACAAAAAAAAACTTGGGGAGTGCTTGAGTGCAATACTGCTTGTGTGCTTATGCACTTGGACAAAAACTTGACATTGGCGATGATGATTACTCTAATGCGGCGTGTGTAATCTGCTAGTGTCTGCACAAAAAAAACTTTGAGTGCTTGTAGCGCAATCTTGCTTATTGTGCACATGCTGTGTGCTGCTTGGACAAAAAAAAACTTTGGGACAAAAAAATTTGTGCAATCCTTGGGACACAAAAAACAGTGAAACAAAGAAAAAAAAAAAAAAAGCAAACAATATAAAAGTACCCTCCCACTGGAGGTTCAGTCCAATGGGATGACCCAGGTCTAATAATCCCTAAAAAATGATTCCTTGCAGCACGATCAGGTGCTGGCTTGTTCGAAGGACGATATTTTACTTCTCCCAATTCTTATATTCCCACTCGCTACTTTTTGCATTTTTTTTTTTTTTTATTTTATAATTTTATTATATAAAAACATAAACCTGAAAATGCGGGGCATAAATATAAAAGTTTAATGCTCAACGCTTTTAAAACTGTCAATACTGGCACTGATAAAAAATGTGTTGTCTTGAAATAAATAGAAAAAGAAAATAAAACCTCTACCACTAGTAGGTGAAGAAAGCGGCCATGGTGAGGGACCCACGAATCACGGCGAGCCAGCTTCGGCAAGGCGTCATGGCGAGGCCGACACCGGGTGCTCTTAGTCGCATAATAAGAACTGAGCCACTGTTTTTTTTTTTTTTGAATTCCCTGTAAAAAATGACACACAGGCCCACTTCTTATCATGTGATTAAGGACACAATTAAAAAAAAGCCCTTCATATTATAATACTCCGTTCTTATTAAACTTCGAAGTGAATTGCATAATTTTATTTTTTATTGGCACACTTTAATGTATAAGTAGTTAAAGCATATTATATTCATGATATAATTGTCTAATGCATACATTGGAACAGGGGTGTCAAAATCTGACCTCGAATTGGACCGAACCCGACTAAGCATATTCGGGTCGGGTTACTCGAGTTAGAAATTGAATTCGGTTTACTCGGGTCAACCCGAGTAACCCGAATAATAAATAGGGTCGGGTATCGGGTTGAGATTTTTTTCTAAGGATTTTTTTATTTTTTTTATATATTTATTTTAGAATTTTTCTATATAAATTAGAACAAATAGGCAATTTTGTCACTATTTAACTTATATTCGGGTTGACCCGAACTCAGATTGACGACGAGTGACCCGAACCCGTCTCTAACCCGAAGTTCAAATAGGGTCGGGTTCGAGTAAATTATTTTTAGCCTTGACCCGACTTTGACCCGAACACGAACAACCCGACCCGACTGACACCCCTACATTGGAACGTAGAAATAAAAAGTTAAAATGCGCAAATCAATTCCTTTTCATAAATAGGGCCCTATATGACGGGATAAGTATTAGGATTCGGCTTTGGCTTATTTTAGATGTTTGAAGTGAGGGGATAGCTTTGAGCGGGTAAATGAGTTTTCACAAAAGTAGTCAAGTAGATTGGTTTTAAAGAGGAATGCTAGATCCACATAAAGATTATACAAAAATATTTCACACACTAATTTGTAAGAGAGTGATTGGTCTAATCAGAGAGAAGAGAGAGAAAATATAGAAAAGTAGACCAATCACTTACAGACACATCATCTTGTGAATTATTTTTTGTAATTCTTATGTGGATCTAACATTCTTTAAAAAAATAACTTGTCCTTTTCCTAAGTAATATGACGTGTACCATTTATTTCCTTTTCTTTCTTTATGAATTACAAAATTCGGAACCCGGGTAAAAAAATGACTTATATAAAATTTAAATCCAAATTCAATTAAGTGACTCAGTGGTTTGGATTCGATCTTCTAAGTGGGTAATTTCCTGGATGTCCCGTGTTTAAATCTTGGGGAGAAAATTAATCTTCATGTGGCCAAAGAGGTTTATCTCGATGACTCATTTTATCCAAAAGTAGTCACCTCGAGTTAATCGACATGAATTCGAATCAAAACCGAGAAAAAAGAAAAAAAAAAATATATATATATATATATATATATATATATATATATATATATATATATATATATATATATATATCTAGATCAAATAAGATCAAACTTAAAGTTGTTAAAATGAGATCCTAAAAATGACAAACTGACACTCTCCTTACAATAAAATTTAATTTTTTATTAACTACAACTAAAATTGTTAAAGTTTCGATAGATTTTTTTTAAAATTTACAACCAAGGTGATACACTTTGATTAAAGTGTAATGTATCGTGTTTTTGTATGTGTGTCGGTTTGGAATATTTATTAGTGTAATGTGTATCAGGTGTATCACTAATCAAAACTCGTGTATCATTTGGTTATTAGTTGATAAAATGTTCATTTGTATTAAAATATTATTTTTATGTGTATTATTGCTAAAATTGTTATTTATAGATGTTTTAAAGGTTTTTTAGACTTAATCTTATTTTACAACTTTAAGATTGATCTCGCTAACTCTCCCCTATATATATATATATATATATATATATATATATATATATATATATATATATATATATATATATATATATATATATATATATATATATATATATCAAATTTAAATCTAAATCCTAATCCTAATTCAAATCCAATCTCACTGACAAACCAGACTGACCCATATACAATTGGCAAGGTAGTATTTGGTAATGCTTGCCATATGAATAAATAGATGTCACTAAAAATGGAAGACGTAATAAAAGACATCAATTTTTGATCTTTTTGTTCGGTTTTGATATATTACCCGCACATAACAGTAACGATATGTAATATCATCAATTTTGTGCGCATATTTTTGTTGTTGGTATATATAAGTGTAGAATAAGCCAGAATAAACATACATCATTTATTTAATTGTTAAACATGAAATGTGTAATGTTAATTAATTGTTAACTTTTTAATTAAAATAAATCTAGTTACAACCTATAAAGTTATGGTCATCAAAACCTTTTAATTTTAAAAAGTAGTTTTACAATAACTTGATGAGAATTTTTTTAAAAGAAAAATCCACTGCATTAAATGTAAGTCAAATATTTGTTAGGTTTGAGATTGTAATATTATACTTTAGCAAACTTCTTGCAATTTGACAACTTTGGGTAAACCTCTTTTTTATGGGACTAGTGGTTTACACCTCAACAAAACTACGGCACCTATTTATGTAACTTTTTTAATGGGACTACTAGTTTCCACTCCTCCACAAAACTATGGCATCTATATATGTAGTGCCGTTAAAATAAAAAAGAAAAGGAAATATTCGTGAGAAGTGTAGAACTGATTGGAAAAAAAATTATCACGGAATAGCTCTTAAAAGTTTTCAAAGAAAAATAATTTTTGGGTTTAATAATCATGGCTACTTAGACTATGCACAGAGGCTGCCGAGTCAAGCCACACATCATTTCTTCGACGACATGACGACGATTTAATGCTTGATGGTTACAGTTATTTTTTTTTAAAATTTAAATATTACAACAAAATTAAACTTCATTAATAAAAATACTTAAACATTACAACAATTTTAAACTAATAAAACATAAACATTACAATATTTATTAAAAACTGAAACTAATAATTTAAGCTGTGGCATGCCTTGATTATTCAAATAAACATTAAAAACATTACATAGAACAAAGTATTGCATATAAATTAATTTTTATATATTCTCTATGTTAAAATGTAAGAAAATTAAAAGTATAAGATAAAAATGATAATTAAAATAAACTTCAAGGGTTTAGACTGTAAATTCATTATTTATAAAAGTAAAATAAAAAAAACGAATTAAAAAAAATAAAATAAAAAAAAAATCTTCTTCTCCACTTCTACCTCCTGCATATCTCACACACAAACTTTTTTTTTTCTTTTAAACGAATTAAAAAAAAAAAAAATGAGTTAAAATAGTCGGTCGACAGTGAACCAGTTTCTATTTTCTCCTCCTCAACCGATGGTAATTAAATTAAATATAATGATCGGTTGTGCCGTCTCAAAACACCCACTATAGTAGCCTTATGTACTAATGATAATTTGAGAAAATGATTGATGAAAGTTCGGAAATAAAAAATACATATTGTAAGACTAAACATAATGGGACCAAACCATTTGGTTAAAACTAAAAATAATGGGACCAAACTATTTGGTTGGTCTACCCATGTTGGACGCGCCTCCCTCACTACGAAGACCAAATGGAACGTGTTAGACCATTGCATTCTTTTGGTTTGTCAGTGAACCGAAAGATTGAAAGTGTTTGTGTGTGTGAGTGACCGAAAGATTGAGGGTGTGCTTGGTTCAAACTCTGGAAAGCGAAAGACAATGATAATGGTGGGAAAAGGGAAAGAGAGAAAATCGGTCCTCCCAATTTATTGGGTAATGGCCCATTACCCACTATTAGGTAATGAGTCATTGCATTATACTCTACCAAATACATTTTGTATATTATCTTTCTCATTCCTTACCCCCATAACCCTTTACCAAGCATGCCCTGAATGGTTTGTGTGTGTGAGTTATTTTTTAATATATTTTTGTGAGGTATATTTTTTGTTGTTATTGTGATTTCCTTACTACGAGTGTTTAGTCTAAGAGAGAGAAAACTGAGTTGACGGGGTTGTTTGTGGTCTCATTACTTTCGGTCTAATACACTTGTCAAATTATTTATAAATTTGACATGTATTTAAGCATATATTTTAAGTCAAATGTGGTGTTTGAATGCAACTTAATTGACTTAATATGAAAAAAAAACTTAATTTATTAAGTCATATAAAATTGTTTGTTTTAACTGTAAAATAAATGACTTAAAAAAATAATTGATAAAAGTGAGGTCCTCCACATTACTGAGCGACTCGATGGCAAAAAGTGTAGAAGATGTAAGCGGTGAACACTTGCAGATTTACTAGAGAATACTCGAGTTATATTATACTTAAACACTAGGTTACAAGATGGATCCTTATAAATGAGGGGATTAGCCATATTTATACTAGTGGCTAATCCATTCTAGAATAATCAAGCTAAGTATCTTAGATATTTTAGACATAATATTTAAGATATTTATAAATCTAATATTCTAGAGTGATCTAGTTCTGTTGCCTTATTGAGATTTTACTTGGAGTGGGGCTGTTACGTTTTTCCTCGTAACACATTGCTTTCATCACATAAACAACCTTTTAGGGTCAGATAATCAAGCTTCGAGGGATGATTTTCATCAAGTATTCAAGCTTACATTAACAAGCTTAAACAAGCTTTTGAGGGACAATTGCTTTCATCATGTAAACAAGATTTAGGGACAGCATGTGAACAAGTTTTTAGGGGCAATTTAAGGTAAACAAGCTTTTATACCAAATTCATGGAAAATGCCAGAATCTGCAAAACCAGAATCAACTCAGAGTTCAAGATACCATTCGTCTCAAAAGACCTATCTATTAACAGAAGTTCTCGAATGCAACCAGCCAACAATGCCTAAAGATTGGGTCATTGATGGTAATTGAACAAATGGCGCATGGCAAACATAAATTGCAACTTGCTTCAAGACATCATGTTTCAAAAAACCAATCAACTAACAAACGTTAACTGATTATAGGAAACCACGCTACACTATCACATTGTTGATTGGTTACTTGAAACAAAAGGAAAACCCAAAACAGTAAAGAAAAAAGCTTAAAACAAGATAAAACCACTTTCAGTCAAAAGTTTGATGAACAAATCAGTTGCACAATGCTTTCAAAAATGGAACAAGCATAGCTGCAAAGGAACAATAGATTTCTTCAAGAAAAAAGGCTTTTAGGAACAGATTACTTTAATCATATACCGAGCTTTAAGGGACAGATTGCAAACATCATGTAAACAGGCTTTCGAGGACAGATTGCTTTCATCAAGTAACAATCTACAAGGGACAAATTGCTTTCAAGAAGTAAACAAGCATTTAGGGACAATGCCTTTCATCTAGTAAACAAGCATTTGGGGACAATGGCTCTCAAAAAGAGACAAATTGATTTCATCAAGCAACAAGCTTTAAGGGACAGATTGCATCAAGTAATAAGCTTAAAGTGACAAATTAATTTAATCAAGCAAAACAAGCTTTCAGGGACGGATTGCTTAGAAACAAGCTTTTAGGGACAAATGCTTTCATCAAGTAAACAAGCTTTTCAACAGAATTGATCATAATAGGTTTGCCAAAACTAGGTTATTACTAAAGTGAGAAGTTACCAGAAGAAGATCACAATAGTATTGGGTCACAGTTTCTACAACCTGCAGAGCAATAACTGAATGGATCCACATAACAAATAGCTTTCATACAACAATCAAATTATTACAGAATATTAGATGATACATACAGAAAACCTGGAATCCGTTAGCAGAAACTCCTTTTATAAAGTTTGTAGACACACTAACGCAGCGATAAACCAAAAACCCTGAATTAAACCATCAATAGTTGCTTTGCGATCATAATATAAATACTGTTGGACATGAGAATATCAACTGAAAAACAATATTCTGGTCATAATTATCAAACATATGAACCAATACCCTTGACGTCGCATATATCTTTGCAGTTGCAGTGTAACTAAGAACGTCAAATCGGATTATCCCAAGCTCCATGAAATATTGATACCAAATCGTGATTTCCAGAACCAATGAACCAACGTGTAACAAACAGCTTGTAGACCAATATTCCAACTTTCCAAGATATAGAAGGTGCTTAGTTAGTAAGAATTGCATGATGTTCGTCACAAAAGCGCCAAGAAACTGATAGAATCTAAAGATATCAGCAGCCTACAGATACTAGTGAAATCGTGATAATGAAAACCAGTACCAGTATAATTAGACCTACCAACAAAGTAGATTATCTAACCCCATGAACAACTCAATTGTTTACCCATAACGGAACCTTTAATTATGTTCTCCCAAAAAATCAGACAGTAACAATAGCTACAAGTGTGTTTGAACTTTAAGTTTTCTGCTTATGCTTCTGCAAAAAATTAAGTACTTAAACGGGACACATTGTTTTTAACAAGTAAACAAGCTTCAAGGAACTCATTGTTTTCATAAAGTAAACAAGCTTTTAGGGATAGATTGCTTTCATCAAGCAACAAGCTTTTAGGGATAGATTGCTTTCATCAAGCAACAAGCTTTTAAAAACAGATTGCTCTCCAATGTAAACAAGCTTTAAGAGACGATTGCTTTCATAAAAAACAATCACTAGAAGTAAACAAGCTTTTCGGGACGAATGCTTTCATCAAGTAAACAAGCTTTTCGGGACATAATATTTTCATCATGTAAACAGGCTTCAACGGACAATTGCTTTCATCAAGTAAACAAAGCTTTAAGGGGCTACTTCTTTCATCAAGTAAACAAACCTTTTAGGGACACATCGTTTGCATCAAATAAACAATCTTTTAGGACAGATAATCAAAGCTTTGAGGGACGATTTTCATCAAGTAAACAAGCGTACATTAACAAGCTTAAACAAGATTTTAGGGACAATTGTTTTCATCATGTAAACAAGATTTAGGGACATCATGTGAACAAGCTTTTGGGGACAATTGTTGGCATCATGTAAACAAGCTTTTGTAGGGCCGATAAAAACCCAAAAAAAACCCACCAAATCCATGAAAAAGGTATACTGGATGTCATCAAGTAAACAATTAGGGAGTAGGGACAGATTACTTTCAACAAGTAACAAGCTTTAAGGGACATATTGCATACATCATGTAAACAAGCTTTTGGGACAGATGGCTCTCATTAAGTAAGCAAGACAACGGCTCTCATCAAGTAAATAAGCAATTAGGGACAATGGCTATCAAGTAAATAAGCATTTAGGGACAACGGCTCTCATAAGTAAACAAGGTACAATGGCTCTCATCAAGTAAACAAGCTCTTAAGAACATATTACTTTTGTCAAGTAACAAATTTTGAGGGACAAATTGCTTTCATCAAGGAACAAGCTTTGAGGGACAGATTGCATCAAGTAATAAGCTTTAAGGGACAAATTGCTTTAATCAAGTAAACAAGCTTCGAGGGACATACTGCTTTCATAAGTAACAAGCTTTGAGGGGAAAATTCTTTCATCAAGTAAACAAGCTATTGATGACACATTGATGTAAACAAGCTTTAAGGCGGATTGCTTTCATCAAGTAAACAATCTGTTAGGGACAAATAAGCAAGCTTTTAGGGACAGATGCAGTGACGATTTTCATCAAGTAAACACCCTTCTAGGGACGATTTTCACAAGGAAAACAAGCTTTTTAAAAGGATTCCTTAAAAGTAAACAAGCTTTTCGAATGATATGACTGCTTCCATCAAGCAAACAAGCTTCTAGAGACATAATGCTTTCATCATGTAAACGGACTTTAAGTGACAAATTGCTTTCATCAAGTAAACAAGCTATAAGGGACGCCTTCTTTCATCAAGTAAACCGTTTTTTTAAGGACACACTGCTTTCGAATAAACAACCTTTTAGGGACAGATAATCAAGTTTTGAGGGATGATTTTCAAGAAGTATTCAAGCTTACATTAACAAGATTAAACAAGATTTTAGGGACAATTGCTTTCATCATGTAAAAAAGATTTAGAGACTGCATGTGAACAAGCTTTTAGGGGCAATTGCAGGTAAACAAGCTTTTATAAGGCCGATGAAAAACCAACAAAAAAAACCCAGAATCTACAAAACCCGAAACAAATCAGAGTTCAAGATATCATTCGTCTCAAAAGACCTATCAATTAACAGAAGTTCTCGAATACAGCCAGCCAACCATGCTTAAAGATTGGGTGGTCGAGACAAGGTACACCAAAATGACGTAAAAATCAAAACTTGCTTCAAACCACAATGTTTCAAAAAAACCAATCAACGAATAAAAGCCAACTGATTATAAGATACCATGCTACATTATCACATTGTTAATTGGTCACTTGAAACAAAAGGCAAACCCAAAACAGTAAAGAAAAAAGCTTAAAACAAATTAAGAAATAAAACCAGATAAAACCACGTTCTCTCAAAAGTTTGATGAACAAATCTGTTGCATAATGCTTTCAAAATCTGAACAAGCATAGCTGCAAAGGGACAATGGATTTCTTCAAGAAAACAAGCTTTTAGGGACATATTAATTTAATCAAGTAACGAGCTTTAAGTTACAGATTGCATACATCATGTAAACAGGCTTTTGAGGACAGATTGCTTTCATCAAGTAACATGCTACAAGGGACAATGGCTCTGAAAAAGGGACAAATTGCTTTCATCAAACAACAAGCTTTAAGGGACAGATTGCATCAAGTAGTAATAAGCTTAAAGGGACAAATTAATTTAATCAATTAAACAAGCTTTTAGGGACATACTGCTCTCATAATGTAAACAAGCTTTAAGGAACGATTGCTTTCATCAACTAAACAATCTATTAGGGACAGATAATCAAGCTTTGAAGGACGATTTTGATCCACAAAACAAGCTTACATCAACAAGCTTTTAGGGACAATTGCTTTCATCTTGCTCATAGGGACAATTGGTATGAAAAACCAACCAAAAAAACCTGTCAAATTTTAATAAAACCCGTAAATAATCAAAATTCAAGATGGATACCATTCGTCTCAATCAAGCAACAAAAGCTATGGAATTACACGCAACCAGCTAAACATGCGTAGACATCGGGACATATTGATTTCATAAGTAACAAGCTTTGATGGAAAAATGCTTTCATCAAGTAGACAAGCTTTCAATGACACATTGTTGTAAACAAGCTTTAAGGGACGATTGCTTTCATCAAGTAAACAATCTGTTAGGGACAGATAAGCTTTTAGGGACAGGAACGATTTTCATCAAGTAAACAACCTTCTAGGGACGATTTTCACAAGGAAAACAAGCTTTTTAAAATGATTCCTTAAAAGTAAATAGGCTTTTCGGATGATATGCGAGCCCCACCTGGGACATAATGCTTTCATCATGTAAGCAAACTTTAAGGGACAAATTGCTTTCATCAAGTAAACAAGCTCTTAAGAACATATTACTTTTGTCAAGTAACAAATTTTGAGGGACAAATTGCTTTCATCAAGAACAAGCCGAGAGGACAGATTGCATCAAGTAATAAGCTTTAAGGGACAAATTGCTTTAATCAAGTAAACAAGCTTCAAGGACATATTGCTTTCATGTGTAAACTTTGAAGGAAAATGCTTTCTTCAAGTAAACAAGCTTTTAATGACACATTGCTGTAAACAAGCTTTAAGGGACGATCGCTTTCATCAAGTAAACAATCTGCTAGGGACATCAAACTTATAGGGACGAGATCGTTATCAAGTAAACAACCTTCAAGGGACGATTTTCACAAGGAAAACAAGCTTTTTAAAACGATTCCTTATAAGTAAACAAGCTTTTCGGATGATATGACTGCTTTCATCCAGTACACAAGCTTCTCAGGACATAATGCTTTCATCATGTAAGCAGACTTTAAGGGACAAATTGCTTTCATCAAGTAAACAAGCTATAAGGGACAACTTCTTTTATCATGTAAAGAACTTTTTTTAGGGACACATTGTTTTCATAAAAAAATCTTTAGGGGACACATTGCTTATATTAACAAGCTTAAACAAGCTTTTAACAATTGCTTTTATCGTGTAAAAAAGATTTAGGGACAACATATGAACAAGCTTTTAGGGGCAATGCGGTGTAAACAATATTATAAGGCGGTGAAAAAACAAAAAACCCAATTCATAGAGAATGACGAATCAAGAAACCAAACAAATCAGAGTTCAAGATACCATTCGTAACAAAAAGACCTGTCAATTAACAGAAGTTCTTGAATGCAACCAGCCAACAATGCCTAAAGATTCGGTGGTAATTCAAGACAAATGGCACACCAAAAATGACATAAAAATCAAAACTTGCTTCAAACCAAAATGACATAAAAACCAAGCTACATTATCACATTGTTAATTGGTCACTTGAAACAAAAGGCAAACCCAAAACAGTAAAGAAAAAAGCTTAAAACAATTTAAGAACTAAAACAAGATAAAACCACGTTCATGTCAAAAGTTTGATGAACAAGTCGGTTGCACAATGCTTTCAAAAAGCAACATAGCTACAAAGGGACAATGGATTTCTTCAAGAAAACAAGCTTTTAAAGACAGATTACTTTAATCAAGTCACGAGTTTTTTAGGACAGATTGCATACATAATGTAAACACGATCTTTTGGTACAGATTGCTTTCACATCAAGTAACATGCTACAAGGGATGATTGCTTTCAAGAGGGACAAATTCCTTTCAAGAAGTAAACAAGCATTAGAATGGCTCTAAAAAGGGAGGATTGCATACATCATGTAAACAGCTACAAGGGACAAATTGCATTTTGGAACAATGGCTCTCCAAAAGGGACAAATTGCTTTCATCAAGCAACAAGCTTTAGGGGACTCATTGCATCAAGTAGTAATAAGCTTAAAGGGACAAATTAATCTAATCAAGTAAACAAGCTTTTAGTGACGGATCGCTTAGTAAACAAGCTTTGAGGGACATACTGCTCTCATAATGTAAACAAGCTATAAGGGACGATTGCTTTCATCATCTAAACTTTTTAGGACAGTCATCAGGCTTTTGGGACAAATGCTTTCATCGTGCGTGTAGGGACAATTGGTATGAAAACCAACCAAACAAAACTGCAAATTCAATAAAACCCGAAAATAATCAAAATTAAAGATGGATACGATTCAACCAATCTACCATTGATTGTTGATTGAAACAAAGGCAAACCCTAAACATAGGAAAAAACACAAAACCATCAAACATACGAAAAAGAGAATAAAACCATCAATGAAAAGACCAACAAAAAAGATTAAAAAGGGATGAAAGTGTAACGGATGAAAGTTCTTCGATTGCTTTCAAGTAAACACTTAAGGGACGATTGCATCATCTAAACAATCTATTAGGGACAAATAATCAAAATCCAAATTTTGAGGGACGATTATCATCAAGCAAAAAGATTGTTCAAGCTTTTAGGACAATTGCTCATCGTCGCGTGTAGGAACAATATGTAAACTCATAGGCCTATGAAAACCAACAAAAAAAAACATCAATTCATGAAAAATTCAATAAAACAAAAATAATCAAACATACGATTAAAACGAATGAGGATAATATTCAAAAAATATCACCAATAAGCATCAAACATACTGAAAAAAAAAAAACATCAAAAAGAACAAAAAGAAAAGATTAAAACGATGAGCGATAATAAAGCTGTGGTAAAATAGATAAACGTTAACCGACCTAATTCCTAACCGACTTAAAATTTCCCCAATTAAACCTTTGAATACCGCGTCGCCTATACGCATATAATAAACTACAGTAATTCTTTTCGATCATACGCTTCGGAAGTCAAGGCCCAAAGGTTAAATAATTATTTTCAAACTATTGGCCCAATAAACATTTGCAATAATTGAGTGAAGTCTTGGCTTTAGCTCAACTCAAAGCTCGACGCGCTTTTAATCATTTATGCTTAAGTTCGAGTAATATTCATATACTGAAGTTCAAGCTCATTTCAAGCTCTTATCTATGTATAAAAATTGTATTTGATAACCAAACTCATCAATAAAGTCAAGTAAATATGCGGTGAACTTAAAAGCAAAGAATATATACAAAAGATTCGGGAACATTAGCGCTTAAAAAGTCGCGTGCTGGTATTAACATTTTAGAGCATTTACATATATATCCTAAAGATCAATTGCATATGATGTTCCAAGAACTTTTTAACCCAAGATTCAGATATGACACTGTTTTAACCCGTGTTCACAAGTAATTGTTATGTGATGCATATGTAGATCTCATACATTGTATCGATGCACTTCATCAATCTATATAAAATGGATGGATGTTGAAACATGATCGGTCAAGCCATTTCATGCTTGTTATGTGATACACGTACATTTTTCTTGTTATTGTACCGACCACTAGATACATTAAATAACCATGTAGTTGAAAATGTCTAAGAACCAACGTTACACGTAAAAGTGGTACTATAAACTATAACAAGCAAGGTGACACTTGCAAGACAAGGTCTTTTAACACGAGTAAAGTTCTGCCTCCTTATATAACAAACTTTTGATTCTCATTGTTAACTCAATCACGTATAGTTTTCTCCTTAAACCAAAACCGCTTCAAAAAAATTAGAAGCCGACTTTCCAGCAAGAGTATAGGAACCATCTGCTCCAAAAGGTCTTAAAAATCTAGTAAAAAACGACTAAACTCGTCCAAAATGTTCTGTGGTAGGAAAGCAAAATAAGCCCAGGGTGTCAGATTTTGCTTTTTATGTGATCTTGTGCAAACCAATGTTAAGATCAGATGATATAGAAATGAGGAGAGGGAGAGAGTGGTGCCATGCAGCTTTAAACACACGTTTTTGGTGAGCTCTAATGGATTGAGAGGGTTTGTTAGCGTTGAACCTGATGTCAAAGATGTGAATCATTGGGTCTGCTGAACCGGAGGTTAAGCAGAAACCATCTGGGGACCACGCCTGGTTGATCAAGGCGGATTGAGACTCGCTACTTTCTTGTTTCCAACCAAATTCATGGAGTTCTGTTCGTCTTAATCTGATGTCAAATAGTCGAAGCTGTCTTTGTGGGGTACTGCAAATGAGATATGAAGATCGCAAAATATATTAAGCAATTAGTAAAACCACTTTTAATACAAAATATTGCAGAACAGAACAAAATGAATTTATAGGAACCTGTGTATTCTCTATAGATGTCGACTCCTATAGAGAACATAAACACAAAATGCATCTGATCCTTTGTTTTATTGTATTTAATAGAACACATATACAAGTTTTTAACTAAAAGAAAAAGATATCTGTAAGAAAATTAAGTTTAATTTAGTTTAGTACATCTTTTTAACTCTTGATAATACATACTCAATATGTTCCTGTTTAAAAAAGCAGCCCAGCTTTAGATTAACAAAAAAGTTTATAAATAATTATTAGGCAATATTTTCTTAACTAGATATTAGCAAAATAATTCTTTTTACAAAATGAACTTGACACTAATAAATCTTCATAGTTCGACTAGCAAAATGATGTGACAAGCAATCAACAGCAAACACAACGCACAATAACAGAACTCCAAAAAATGGAACTAAATAAACTGTGCATTACCTGGTCTGTACCATAAAAAGATTGAAGTCGACAGGATTTGGTAGTACACTCATACACTTGCTTTCAATCTGATGCTTATAATCAGCTCTTCCCGTTTGTAAATCAAATCCAATAATCCTCTTATCTGCACCAACTGATACCACCATCTGCTTTTGTTGCATTCCAGCAACTCCCATTACAGCTGACGAATGCATATTTCTATGCAGCACTTTAGGTTTCCAAGAATCATCTCCGTGTTTGTCAGACCACTGGACAACGGCGTGATCACTTCCGCCAGTAACAAAACATATTTCTTCCCATGGCATGAACACTATGTTGTTGATAATACCCTTAACATGTGGTTTATCTTCAAGGAAAGTTACACGCTTTTTCTGTGAAAATTTTAAGGCATTTATAAGTAAACAGGTAATTCGGGTTGTATTATACTAGGTTACTAACAATGGAAGCTATAGATAATAGCTATATTGGAAATAGCTATATTGGAACTACAAAACAGAGTGGCGGGTTCAATGGGTCAAAATTTGCCAAATGTGTAACTTTCAATGTCCTAAACCGTTTTTGTTTAATGGAGTAACAATTTTTTTAATCATATAAATACAGTAATAATTTGAAAGAAAAAAAATAACTAATATAAAATTTAAATAGTAGAGCCGCAGAGCATATAACTTCTTTGTAATTTGATACAAAATTCGCAAAAGTTTTCTGTTAAGGGGAATTTTTGTGGATTATGGGGTTATTTTATACAAACTTAAAAAGTAGAACATTTAATTATACACCCTCAAAAGGGTTGTCGTATTTTGCATACCATTTGCCAAAATACGCGTAAACCCAACCCACCCATTTTGATGCCTCTAACTGCTTGCAACAATCATATCATACAGATTTTACCTCTTTTCCTTTATTCAGGTTAAGGATTCCAATCTGAGAGTCCCCGCCGTCAGCACTATAGACAGTGAACAAGCTGCCTCCATGTGGATGCCAAGTTATATCTTCTGGCCATCTTCTATGCTTAGAGGATGCACAATCAGCCTTACTAAAACTTGCCTGACCGTCACTATTAAAAATATAAAAAACAAATTAGGCACATACGAAATGAAAGAATAATACAATCTTCTAGTGCTCCAGAATAGCAAAAGCTACAATTTTTCCAAAAAGACACCAAGTGTTGCCAGCTTTAAATTGTTCAGTAAGTTGGGTATTGTTGAACTGGATTCAAATATGAAGATGTTATAAGGTTTATTATGAAAATTCCACCCATTATTAAAGTTTAGGTAATTCATGATAAATTTAAAAGTATGATTTAACAAAGAGAGTGTAGCCAGGAACAAAATAGTGGAAGAGAAAGTATGATGCAGGTTATAAGACTAAGGGTAAAAAACGGGTAAGAGGATGAGATTTTCCCTCTTCTGGTTCCTCGGGGAGGGTGAATCTTGACTCAGATGTACGCGGCCTAACCGAGGTATCCCCGTGACAGTTTCCGACCATTACCCTGGCCATTCCCACATGCGCACCTAGTAAGATCTGAACCCTAGACTTCCTACGCGAAACAGATTATTTAAAATGCTACTTCTGTCTTATAGGATTTTCAGCAAGTTAGCAACCGCTTATCATTAATCCTTTCCAGAACAAAAAAATTATCATTAGCAATTGTGGGGTAATTCAGTCTACAACATAGCATCTTTTTATGCATCCATCATATGTATTACAGTAACACCTAACGAGTAGTGATAGTTGGGGCATACTATGGTTATGGCTTTGAGGTTGGGCAAAACCAGGGTAATCCAAAACAAAGGGATTGATTCTCTGAGCACATGCCCACGACTTGCAATTTGGGGACAAAGGTGTTCAAATGGTTTTGTGGACCGGTATCCATTACTTGTAAGACACTTTCCAAATTATGTATCTTTGATAGTATTATCAGAAAAGCTAAAGGATCATTTCTCCAGCAAAATTACCCAAACGCTCTTTTACCCCACTCAATCACCACCAAATTTGCAACTAGTTATGGGTATGTGTTTAGAAAAAAGACCCATTTGTTCTCGTCACTCACTGGTGTTAGTTCATCCTCAAAGTCATTTTTCAAAGCATTCTTAAGAATGACATAAAGTCTAGTACAAGAACTTCCAAGGCTGAAGTCAAATATATGGGTCCATTAGAGAGCGAATGCAGCTTGGAAACATAGTCTGGATCTATTTCTACTATATTTATGGGTAATCACTCACAGTATATAGGATTGGGAGATTTTTGTGGTAGATTTGGTAAGATTCAAAATATAAAGCTCACAAAAAACAAAATGATAAGGTTTTTGGTTTTGTTTGTTACAGTACATCAGAAGTGCAAAAATATAGCTGAATAACACTTAGATTATGAATAGAAGGTAGGAGTGGACTGGGCAAAATATGATCTCAGCGAAATGTTCATGAGAAAGTTCCATCTCAGAGGAAAACAAACTAGATTATAAGATTATTACGGGAACTTCCCAAGCTTTCTGCAAGTATAAAAAAGAGGTTTTGACGATGTATACAAATCCTTATTAGATTATTACAAAAAAACTCCAACGCTTTCTGCAAGTATATTAGAGATGATATCACCATTCAATAGTTATATGAGATGGGAAGATATGGGATACCAGCTTAAAAGGTGGAAACAATCAGATTTCATAAGGGTGAAAAGGTATTTGAGATTATCACTTAAGGGATTATTTCCTACAACTTGAAATGGATGCCAGAGACATTATAGTAGGTTTGAAGTGACTTGAAAATTTGTTTTCATGATAGAAACACAAGCTTTCTCGAAGATATGAGTGTAGAAAACTAAACAATATTTTGTGCATGGCATAGAAAAGGAGGATGACGGCATACATATAAAGATGAAAGTATAAATTAGAAGAGGGAACTAGACAGAATCTTTGTTTGTGAATTGTGACTGTGAATTGCTTCTGATGAAAGGTATCAAGAAGCGATGAAGGAGCTGGCTTGGAGGAATGGGGATGTTTTTAAAATGTGTGATAAAGTTAAGGAAGATCTAAAGATGATTCAAACCAGATTGATAAAGACCTTTTAACAAGCAGCTTAGACATGATGAAAGTGATATTCTTAAGGAGTATGTGGAGGCAATGAGAGATGAAGAGAAGGCTGCTTTTACAAAAAGTCAAAAGTGAAATGGTGTGTTGGTGATAGGAACAATGCTTTTCTTAGAAAAATCAAAAAGTAGGCTCGCAGGGAGTAGAATTGAGGTGATTAATGATGAGAGGGGAATAGATTTGAAGGGAAGTGTAGTTACAATTGTGAAGTACTTTCAAATGTTCCTTGGAGTTAGTATTCCTGTGAGAAAGATGGTGAATATGGATTCTATGATTAGTAACAAATTGTCCACTATAGAAGCTGATAATATGGTCAGAATGGTAAGTGATGAGAGATTAAGACCGCCATGTTCCAAATAGATGATAATAAAGCTCCGGTCCAGATGGTTTTCTTCATGTTTCTTCAAAAAGCTTGAATATTATTGGTAAAGATGTGTTGCAAAGCTATTAGGGAATTCTTTGATACTGGGAAATTGTTAAAGGAGATCAACTCCACTATAATTACTCTGGTTCCTAAGATTCAATCTCCTACTAAAGTGTGTCGATTTTAGACCTATAGCTGTGCAATGTTCTCTACAAGTGTATTAATAAAATTTTATCCGATAGAATGAAAGGTGGTCTTGGGAAGCTTGTCAGTCAAAACCAAAGTGCTTTCATCCCAAATAGGCAAATTCAAGACAATATTATGTTAGCCCAAGAACTGTTAAAGGGGTATGATAGGAAAAGGCCCTAAAAAAGATTGCTTTGAAAGTAGACATTGAAGGCTTATGACACAGTGGTGGGATTTCTTGGAAGATATTCTTAGAGGCTTTGGGTTTCATGTAAAGATGATAAATTGGATCATGAAATGTGTAACAACTGCTTCCCATATTTGTGTCAATGGTGAAAGTCATGGATACTTCAAAAGGAAGAGCTTAGACAAGGAGATCCTATGTCCCCATACCTTCTCACTCTTGTTATGGATCTTTTATCAGTGATTGTTCAAAGCAAGGTGGATCAAGAAAGAGGCTTTAAGTTCCATTTTGGGTGTAGCACTTAAATCACTCATATATGCTTTCTGATGATCTTTTGATGTTTTGCCATGGTGATGCAAACATTGTGAAGGTTCGGGGATGCAATTGAAGAATTTGGTTCCTATTCTGGTCTCCTTCCTAATTACAACAAGAGCACAATTATTTTTGGAAGTATGAAGGAGGAAGAGAAACAAAGTATCCTAAGTATTGTACCATTCAAAGTTGAAAAGCTTCCTATTAAATACTTAGGAGTTCCATTAACAGCTAAAAGACTAGGGGTGAGGATTGTAAAAGCCATTGATAAAGTCAGTGGTAAGTCTTTAATTGGAAAACAAATGCTTGTCTTATCTGGGAAGACTGCAATTGGTTGCTTCAGGCTGGAATCTTTACATGTTTATTGGGCTTCGTTTTCTTCTTCCTCTATGATCAAAGACATCAAAGAATTTTAAAAAGTTTTGTGTTAATGGTGAAATATCTAACGGAAAAGCTAAAGTTGCATGGAAAAACATTTGTAAGCCTAAGAAGCAGAGTGGTTTGGGTTTGAAAGATCTAGGAATTTGGAATAAAGCTATGATAACTAAACACCTATGGAACATTCTGAGAAAAAATTCTCTTTGATGAAATGGATGGCATTTGTTAACTGAAAGGAAGAAGTCATTTGGTATCCGAAGATATATCTGATAGTTGGGGATGGAAATATTTTGAAGTTAAGACATGAAGTGAGGAAAATATTGTTATGAAAATAGGTGATGGAAAAAGCCTCAATGTGGTTTGACAATTGAGCAGCCTTGGTGATTTGATTAGTATTATTACTTATAGAGATCTATATAATGGCAGGCTTAGTAGTGATATGAAGGTTGCTGATCTTATTGAAAATGGTGTGTAAAATGGCCGTTGAGTGGCATGATCAGTTCCATGATTGTTCAGATTCAAATTTAGTTTTGGACAACTTTAAATCGTCGGTGCCAGGTAGAAATATGGTAAAATGGTAATTCACGGTCAAAATTATTTTGACTGCAGGAAGAAGGAGAAGAGGTTAATTGGTGGAAACTAGTTTTGGTTCTCCAAAATATACCAAGCATTCCTTTGTTCTATGGATGGCAATTCTTAACAAACTGGTTACTCAAGACAAAGTTAGAAGTTGGGGTTCATATGATCTTATGGTTTGCCCTCTGTGTTGCAGTCATGATGGATTCACATTGACATCTATTTTTCAAATGCTGCTATGCAAGACAGCTTTGGATCAAAATGAGTCAAAAAAATGGATGGAAAGTCAATAAGCGAATGGAATGAAATTTGAATGATTTGCTGCTGAAACCAAATGGGAATTCCATAGATAGCATCATCGAGAAGATTGTGCTGGCTGTGTGTTTGATTTGGCAAGAGAGAAATTATAGAATTTTCGAGGGAATACAGAGGTTGGAAAGAGCTATATAGTATATGTTTGTGATACAGTGAGATTAAGGCTTCTTAATCAAAATGAAACCTTCTACAATTTGTCAAAGCACAAGCTAATTGGAATGTGGCTTTCAAACTTGTAGATGATATTGTTGTTGGCTTGTAAAGTTGAGGTAAATGGTGGTTTTAAAAAAGGTGTATCTAGATTAAGTTGTATGTGCAGATGGCTAATATCTTGTGTATGCTAGCATTGGGGTCTCTTATCCTTTTCTTGTGGATCCAGTTGGGGTATGAATATGGGTGAGTTTGATCTTCAATGGTTAGTTTTACTACCATAAGTAGTTTCATGTACTAGAAAGTATTGTATTCAAGTGTTGTAAAGGTTATTCTCGAATCTGTTGTTTTCATCCAATTGCTACATCTCTTTGGAAAAAGATAAGTGATTTATTGGAAGTCACCGATATTAAAAGGTTATAACCCCATTCAATTTTATGCCTTGGTAAAAATTGAATGTGATTTTTTGATCACTTCAGATGATGGCTCTGTATCTTGGATTACACATTTAAAACATTAATGTGCTATCCCTACAGTCCTTGAGCCTTTGTTAGGTAACATAGGGGTGTATGGGTTTGCATAATATGGTTTTTATGTGTAAAACATAAAGTGAGTATCCATTTGTGAAGGGTAAGTGATCCGGTGTGACAATATGGTACTAGGAATTTGTGAGAGTGAAAGATGAACCTACATGGTCCAGTGTGCATTGTCAAAGAGAATGGTTGTACTCTGCCAAGGTGTGTGTTCCCATATGTGTGAAGCCATTGTAGTAAATGGAAATGTAGCTCACATGGTATAGCCCTTGCAGTGGAGAGAGGTTATGGTTAAGTGAAGCAATAATCTATTTTGTCATGATTATTGTGGATGATGGTTGAATGATCATGATGAATAGATAAGGTGGAAATGTAGCTAGATGGTTATATGGTGCTTAAAAAAGGTGAATTTGTGCTGCAATCTTGGCTTTTTGATGTTGATTGATGACGGTTATATATGGGTTTAGATGCGCTTTAGATGCAGTTGATGTTTTGTTTTCGATGTGTGCCGTATACGTTTTTGTACTATTCCATTGAAGTTTCAAGTTTGGTTGTATTGTTTGATAAAAGAGTTATAGGCATGTCTATAGCTCTTTTAGATCTTGTTTAATAAGATATATTCACCTTTTGCACCAAAAAAATAGAAAAAAGTTCTAACAACTTAACCAACTTGGCATCAGGCAATGACATATTGACACAACTCATAAAGAGATATCATGATATGAATATAAGATTAGTTAAATCAGCGAGAACGAGTATTCATTACTTTGAAATTTTCTCAAAGAAAACCAGAACTTAAAACTTTAAAATTGAAAATGCTATTGTTATATCACTAAAGGTTCAACCAGAAGACTAGTAGCAATAATCGACCTTAGTTTACCAGCTTAGTAGTTATGTTAGTTTATGCTATAACAATTTATATGTTCCTGTAGTTTTTAGCAGTTATGTGTCTTAGGCAAGTAGCAGTTTCTTTAGCAGTTGTAATAGTAGTTGTAGTGTAATAGTTTATATATTGAATAATCAAAAAAGGAACAGGCAAGTTGTCTTTTCCAGAAAATCTTTGTGTGTGTGTATTTAAGAGATCGGAGTTCTCTCTAATGAGCTCTCAATATTCATGAGTAAATCGAATAAAAAAGGCAGAGCAGCCAACAAACATTCTAACTCGTCATGTGATTTCTCCCTACAAAGACCTATAACGAGATCCATCAATCGGGACCATAACAGCTATGAACCATAGTTATATCTTACAACAAAGTTTTAGATAGGAAGAGATAAGATGTTGTACTAGAATTAGAGAGGTCATAC